>PVIH01001047.1:42735-109025 GCA_004025045.1 Sigmodon hispidus
TTTTTTTTTTTTTTTTTTTTTTTTTTTTTTTTTTTTTTTTTTTTTTTTTTTTTTTTTTTTTTTTTTTTTTTTTTTTTTTTTTTTTAAAACTTTATTTTTTTTTATTTATTTATTTGCCTTGGTGTTTTGCCTGGAACTGGAACTACAGACAGTTGTTAGCTGCCATGTGGGTGCTGGGAATCGAACCCTGGTCCTCTGGAAGAGCAGACGGTGCTCTTAACCGCTGAGCCATCTCTCCAGCCCCTCTAGCCAGCTTTTCTAATTCAATTATCCCATGTATCTTTAACTACACTTTGCCTCTGGGCTTTTCACCTTTCTTTATTCTATATATCTTTCTTTCCTTCTTATTCCTTGGCTGGATGGCTGGCCCTCGGCATCTTCCTGTCCTCTCCTTTTCTTGCTCCTCAATCTCTCCCCTAGATTTCTCTTTCTATTTATTCTCCCTGCCTGCCAGCCCCGTTTATTTCTCTCCCCCGCCTCACTATTGCTCATTCACCTCTGTATTAGATCAGTCATGTGTTTTAGGCAGGCAAAGTAACACAGCTTCACAGAGTTAAACAAATGTAATATTAAAGAAAGTGACACACCTTTGCATCATTAAACAATTATTCCACAGCATAAACAAATGTAGCATCTTAAGTTAATATTCCACAACCGACAGGCTAATTGCATACTTCCCATCTGGTTGGAAAGAGTACACTAGGGTCACTTTGGAGGAAGGAAAAGTGACCACCAGACAGTTGACCTTCTCCTCCAGGGTCCTCATCCACAACCCAGTGAGACACTGTCAGCCAGAAACTAAGAGTGAAGCAGGCTTCTCAGTGCTTGGCCTGTGCTGGGAGCCCTCCAGTAAGGCAGCACTCGGCCAAAATGAGCAAAGAAGATCAGTGAAAGTGACCCCTCCTCTCCCTGTTTGGCATAGGACTTGGTAGCCAAGCATGGAGGCACCAAGGCAGGAATGTCACAGGGCTAGAGGCGAGCCTGAGCTACGTAGTGAGATCACCTTTCAAATAATGAGCGCTAAGGTTTGGTCAGTATTGTCAATGTTCTCTGTGCCCTTAGGAAGGATGTGACAGCAGGGCAGCATACATCCCATAACCAGGAAGTGAGAAGGGGTGTAGTCATTGCTGGCTCCTCCCTCTTTGTCATCTGGACCCCAGCCAGTGGGTTGGTACTTGCCATGTTTGGGAGGTCTTGCTCCTTAGCCGATCCTCACGTACATGCAGAGGCATACCTTCCTCATCTCCTGGATGTCCTTCAGCCATCCTCTGGGTGCTACTGTTTCCTTCCTGTTCAGGCTTTTCACCTTATGCCAGAAATGGAAATACAGAGAACAGGAGAGGCTGTTTTCCAAGTTTCATTCCACTCCCTGAATCTGGAAGCCAAACTTATTTTCTTCCACATGAAGGCATAAAAATCATGGGGCCTGGAGAGATGGCTCAGCTAAGAACATATACTGCTCTTGTAGAGGATCAAGGTTTGGTCCAGCACTTCCGTCAGCAGCTCACAGCCACCTGCAGCTCCAGCTGCAGGGATCCAATGCCACATTCTCCCCTCCAGGTGCCTCATGTACACATATCATACATCCATATTAAATGTAAGTAAATCTTTAAAATGAATATTATAACTATCACAAATGGATGTATGCTTACTCACACATACATGCTCAGATCTGGGCCAGTGGTTCCAGCACATTGGAGGCTGAGGCAGAAGGATTGCTGTGAGTGACATGACTATGTTTGGAGGCTGGGAGAGAGAGGCAAGGATGACCTTGAGCTCTGTTCACCTTGAGCATGGAGATAAACAATGGAGAGGAGTGAGCCAGGTTTGCAGGAAGGGCCTGGTGAACTTTGTCCTCGGGAGAGCCAGTGAAGAAGAGTGGGTGGCGATAATGAGCAGAGGCTGTGGACTGGCTTGCCCACCCGCTAGGATCAGAAGAGACAGAATTAAGGCTGCAGCTGGGCTAAGACAGCAGCTGAGGCAGGAAGAAGGTCTCCAGGTGTGGTGATGTCGTGAGCTCAGGGGAGCAAGATGTGCTTGAGAACACTCTGAGCCCAGCTACCATGATGCAGGCTCTGTCTGGCAGATATTAAGGAGACTGGCCACAAGGGGCTCAAGGTGATCAGGGCAGTGGCTCTATGGGTCTAAAGGCCCTCATGCATACTTCCCTATGTTTCCTTCGCAGAACAAAATCCAGGGAATCGTGTTTGATTTTGTCACCCAGCAAGCCTTTGACATTGTGATCATGATGCTCATCTGCCTTAACATGGTGACAATGATGGTGGAGACAGACACTCAGAGCAAGCAGATGGAGAACATTCTCTACTGGATTAATCTGGTCTTCGTAATCTTTTTCACCTGCGAGTGTGTACTCAAAATGTTTGCCTTGAGGCATTACTACTTCACCATTGGCTGGAACATCTTTGACTTCGTGGTGGTCATCCTCTCCATTGTGGGTGAGTGGGTGGGGCCAGAGGAAGGACAAGGACCCCAGCTGAGAGCGTGAATTACTCAGGGTGGGCTGGAGCCTCTCACATCCCACCTATGTGTACCCTCAGGCTTCTCTCAGCCCTGCCTGGCAGATCACATGGGTAGTGTGTTTCTATTGAGTGTTCCCAGCCCTCTTGGGTGTAAATGCTGCAGCCCAGAGGCAAGAGATAAGTTTGATTTGCTTTCAAAGGATACAGTGTCTACCAGGAAAGGCAAAAGAAACTTGTTCTTTAAATGTGGCCTGGAGAGATGACTCAGCTGGTCAAGTGATTTGCTCTGTGTCTTCATTTAGAGTTACTCTGCTGTGATGAAGCACCATGCTACCCTCTAATTTTGTCCAAAACTGTGTTGGCATGTGGAACAATGAGTCTAGGGATTTTTTTTTTTCCAAGAAAAGAATCTCTAAGCTAAATTATCACTGTGCATTCACCTTTTGAAACAGCTCTGGTGAGTCTGGTGGGAAAGGATTCTGGTTCCCATACTGTCTACCTTTTCTTTTGTTAAGACTTTCTCATGTCAGAGTGTAGTGGTGCGCACCTTCTAACCCTGACACTCTGGAGGCAGAAGCAGTCGGATCTCTGTAAGTTCAAAGCTAGCCTGGTCTACATGGCAAGTTCCAGGACAGCCAAGGCCGTATAATGAGGCCCTGTCCTAAACAAACCAAAGACTTATGTTTGAGTGTTTTGTCTGAATATATGTGTACCACATGTGTGTGTGGTGCTCGTGGAGGCAGAAGAGGGTGTCCGGTCCCCTGGAACTGGAGTTACAAGTGGTTGTGAACCACCATGTGTACCTTGCCAAGTCCTCTGCAAGCAACAAGTGCACTAATGCTTAGCCGCCCCTCCCGCCCCCATCCTGCCCACTTTCTTTTTTTTTTTTTACACTTTATTTTATTTATTTATTTGCCTTGGTGTTGCCTGGAACTGGAACTACAGACAGTTGTTAGCTGCCATGTGGGTGCTGGGAATTGAACCCGGGTCCTCTGGAAGAGCAGATGGTGCTCTTAACCACTGAGCCATCTCTCCAGCCCCATTTTTTTTTTTAAACCTGCCCACTTTCATTAGACTGCAGCACCCTGTGCGATAATAAAGGCAGCACGCACCTTAAGGGAATGTGTTGTGAACCATGGTCATTCTAATGTTGTATGTGTTGACTGACAATGTCAAGGGACCTGAGGCCCAGAAAGGATGCCAAGACATGGCTGGTGAGCAAGCCTCATTTAAACATGAGGAAAGGCCAGCCTCAGCCTAAGGCCATGTTCTTAGCTTCTCTGAGAACATGTGACCTCTGCCTACTGTATATGAACTTTCCTGCCAAAAACATTACTAAATGAGATAGAAAGTCCAGACAATTCACATCCCCGGTCTTGTGTAGTCCTCTAAAACAGTGATATTGAGGCTTTTCATGGGGAAATTTTTACCAAATGTTAATATATTTAGAAAGGAAAAGCATAGAAATTCTCTTTTAAAAGTAAAAAAGGAGGCCAGTGAGATGGCAGTAAGTAAAGGTATTTCATTTCCAGGACAAACTCAGTAGAAGGAGAGACCTCTGACCTTCACATAAGTGTCATGTCATGCGCACACGCACATGCACACACACACATACATATATTCACATGCATACACACACATACTCACCCGTGTACACACACACCCAAACATACATACACATATACTCACACATGCACACACGCAAACAATAAAATGTACTAAAAATATATTTTTTAAGTAAGAGAAGTAAAAGTAAATTGGTGTATGATGTATCTGAAATGCCCTTTTCATGGTTCCACTGGAGATACACACTCATCCCTCAAGCCTTTGTTCGGGTGCAGCGGGCTCTCTGAAACCTACCCTGTATATATGTACTGTAGCCTTACCTCTTTGACCTACATAGCTGAGATGCAAAGCAGAGGAAGGAGGAGTCTGAGGTTCTAATGCCAGCACCAGGCGATCAATCATAGCTTCTGAGGACAGCGCCTGCCACTCTCCAGCAGGCTCACCTTCCTTTCCTTTCTGCAAGGCAAGATTCTTTTCTGCATTTTTAAAATTTATTTTATGTGGTTTTTTTCCTGCATGTGTATACATGCACCACATGTTTGACTGGTATCCAAGGTGGTCAGAAGAAGATGTCAAATTCTCCAGAATTAAAATTGCAGACAGTTGTGAGCTGCCATATGGGTGCTGGGAATTGACCCTGGTCCTCTGGGTTAAGAGCAATGAGTGCTCTTAATCACTGAGCCATCTCTTCAGTCCCAAATTTAATTTTATTATTTTGTGGTGGGTATTTTGTGTGCATGTATAGCTGTGCACCACAAGCATGCAATACCCTGGAGGCCAGAAGAAGCTGTTAGATCCCCAGAACTGGAGTTGCAGATGGTTGTAAACCACCATCTAGGTGCTCAATCAAACCTTCATCTTTGACATGAACAAGAGCCCTTAACCACTGCACCATCTCCCCAGCCCCTCTTTCCTGGCTTAAAACCTTCAAATGAGAGATTCTTAAGCTTTCTGAAGCTGAAGTCACAATACTTAGGAATTCTTATGGCTGAGAGACACTAGTTGGAAGCTTGGTGTGAGCAGATTCCCCTTTTCCTTTGTGAGCAGAAGGCAGAGAGCAGCATTGCGTGTAGGGAGCAGCCCGCTTCCTCCAGCTCTCACTTCTGACTTCCCCACCCCCTCTTCCTTCCTCCCTCAGCCTCCCCTGTGGTGCTCTGTAGTTTTAGGACAGCTGGTCTGCTTGAGGTGGATGCCCACAGGAGTGCAAATAGAAGGGGCCTCCAGTCTTCCATTTCACCTCTGCTTCTGCCTCCAACTCCACCTGGTATTTTACCTGCTTTGAGGTATTAGACCTTTCAGCTCAAAATCTCAGAGCACCGAGTAGAAGGCCACCCTGGAAAGTCCCCTTTAACCTTTGAGGCTAACTCGCTCGTGAAGAGATGCGGGACGAGAAACAAACCAGGAATAAGATGCATTGAAAATGAGTAGCATCAGCAGGATAATTAGGACATGAAAATCAAAGGGTAGTATGTCATGGGGGAACCCGGACCTCCTGTTCACTGTTTCTAGTTTAGAGAGTATTTGAAAAGCCACGTGTGCACACATTGAATAAATGGATCCTCTAGCAGGAGAACAAAGATTTGCTTTGTTTTAGTCAGAGGAAGGGAGAATGTAAAGTCATTTTAATCTGAGGGACCAGTCTTGCAGACAAAAAAAACAATAACATCTTAAATATAGAAAGATGGTTCAGTATCATTTCCTAAGCATGGAGGGCACTTGGTTATATGAATTCATACATAGTAAAACTGTGAGGACACTAGAGCCATTGAGGCTTATGGGTCCTCTAGGGTTAAGTAGGGTCTGCTGATAAATTCGCTAATTGAGCACTCCATGTAGTGTTCTCTACTTCTCTATATGTTTAGAATGTGTAATTATTTTAATATGAGGGTTCACCTCGAGTAAAAGGCACACATTTTGCATGCCCTTTGAACTTCTACATTTCATAACGCCACACGAGAGGAGGGAATGGTGTCTCTGCCCTGGGTAACCATGTCCTCTGCTCCTCCTTTAGGAATGTTCCTGGCTGATATCATTGAGAAATACTTTGTTTCCCCAACCCTATTCCGAGTCATCCGATTGGCCCGCATTGGGCGCATCTTGCGTCTGATCAAAGGTGCCAAGGGGATTCGAACCCTGCTCTTTGCCTTAATGATGTCGTTGCCTGCTCTATTCAACATTGGCCTGCTGCTCTTCCTGGTCATGTTCATCTTCTCCATCTTTGGGATGTCCAATTTTGCATATGTGAAGCACGAAGCTGGCATTGATGACATGTTCAACTTCGAGACATTTGGCAACAGTATGATCTGCCTGTTTCAGATCACAACCTCAGCTGGTTGGGACGGCTTACTGCTGCCAATCCTAAACCGCCCCCCTGACTGTAGCCTGGATAAGGAACACCCAGGGAGTGGCTTCAAAGGGGACTGCGGCAACCCTTCAGTGGGCATCTTCTTCTTTGTGAGCTACATCATCATCTCCTTCCTGATCGTGGTGAACATGTACATCGCCATCATCCTAGAGAACTTCAGTGTTGCCACAGAAGAAAGTGCTGACCCACTGAGTGAGGATGACTTTGAGACTTTCTATGAAATCTGGGAGAAGTTTGATCCTGATGCTACCCAGTTCATCGAGTACTGTAAGCTGGCAGACTTTGCAGACGCCCTAGAGCATCCTCTCAGAGTGCCCAAGCCCAACACCATTGAGCTCATCGCCATGGACCTGCCCATGGTAAGCGGGGATCGCATCCACTGCTTGGACATCCTTTTCGCCTTCACCAAGCGAGTCCTGGGAGACAGTGGGGAGTTGGACATCCTGCGGCAGCAGATGGAGGAGAGGTTCGTGGCGTCCAATCCTTCCAAAGTGTCTTACGAGCCTATCACAACCACTCTGCGGCGCAAGCAGGAAGAGGTGTCCGCAGTGGTCCTGCAACGTGCCTACAGAGGACATTTGGCTAGGCGGGGCTTCATCTGCAGAAAGATCACCTCCAATAAGCTAGAGAATGGAGGCACGCACCGAGAGAAAAAAGAAAGCACCCCGTCCACGGCCTCCCTCCCCTCTTATGACAGCGTAACAAAACCTGACAAGGAGAAGCAGCAGCGTGCGGAGGAAGGAAGAAGGGAAAGAGCCAAGAGGCAAAAAGAGGTCAGAGAGTCCAAGTGTTAGAGGCTAATGAGAAGAGAAGCTTACGCCAGCTTACCGTAGGCAAGTGAGAGCGTGTTTACAAACTTCCGAATCTCACGGAGGCAGAGCAGCTGTGGAGACGCTATGCTGGAAGACCTCCACCAAACATAGTCTGCTTACATGTGACACGGTTGCATCTGGAGCAATGACCTGCTGAGGACAAAGGACCCTGCTCCCTGGACTCAAGAGTTTCTATCGCTTGGGCAGGTGGTTACTGCATGTTTCACACTCAGTCAATGCAACTTAGGACTACACTAACAGGTTACAAAACAGAGGCGGCTGCCAGGACCACCAGATTGCCGTTGCAGCCAAATGGATTTTTATTTTTTCATTTGTTGATTCTCAGAAGCAGAAAGCATCACTTTAAAAGTTTGTTTGTTCATGCAAACAATATTTGCATTCTTACATTAGTTAAGCTAAGCAGCGAAAAGAAACACACACACACACATTCAGCCTATGTCACTAATTGTCTATTTCTTTGACATAAACAGCATCTTCTCCACATGGGTGTCACGTGGTTTGGAGATGGGGCGGGGGGAACAACCAGGCATTTTAGGCTGAGGAGGATTTGCTCAGGCCAATTCCAAATATTGTGCTCGTTCAATGCGTAGAAATGATTTGCATGATGGCATGCTGTGATCAGAAGTCATGCATGAGATCCATACACCACAAGACACTATTAATCCTGTCCCCTGCATTGGGTCAGCCTTTGGACAGGACCCAGCCCTGCACCGTTCACTGTATTTGGAGAAATGGTAAGAGTTCCATACCTGCTGCAATTCTTTCTGAGTTCTTAGAAGTCTTTCATACACCTCTGGGTAGGAAAACATAATTAACCAATTGACCACAAACACCAACAGAAACAATCCAACCCAACAAGCAGATGGATCCGTTGTGTGTACATGTTTAACAGACATCTCAACATACAGCCATTGTTGCACATTTTGCAAGGTAAACTATCAATGCTGCTCTGTTCAGTACATGGGGAGACTTTGGCCCCGAATGGCTTGTACTATTAATGTCACTGTAAAACCAAATCCTAGGGCTAAAAAAAAAAAAAAAAAAAATAGAAAAAGAGTTTATTTGTATCTTGCAATATTATAATGATTGTTTAGCCTTCATCCCGGAGCTCGGGGTAGAGATAAATGTGCTATTCATAGTAACATGTTATCTCTAGGAGGCCTTTGGGGGGACTTGCAGAAACCTTTCTTTGTGGGTTATGGGGTGCTCACTTCATTTGGTGTCATATCGTCTGCATTATGGCCTTTCTCAGGTTCTGGTAGATGTGGAAAGGGGTTCAGGTATCCTGAGCCTGCAGAAGGATTGCCACATGTTCCCATCTGCTGGTTCTTCCTGATGTCATCACATTCCTCCAGCCACTCGGCTTCCCTTCCCAGCTGTCCAGGGCTGGATAAGTGCAGCAGTGTTGCTTGGGGTATGGCTGTGGGCTCTTCTGTTTGTGATATTCAGAATAATGGTCACTAGAAGGACCTGAGGTAAAGAGGAAGCCACTTCTGGACCCAGCCCACTTGGTCTTGTTACTGCTCTGGCTTTTGTAAGAAAGGGACTCTGAAGGAATTCTTTTGGGTGTTGCAGCTCTTTCCTGGCATTTCCTTTCTGCCCACCTTGCTTTCTGCTTAGGGGCCTGCCCACTGTTGTCAGGGGATGGCCTCTGAGGGATCGCCTTAGCTTCCGTTCCATCTCCTGCTTTGCAGAAGACAACTCTTAATCCGGTGTCTCACGTAACCACAAGGCTTTAAAGCCAAAATGCCTCCCTCAAGTATCAGAAAGTCTCTCTGAGCCAAGTCACTACCACCTTCCTGAGCACAGGGTAGAGGGACGTGAGCAGTGTGCCACCAGACACATTAGCCCGTCAGCCTTGCAGTAGCAGCGCTCTGGATGTAATCTACCACAGCCAGTCAGTGAGTAGAGTTTTCTCCCTTGTTGGACCGGTGAACACTGTCTGGCTGTCCTAAGTGTGCAGAGACCAGCTTGGGAAGTGAATCAGTGCCACTAGGACAAATGTACAGGCCAGGCGACATTGTAAGCAGCACAAAGCAGAAGCTGACATGTGTGGTTATTCTTTTTAATAGAATTATAAATACTGTAATATATACTTTTATTTTGTCAGCATGCCCTTTTGTAAATACAAATTACTAACTTATTAAACAGGAAATGGCTTCTGGCTTATGCCATTGTCATGCTTATTTTTATTTTTTATACTTTCCTTTCTTCTTAGAACTAGATGCTGTCAGCCAATGTACACCCCAACCAGACAGACAGACAAAAAAATTTTTTATTGCTAATGGTCTTTTCCAAAACAACAAAAAAAATATATTTTTGTTCCAATGTGCAATAAATTCTAACCACTTCTATGCAAGATTTGGCTTAAACTTAACTATTGTTCTTAGATCTTGAGATGGGCAACAGCTATGTGACCCTGCTGGGAACACCAAGCGCCATGCTATTTACTAGCCTAGATCTGATGTCCTCCCCAGCTCCGACCTAGCCAGGCAGGCTGTCCCCCACCCCTCCTTCCTCCCTAGGTATCTCACTCTCCGAAGGGAAGAAGCCACTTTGCCCACTGATTAGACCTCTCCGCCTGTTGCCCTCATCCTCATTCACTGCACCAGGCCATTCCCTCCCCTTGCTCTCTCTCCATCCTGCTCCACACTTCTTTCTTGTAAACCACACCATCACCAGCAGTTCACACCCGCAGGTAGCAGGCATTGAACGGGAAGAATTGGCTATGGCAGTCTGGAGTTGGTTCTGTTCTGTCCTCACACAGTGAGCAAGTGGCAATGCTTTGCCAAATATTCGCTAAGCCCATCAACGAGTAGCAGCAGCAGCCAGTACCACTGCACATATATATATAGATATATAAATATAATATAAATATTTATTTTTTGTAGCCGGTCCTTGGTGCAGTATTTATATTCCACAATCCTTTAAAAATAAAAAAGAACAAAAAGCAACAAATCATGTGATACTGTTCATTTAACATGCAGAGCCAAAGTCCCTGAGCAGTGGCCACCATGATTGCTGGTTATGTGAAACACTCCCCTTCCTTAATTTCCCTGTAGCTTAGGGTAAGGAGACTGGGAATCTGAGCAGAGAGAGGGTAAGGGCAAAGAAACTTCCCAAGTTCATGTGACCTGCTCTCTCCTTCTGGACATGAGCCATTTGGATTTCTAAAGCTGTAGGCAGAGAGAAACAAGTTCCTGTCAGGGCCCCTGGCGATACAGAGCCCAAAGGGCTTTTTTTTCTCTCCAAAAACCAATGTAAACTGTAAAAGACCAATAAAGTGTTAGGGAATGCATGGAGGCCAGTGCTGCGCTAAAGAAATGATTTTTACTATAAGCCAAAAGGAAACAAAATAAAAACGGACCCTTTTTACCACACAAGGGAAGCCTGTCTTGGTGTGTATCTGTTGTATTCTGGAGGGGTCTGGGAACTGGAACCCTGGAGTCTGGGGAAAGGTGAAGGGGAACCAGAGCCTCCCATTCTGGCTAAGCAGAGACTGCGGAGAAAAGCCAGGTCCTGATCCTCAGGTCCCCGCTGCCAATTGCATGTGGCAATTACCCCGTAGGCTGGACCCACCCTCAGCTGTCCCATCCAGCAGAGTCCCCAGAGATGACCTCAACCAACCCAGCTGGACTGGCCTTACTTCTGCCTTGTTCATGGAAATGATTTAAGAAAAAACTACCCCCCCCTTCCCCAAAGCTAGTGCCAGCACACTGCCCAGCAGCTTCTACACTCCACTAGCTAGTGCTGGGCCCTGCCCTCCATCCACTCCCATAATCAGACCAGCAGACTGGGGCTGTCCCCTTCACATTTGTGCAAGGGAGGGGGCACCCCTTGGAGACATCGCTCTCCAGGCCATGTCTCCTGGTCTAGGAACACTCAGGAGGATCTTGAAGTGCCCACTCTAGTAGCTGAACTGGAGAGAGATGGCTGGTAGCTCAGTCCCCATCCTTATTCCTTAGCCCCCAGCCTCCAGGCCTTCTGTGGAGGGTTAGGACTTGGTAACTTAAGTCCTGGGCATCTTCTGTAACGATGCCTCTTTCTTTTCTCAGATGTTGCCCAAAGTTTTGCAAAAAGCTTCGTTCATTTTCAGGTACTTCCCACCCCCTAGAGAATCAGCTGCCACCAGTCAGGCGGGGGTGGGGGCTGGGGGGAGGGGCATAGAGAGAAGAGGAAGTCAGGGTGTGAGGCCAAACTTGCACCAGGCTACTGCTGCTTGGATCTCCTCTTCTCAGGGCTTCCTCCATTAAAACACTCCCGAGGCGCCCCTGCCCCTGCCCCCAATGCTGTTTGCTGTACATAGAGGCTAAATGGGGCAAAGTGGGCAGGCGTGCACATGTGGTGTGTGTGTGTGCGTGTGTGAAGAATGTACATAGGTCAAGGGGAGCGTGGTCCAGTGGTTCCAGAAGAGGGAGAGAACTGTGTTCCATCCCTAGCTTGACCACTGGCTCGCTGTGTGGCCTTGGGCAAGTCACTTAACCTCTCTGTGCCTCAGTTTCCCCATCTGTAAAATGGGGGTAATAATACTGACCTACCTCACAGGGGTGTTGTGAGGCTTTAACTAGATGTTTTGTAAAGCGTTCTGAGATACAGAGACCAAGGCGGCAGGCAAGGGCATAGCATACTGTGGACTTGAAGATGAAGTAGTACCATAACCGCTGCTGTTCGGAGAGCCATTTTAAACTACACCGCTCCACCCCCGCTTCTCATCACCAGGACAGCAGGTCGAGAAATGTCTTTCCTTGCACTTGCTTCTGGGATTTGTGATTCTTCTAATTTTTCCCCCTTGCTGTATCTCCTTCCTTTACCCCCTCGACTTGTTCCCTGTTCTGTTTATGCGGAAATGGCAGAAATGCTTGAGAAATGAGAATGTATAAGTGGATTGGAGGTTTATAGTCTGAATTTTCAATTTTACTTTGTACTGTACATCTTTTTACTTTAGAATTTGCAATAAAGGGTTACGTCAATCTTGTTTTCAACTCTCCTCTTGGACTGGCCTGTCATTCTGTCACGGCTTTTGCCCCAAGCCCCTGGCCCTAGGGCTCCCAGGCTACAGGTTCTCCAAGGCTTGACTCCTCCCTGGAGGTGGGTAGGAAAGTGCCAGGTTCCCGCTGGGCCTTCAGAAGGCCTTGCAGGAGCGATTGAGTGATGATGCCCACTCCCGCAGGAACCCAGCTCTAAACTGCACAGGCACGGGCCTCTGGGGTGCAGACTTGACAGTTAGCGCTGGGCTGAAGTCCCACTGCGCCCCTTAAAGAGTGGTGTGCAGCTTCCTAGCACGGAATAAATAGTATCCAAAAGAATTTATCCAAAAGCACGGCTCGGCGGGCTCTGGGCAGTGCTGGCGTTCCGTGAGCCCGCTCCGGAGGCCCGCGCCACCCATTTCCATCCACCGAGCCACCGACTGCGCCCTCCACGGCCTTTGGAAACTTTATAGTGGGGCGGCCGCCGTGGGGCACGCTGCTCGAGGCTCACAGTGTCGAGCTGTGGCGAGACGGTCCCCGCGGCGCCCAGCTCCGGGGCAGGAGCGGTTCTGTTTCCCAGCGGCAGGGCGCCTGGGCCGGCCTGGACCGGGAGGAAGTGGGCGAACCCGGAGCGCGAGGCTGCGCAAGGTCGGCGTCGCCACCTGTGATCCACAGTGTGAGCGCAATGGCCAGCGCCCCGGTGCCCAGCGCGCCCACAAAGCCGGCAAGGAGGCCGAGCGCCAGCGGCCCGACCCAGGCTGCGGGGCTTCGAGTGTACGGGGGCTGTGGCAGGCGCTCCACGATCAGCTCGAGATCGTCCCAATCGGGGACCGAGGAGCGACGGGTGCGTAGGGCTGGCGCAGGTGCGAGACGGGGCGCCGGGGCCGGGGCCGGGGCCGGGGCCGGGGCCGGGGCCGGGGCCGGGGCCGGGGCCGGGGCCGGGGCCATGGGAGGCTGCATGTAGTTCGCACCCGACCTGCGCAGCTCCAATGTCGCCTGCTGGTGGAGGTTCTTGGCCAGCTCCCGCGCCACATCCGGGCGGCCGCTGCGCCGTAGGGCTCGGGCCACGCGATCCCACGACAGGGACGGGGCCTTGGCAGCCAACCAAGATGCCAGGGCCTCACGGCAGCCGTCGGACACCTCCTTGGATCCGGCTGGTGCACCCTCCAACCCCTCGGACGGCTGCGTGGCTGCCGCCCGGCGCCACTGCCCCACGATGCCCTGCGCTCCGGGAAAGGGTTCGGGCGAATCAGGCCGTGCCAGCCGGTCCTCAGATAGCCGGGCGAACTCGGCGTCCACGTCGGGCTCGGGCGCCTCGAGGAGCGATCGGAAGTGGTCGCACTCCTCTGGGGTCAGCAGCTCGGACAGGCGGACTGCTGCGTGGGGGCCCATGGCGTCCAGCGCGCCCACGGGGGCCAGCACCCGGGTGCAGAGCGCCAGGACCAGAGCCCACGCCATGGCTGGGCCTGAGGGAGGGGCTCCGAATGCCGCAAGGCCGGGGATTGTGTCGGCGCAGAGGCGAGGAACATTCGTGGAACGCAGAACGCTCCCTGCCAGAGAGAAGTCAGCTACCGCGCTGGGTTGGGGTGGGGGCACAGATCTGAATGCTTAGGGTCTAGGGGTCCCCAGCAGCCTACCGTGGAGGGCGGGGATTGGGTGGCAGTCCTGGCTTTATATTCAAATCTAATCCAAACCCACTGATACCCCTATTTCTAATTCATTTACTGTCCTTCCATTTCTATCAGAAGCTCTGGACGCTCTCCATTCAAGGCCCAGATTCTCTCAACATGCTCTCACATCTGTTAGTACCTCATCTCACGGTAGGGCAAATTCCCATTCTCCCATCCCCACATGCTGGGCCCCCACTTACCTAACAAATCTTTCCCAAGGTGGCTTGACTGTGGTTTGGCCCACAGTGGCTTCCATGGTTGACCCTGCTATCTCATGCTTTCACACATTGTCCACACACATCATAGCCCAGCCTCCTAAGTATCCCCCCCCACCATCATGCCCAACACACTGCAGACTTTTTTACTGCCTCCCCCATGAGACGGAGGTCCCCGCATCACCCCATAAGCGTTCAGCCTATAAGCGTTCAGCAAAGGCTGTTGTTGACTTAGTGTGTGAATTCTTGCAAAATCCCTGTTGACAGCCACCGGTCCACCTGCTCTGCCTGACTCCCCCAACCTTAGGTCTCTGCAATCCTGTCCCCGTTTTATGCTCTTGTGACAAACATGAATGATGTCAACAGTGCCCTCTCCAGCCTCCATGTTCTGCTGACATGTACCCCTCCTACCTGGGAAGGTTCCTGACTTATCACTTGTGTGTACTTTTTTTTTTTCATGTGTCTGTGTGTGGTGTGGGGTACCTGTGTGTGTTCTGGTACAGGCCCGAGGCTGACGAGCTGGATCCCTCTCCAACTTATTCGCCCAGTCAGGGTCTCTCAGTTGAATCCAGTGTTCACTGATGGAGTTAGTCCAGCTTGCCATCTTACTCTGAGGGATCCCCCACTTCTGCCTTCCAAAGTGTGGAATTACAGGTGAGCTGCCCTGTCAACCCAGCATTTCTATAGGTGCTGAGGATCCAAACTCTGGTCTCCACCCCTGCACAGTGAACCCTCTCCTACTGAGCGAGCCATTGCCCCAGCCCTCTTGGGCACTTCCCCCCTTGTTTTTCAAGACACGGTTTCTCTGTGTGGTCCTGGAACTCACTCTGTAAAGTAGGCTGGCCTTGAACTCACAGAGATCCACCTGCTTCTGCCTCAAGATTGCTGAGATTAAAGGTGTGTGCCACCACTGCCTGGCTCCTCTTGGGCATTCTTGAGAGAAGCCCTGTGCTCTTCATTGGAATACACTTCTAGAAATACCAGAGTCTACTCTACACAAGTCCCCAGTGACTGTATCAAATAATTGTGTCAGCTGTGAGGAGATTCCTAAGAACCACCCACAACACCCTTACTTACTTCTTATAGTTATAAATTTATATAATGTTTGGAGAACTGTCACTGCTATGGGTCCTCAGAGGTGTCTTTGGTAGTTTGGGCAGTTGGTTTTAGTCAGTGTCCCCACAATGTCATCCTACAATAGGTACATGATAAACTGTAGGAGAGCATATCTGGACCTCCAAGGAACAGAATCCTGGGAATATCCAATTTGTCTCTCCAGAGGCTGCTTCTGGCTCTGCCTCTGGTGAGCCTGTGGTAAGCCCTAAGAGGAAGCCCAGCACACTTCCCCTTGGTCTGTGGCCGGCAAGGCCCTCAGGTAGTTGTGAGTTCCAGCCTCTCCACAGAACTCCACAGTGCCTGTAATAGTCCCATCTCTCAATTTATCATGAGCTGTCAAGGATAACTGGGATTGAAAGACAGAAAATGGACGAAGAGCTTGATGTAGCCTGAAATGCTGGGCTCCAGTTGTCTCCCCACCTTGCCCCCTGCCCTGTAGAAGACAAATATGACCCTCACTCAACCAGGGCTGCTGCCATGCTTTTGAGGGCCCCGGTCCTCTTCAGCCCCCTCCCTTCGTTCATATATTCATTCCACAAACACGCTCACACTTCACTGCACCTCATACTTCAGAGTCCAGGGCTTAGAGTGAATCAGCCAAAATGGAAGGCTTCTTATATGTGACCTTGGGCCAGCAGTGAACAACCACTGATAGAAGAATCAGAAACACCCAGAGCCACAGCCAGGGCACTGACAGACCCGAATAGCCAACACTCCCCACATCCCACTACCCCCAAGAAATCTTCGAAATACGAGTCATAGCTTTAATACTGTGTAATATTTTCTTTTAAAATACAGTCTCTTCTGAGGTAGACAGACCACAACTGCAGAGCATTATCAGACAGGAGATAAATATGTCCATGTACAACACACAGCAACATGAGGTAGAAATGGTTACAGCTGAAGGATCCCAACCCAGTATTAGCAGAGGGAGTGGACGACATTGTGCCCTCCCCTGCAGGACACGCTGCCCCCACCCCCCACGCTCCACCCCTGGATTCTTTGGTATGCCCCCAACATTGTAGGGCTGGACTTGCCCTTCCATCCTGCCCCAAGCTCATGAGGTAGGTGCTTCTGGGGGGGAGGGGCCTGTCTTCTTGTGCAAAGCTTCCAAACCTGGGAACAGAAAGAGTCCAGCCAAGGAAGTGTAGGGACCTTGGAGATTGGCCCATGAAACCTACCCAGTCCCCTAGAGGTGCTGCTGCTTGAAAGGACAGCTAGGTTCTCAATTCTACTTCCCTGCCCCACCCCCACCCCCACCCCGAGACCTGAGAGAGCTCCCTTACTCCATGTTCCCACCAAGCATCTTTTGGCAGCAGCACTCTGTGCCCACTTGCTTTGAGTCTTGTGTTTGGTTGGCTGGCTCCAGAGAGGCTCAGGGAGAACAAGGATGCGGGGATGCAGCAGCTTTCCTGTTCACACTCAAGGCTAGCATCTGCCCGCAGTACCCTGGCCCCTGTCTCATCTCTCATGCTGTCCTCGGCACCCAGAAAGTAAAGGGGACTAGGAACTGCAGGGACACGCAGGGGGAGCTAGGGTGGGGCGAAGATGGGGAGCGTCCCTTCTTTGCACCAAAGATTGTGAAATGGCCTGAGAGGCTAAATAGCTAAAGCCCCGTTATGGGGACAAGCAGGAGGCGACAGGGGTTTGGAAGAGAAGGGCTCTGGTCCCTCTGTCCTGGGAAAACACCCTCCAGACCCAACGATCAGTGTTCCGCCTCCTGGCAGGTCCCAGAAGAACAGATAGACTGGATCATAGTAGTCAGTATTGTGCCCAGCCAGACTTGTGGCTCCACCATCTTCATTCCTGAGGGAATTCTCCTAGCCTGGTATAGGGAGCCTCTGACGGAGCAGGTGTCCAGTAAGGTGGCCTGAGAATGTCCCACTTGGGTCACCTCTGAGGCAGGACATGGCAAAAGCACCCCAACCCCCTGTAAGCCTCACAGACAACCCAGAGCCAAGGACTGGGACCCACTAAATACATTCTGCTTCTATCCCAGTAAGAGCAACTTGGGGCTCATGCCTGGTGTTTCTCATCAGCCCCAAGTCTCTCTGGCCTGGGAGAACCTGCTCCCCTGAGGTGGGGCTGGGGTAACAGGAGAGCAGGTAAAGTCTAACATTCTTTCTGAGGTCAGTTTCTTCCTGAGTTGTCAAAATAAAACGGAAAAAAAAATAACAGCAAATCCTAAACATCTTACAAAAATAAGAGGCCTAAAATATTAAGCAACCTACATTTCTGGGACTTCCCCTCAAAAATGAACAAACCAAAAAAAGAAAAGCAAAACCCTTCTTTGGGTGTTTTTGCCCCCTTGTTTCCATCCCTAAGACCAAAGATTTCAGGTGGGGAATGTACTAAGGGGGCTGTGGGGCTCTCTACTTCCTCTTCTCAGCCTCTGGGCCAAAAAAACTTCTGCCAAGAGACACCACAGTGTGAATGAGGTTCAGTGAGGAGAGGGGTGAATTCAAACAGAGTCCAGGAGACACAGATCGAGCTCCACAGAAAAGCGTAGAAGGTGGCAGACGAGGTAAGGACCAAAAGGTGGAGCCAAAGGGGCAGGGTCGGTACAGGAAGGGATCAATGGCAAAGCCTTGAAGAGAAAACTAAGTCGATATCGAGAAGAATGGGAAAAGGGGGTGATGCGCAGGAAGCAAGGGGAGAAAAGGATTGTGGAGAGAGGACGGGAGTTCCCTAGGCCCTGGTGCCAGCTCTTGTCGGGTGTGCCCGGCAGAAATGGCGAACTTCCCGTCCACAATAAATAGGAGAAACCTGAGTACACGGTGCATATGGCATCGACTTGCCAGGCAGAAGCATTTTCCTTCCCATAAAAAAAACAAATCCACCGGCAGAGTCCTCCTCTCTTCCACCCCACATTCATCACTCCTTTGGCCAAGAACATCCCCTCAGGTGGAGCTGGCCTCCCCCCCCCCCTTCCCCTGACACCCTCAGTGTCCGGAGCCATACATTTTGTCCCACTCCACTAGCGAGTCCAGCTCCTTAGGGGAAGCTCGAGGGCCCACCTTGGCTAGAGAAGCCTCCACGTCTTTGTAAGAAAGGGGCCGCTGCAGTCCGGAGAGACCCGCTTCGGCCGCTGCCTGCTGGCACAGTTGCCCCAGCTCGCCTCCGGAGAAGCCCTGGGTGCCCTGCACCAGGGCGGCCAGCTCCCGCTCACTCAGCACACAGCCTTGCTGAGCCAGAGCCCTCTGCAGAATCTGCCCGCGCGCCGCGCCATCGGGAAGCTCCACGTACAAGCGCAGCGCGAAACGCCGACGGGTTGCTTCATCCAGGGCCGCCGGCCGCGAGGTGGTACCCACCACCAGCACGCCGTCGGCGCGCGCGCCGCAGCCGCCGCCGTCCAAGCAGGCCAGCAAGGGCGCCCGCAGTGACGTCCCATCGTCTAGCGCCGGCAGCAGCGCTTCCAGCTCGCTGATGAGCAGCACGGCGGGCGGGCGGCAGCGCGCGGCTGCAAAGGCCGCCTGCAGCAGGCGCGCGCCCTCGACGGCACCGGAGGCAGCCAGGCCGGCCCCGCGCAGACGCAGCAGCGTGGCGCCCAGCTGGGTGGCGAGGCAGCGGCCCAGCAGCGCTTTGCCGGAGCCTCGGGGCCCGAAGAGCAGTAAGGTCCGCGGCGGGCGTGCGCTCCCGGGACAGGCGGGCGGTCTCAGCAGCGGCCACAGCAACTCCTCCTCCAGCGCCGCCTTGAGCGCGCCCTGGCCCGCCACGTCTACCCACTGCACCGGGGGCCCGCAATCCATCATCTTGCTGGTCACCAGCTCCAGGGTCCCTGGGTCCACACCCTTGAGAAGCTCCCCCGACGGCGCCGTGAATCCCCCGCGGGTGGCCGGGGCCCGATCGGGGAACTTGTCAAAGGGCTCTAGCTGCGGACCGTAGGTGGGGGAGCCCAAGACCTTGAGAGCGCCGGCGCCGTACTTGCCCGTCCCCTCCTCGGGAGCTCCGGGGGGCTTCGCGCGGAACCCGTTGCCCCGACACTCGTCGTCTGCGGCGGGATAAGCGATGCTGTCGGCCGCGGGGGCCTTGGCGGGCTCGTAAGCGTACTTGCGGTACCGGGTCTCCGCGCCCTCGTCCGCCGCCTTGCGCTTCAGCGACACGCTCTCGGCGGCGGCCGGGAAGCCGTAGGGCGCGGGCCGGGGCGGCGCGGGAGCCGGCAGGGGAGTGGGCGCTGCAAGGCCGGATGGCAGGTAGGGCGCGGGGGGCGCGGCGGGGGGCGGGAGCGCACCGTAGCCGGGCTGCGCGGCGTAGCTGGCCGCCGGGTAGTTGTAGAGCGGCGCTGAAGGTCCATAGCCGGGTGGCGGCGCCGGCTGCAGGAGCGCGGCCGGGGGCGGCGGGGCCAGCGCGGCGCTCGACTGCGGGCAGTAGCCCGGCGCCAGGTACCCGCCCCCGTAGCCCGTCGCGTACTCGGTGGCTGCGGATGGGCCCCCGCACGCGTTGCCCGTGTACAGAGGCTCAGCCAGGTTCCCAGTTACCACCGGGGAGCCCCCAAGACCCGCGGACCCACCCCCGCCGGCTGGCTTGGCTCCTGGGAGGCTTTCGTGGAGCGAGGCCAAAGGGTAAGGTGGCTCTGGCCCGGGCCAGGGCTCCGGGTCCCCTTTGGCGCCGTTGAGGAAGGCGGCGTCACCGTAGCTGCCCAGGCCGGGGCGCTCGTAAGGCGAGTCAAGGACTCCGGAGTACTTCTCAGCATAGCGCTTGAGGAGGTTGGAGGCAGTGAGGGCGGAGATGTCGTCGTGTGCCCAAGCGTAATGGCAGCGCTGCCGACCCCCTGGAGGCATCTCCAATTTGTGGGCTGGCGATGGGGTAGTGGAGGAGACGTCCAGGTGCTGCTCTGGCCACTGGTTGAGGGGCTGGGCGTGTTCTGGTGTCCAGTGCATCTTCGACAGAGCTGCAGGCAAGAAGCGCAGTGATTGGTCAGCTCCTGCAGTGGTTCTGGGGACCCACTGGTGGTCCCCAGACTTAGATGACGACAGTTACCCTCCCACCCTTTGGATCTAAAACTAGGGAGTTTTTTGTTTGTTTGGTTGGTTGGTTTTGTTTAAATAGTTTCCATGGCACCAAGAGGAACCTAGAAATGCCGTGATTAGCAATAGTTTCAACCAGCTATGCCCCTCTATGGAACAAAGGTCATTATTGGGACCTAATAAAGGGATGGGCAAGGCTGGAGGAAGAGATAAACCACAGGAGGCTTGTGGGTAACAGATACTTGCTGTTCACCCACCATGTGCAGGATTGAGGCAGGCTCCTGGCTAGGAGACTGACATTGTGAGATTTTCTGTTCACCTTGGCCTTCATTGAGATCCAAAGTCCCACTTTGGGCCTAAGATCAGAAGTGCCCTGGAGTGTGATCCTGCCCATCAACCCTGGAAACCACAGTGGCTAACGCAGCAACACTATTTCCTTGCCGTTGGATTTCTTTGGGCCTCTGCTTAAAGAAACTAGAACCCTACCAACTGCTGTTTGTAATACCTATGGAATCTATAATAGCAACCTACTCCACTCAAAGTGTTCCTGTTTGCCTCACAAACATTATTTGGAATGGGTAGATCATTCCCTGAAGTGTATGGGGTAGTACAGAACATGCAAGCCACATTAAGTAAATTTCAGGGTTAGTATTGTACCTGCCTGGGATGCTCAGGGACCTGGGTTCTATCACTAGCACTGGAGGGGTTAAAAAAAGTGAGCCCTAATTTGTTCAGAGCTTTCCAGTCACCAAATAAAGACAGGTTATGATCAGACTCACTTTGCACTCAAAGAGAACCAAAGTATTCCTGGTGTAGGGGGTCACAGGGCAGATCTGTGAGATGGCACAGCTTCTCTGTACCATTAAGAGCAAAATTGTCCAAGGCTAGTCCCTAAATTGTCCTCTAACACCCATCAAGGCATCCCTAAGTAAGACACTCGGGGCCTGAGGAATAGTGAGTGCTGCTTTGGACATGGTTCCAGTAAGCCAGCCAGACCCAAGAAAAATGAACCCACGCACACCCAGACACAAGTTCTGTGGTGATTATTTCTCAAGCCCACGATTTTGGTGAGTTTAGTTAGCAGGCATTTCCTTCAGCAAACTTTGTATTGGGGTGTATGTGTGTGTGTGTGTTTACAGGGACTAAACCAAACGCTCCTGCAGGCCAGGTAAATGCAATGGAGCATTACCTCTAATTTCTATGCCAAACTGTATTGGACAAATGCTATGTGCTTTACCAGGCACGGGGTTAGGTTAATGGCTAGGATGGTTCAGCCAGTGAGAATTCAAGTAAATAACATCCTTTGTGAAGAAATAGAGGTGTCTGCCAGGAGAGAACATGCCTCTCCTTGGCTGAGGAGAACCCACCAAAGAGCTCTAGTATCTTTATGGCTTCTTGAACAGTTACAGGAAGCAGTGCATCCGGGATGACAGAACACCGAGGCTAGCCACATGCAGTTATGCACACCGGCATTCCTTGCACTCAGAGGGAGCCCAGGAGTTTTAACACCAGTTTTAGCAGCACAAAGCAAAACACAGCCTGTCCCCTTGGGGTACTTTACTGCCACCTGCTGGAGACATGACGCAACCTATAAAGCTATATGGGGCTCTGTGACCTATAGAGAGGGCCAAGAAATATGGTTTCTAGATTTGTGACAGAGTGTGTGTGCAAAAGGTAGAAGCAGGGTTTCCTCAGGTTATGCACAGCCATCCATACTGACAGCTGCTGGTCATTCTTATTACTTTTGTGTCTGACTTGACTGATGGAAGAAAGAGCCTTGGAAATAAACGGGCTTCACTTTCACTTTTATCTACATCTGTATCAAACTTGTAGCTAAAAGGCACACTGCCACCTAGAAAAGGCATGAGCTATGCACTGGTACCTATGGAGGGTGATAATTCTGGAGGACCCCAGCAGCATGAAGGTAGATCAAACACAAGGAATGAGGGATATGTGTTCAGAGTCCCAGCTCCTGCTGGGGGTGGAGGTCAAAGATGAGAGCCATTACCTGGTGACAAAGGACACAGTCTCCTGGGACATCAAGTCATTGCTGATCCAATGATGGGGTCACAGGAAGTGGCATCAGTTACATAAATGCAAGTGTCGTGAACATCAAACCCAGGTGGACCCCACTTACTCTGGCTCCCTGATTACCAATAAAGAGCAAAGACATGCAACCTTATAAACTGTGTCTCCCTTGAGCACACTAACCCTGCAGGGAGGAGGGTCATTATAAGCTCCAAGGCTGGACTTGCCTCACCTTCTCCTTTCCCAGGCAATCCTAAGTCCTCATCAGGTACCACTGGGGACCACTCATCAGACGATGGGCCCAGAAGCCCATTTCCACTTTGACCTGTCCTCAGAACCTGCTCTTACTCTCTTCTGCAGAAATCAGCCACCTATCGAGGAGACCCGAGGCCTGGCATGTCACCCAGACCACTTAATCACTGGCTTGTCTCCTCAGATATTTTAGATCATGTTCTTTCCATTTCAAAGAGGAAATATGGAGCCACTGCCCCCTAGTTCCGGCTTTACCTGCCTGTGTACTCCTTGTAGACCAGAAGCCTATGGTCCACCCACCTCAGCTGTAGATCCCCATCCGGACCCAATGAAGGATCTTGACTGACCCAATCAATCCAACCTAACTGCTGTGTACCAGCTCCTTCCCTATCATGAGTGCAACTCTTTTTTAAAATTATTAAATTTTAAAATATACAGTGTTCTGCCAACAAGTATGCCTGCATGCCAGAACCATGGGCATCAGATCTCATTATAGATGGTTGTGAGCCACCATATGGTTGCTAGGGATTGAACTCAGATCTTTTAGAAGGGCAGCCAGTGCTCTTAACCTCTGAGTTGTCTCTCCAGCCCCATGAATGTAACTTCTTCCACATCTCTAAGATAACCTCCCTTGGCCCTGAGTCCCCACTAATTGCCACCTTGGCTCTGCACCTCTTCTTTTGGTGATAGCTGTCTATGTATGGTGAGCGTGATCTGCCACAAGTCCTTTAGGCTAGAAGGTAGACAAAGAGCCGCACCTCCAGCAACTTCTGCTGAGTTCTCAAGCATTGCACTTCCCTCAAACCTAGCAAGGAAAAGGACAAAGATCTAGTCTGAATCTGAGTGCCTAAGACTTGGGCCCAAACAACATGGGGAGACTCCAGGATGCACTTTCAAGTTGCAAATGGTAGCAAAAATGACCCCAGAGACATACCAGACTGGAAGAATACGTACAGCTTTAGGTCCCCATGCACTTGAGAGTTCAGGTCCCCAGCAAGAGCACCTGAGCTGTATACACACTAAAGGCTGACCCCAGGGCTTCATTATAGACCAAGCCACACCGGCCTAGCCTTCAGTATGGATGGAGATCATTAACTCCCAGCTCCTTACCAGCCTTTAACACTTCCACACAGCCAACCTCTCTGCTTCCTTCACTCTATCCTATAGTTCCCGGGTCAGCAGAGCCAGGGGTGAGGAATGACCAGGACTTGGGTAAGAATGGAGCCCTGAATCAGGGAGGCCTATTTCAAAGCCACATCCAGATACTTACCCTGAGCAGACTACCCAACCTAATGGAACCTCATTTTCTCCAGATGTAGGGGACAATTCATAACAGGCAGAGGGACCGAGGATTTAAAATGATGTGTGAGAAGCAATACAAACTATAAGCCCCAAGTAGTACCTTTCTCTGACTCAGTGGCTGAACAGGTCACTTGACCTGGGGACTTGGGCAAGGAGCTGGCTGGAAGATTCCTTCCAGCAGGACAGGACAGTATGGTCCTCATGCCATTTCATAGACCCCTGCTCTGTACCTCATGTGTGTTATTGCTCCAATCTACAAGAGAGAGATGCAGAGAGAGTCCTTCCTCTCTCCAAGACCCACAACAGAAAGGAATCAAAACTCTGGCCTTTGATATCACTCTGATGTGCCCATCTCCAAACCCATTTGTTCCTGAGCCTGTGAGAGTTACAGTACTCATTCTTGTCCCGCCTAAGAAAATGGCTTCGGTATTTTCCTGTAGTCACAACGGTCTTCCAGGGCTGTGGATCTGGCCTTCATTATTCATGGGGGAATTTGTATCTTCCTAGTTCAAAAAAGGTTGTACCTTTCCCTATGGATATGCACGCAGTCACACAACTGCATATGGCCCAGAGCAGTCCCTAGTTGGGGTTTTGTGGCTTACCCTAGTGACTTTGGGTAAAGCACCCTCTTTCCACACACGGGGTATGACAATCAGTGGTTACAGAACTACAGAATATAAGAATAAAGTTTCTTCTACACTTCTCATTTTGAGGAAGTCCAAGATTGAAAAAAAAAAAAAATAAGTGTTACAGTCTTCACAGCCAACCTTACCCCTGCACTGCATTCCTGCCTAAGAGTGCTGGACCCATCCCTGTGCTCCAGGCCTAGCCCAAGCTTTGACAGCTTAACCAGCAGACCCCATGCAGTCACTGTATGGCCACCAGCCAGATGCTCCACCTTTCTATGCTTTACACTCTGTCTGTAAGTAACTATTGGCTCCATGGGAGGAGCCCAAACATTTCACTAAAATCCTAAAGGGCTTCTTACAAATTAAGTTACATGATTTGGACAGAATTCAGTGAGCACACACTGCAGCCACACAGCAACATCACTTCTCTCCATTGCCCAGAAGCCCCTAAAGAAAGACCTCGAAAATTCTGATTCCAGATTCCATTACCCACTGGGGGTGGGGTGGGGCACAGTAGAAAAGGGGCATCTGGACCGCACTCAGCCATAGTGGAGGAGGGCTAATGCCTCTTTCTGGGCAAGCCTCCTCCAGCTCCATTATCTCAGCCTGGGACAAAAGAGCCGAGGGGAGAATCCCATTGTGGGGCCTCCGTATGGAGATCTCATTAATCTATTCACCGAGGCTCCCACAGGCCTTTTGTCTACCGCTTACATCTCATGTCCCAGGGGGTCCCAGTCCCTGGCAGAGCCTGAACAGGCCTCACTACTCTGGACTCTGCCTCTGATGCCAACCACCAGCTATTGAAAAAGGAAAGAGAGACACTTACCAAACAGAAACCCCAGTTCCAGGCCAGAGAACAGGCCCCAGGACAGAGGGATCCTCCTGCTTGGGAGATGCTCTGGGGGTCCTGGCACAGAACCTAGTATGGGTGGATGTCTAGGAATTAGCAGAAGTTGCTGTAAAAGTGACCGTGGCCCATATGGATTAAATATACTGTCTTCTAGCCTTCAAACATTTTCAAAGCGTCATCAACCATGTGCCAACTTATAGGCAGGATTGGGTCAAACTGTGACCCAAGTTTACAGCCTTGTTCGGCTAACTGAGTGTGGTCAGGAATAAAGGGAGAGGAGGAGGAAGCCGTAAAGGAGGAAGGAGGAATATGGAGACATCATCCAAAAATATGACATTTGAGTTAGCAGGAAGAGGGGCAAGGGCTCTGAACATCTCCATGACTACAGTTAACAGAACTTGAAAACTGCCAAAAACGGAATATTCTCACCACATGTGAAGTGATGTACAGAACTAGTGTGATTTGGCCTTATAACAATACATTCATCAAAAACATTTAATTTTTATTGGCAGTTAAAAATTAAGTTTAAAAATACTATTTTTTTAAAAAAAGATTTATTTATTTATTATGTATAGTGTTCTGTCTGCATGTATCCATGCCCGCCAAAAGGGGGCATCAGATCTCATGACAGATGGCTGTGAGCCACCATGTGATTGCTGAAAATTGAACTCAGATCCTCTGGAAGAGCAGTCAGCACTCTTAACCTCTGAGTTCTCTCTCCAGCCTATACCATTATTTTCAAAGCTCTGATAACTGGGTTTTCCCCCCCCATGCTAATGGGACTCACAGGGGTACCGTTGATAGAGGTTTGTTGTTGTTGTTGTTGTTGTTGTTGTTGTTGTTGTTGTTCTGTTTTTAATGTGTATGGGTGTTTTGCCTACATGTAGGTTTTTGCACCAAGTGCACATCTGGTGCCCAAAGAGGCTAGAAGAGAGTGTTGCATCCCCTGCGACTGGAGTTACAGATGGCTGTGAGTTGCCATGTGGTTGCTGGGGATTGAACCCAGATCCTCTGGAAGAGCAGTATTCTTAACTACTGACTCACCTCTTAAGTCCCTTGGTAGGAGTTTTCAAAAGAATTTTAAATTGTGTATGGTGTGGTGTGTATGTGTGTGTGTTTCTGTCTGTCTGTGCACATGAGTACAAGTACTAGCAGTTGCCAGAAGAGGGCATATTATACCCTGAGCTAGACTTATAGGATACGCACCATGGATGCTCGGAACCTGTTGTAGAATTTTATTTTAACTAGGCAAAGATGTGTTGCAGAATATTACTTTGCTGTGTAAAGGTTACATGTGTTTCCACTACATTTGTTTGTTTACGTAAAGATGCGTTGCATCTGTTTCACCTTGCCTGCCTAAGGCACCTGACTGGTCTAATAAAGAGCTGAATGGCCAATAACAAGGCAGGAGAAAGGATACGCGATGCTAGCAGGCAGAGAGAATAAGTCGGAGGAGAAATCTGGGAGAAGGAGGAGGAGCAAGAGAAGGAGGAAACATGAGGCGGGGGCAGCCACTCCGCTACACAGCCAGCAGGGGTAACAGTGAAAGCAGGATTACAGAAGAAAAGGTAAAAGCCCAGAGGCAAAAGACAGAGGGATAATTCAAGTTAAGTAAAGAATAAAAAACAATAATGTTCCTCTGTACCCACCATGGCAAGGTTCATGTGCCAACTAGGGAGCAGGAACCACCCTCCACCCAATGCCAGAGTAAAGATCATGGAGCTGCAGCGGAGAGGGGCAGAGGGCTACAATAAACAAGCACAGGACTGGCAGACATGATCGGAGGAACAAGGAGGTTAGGACAGCAAAGCTCATTTTTAGACTGATTGTCCATTTGCCTCTATCCAAATTGCTTATCATCTGCTAATTGTCTGCAAAGAACACAGGTGTCTCTGCTGAGGGGCACCAGTCTGCCAAAAGAATGTAAGCCACCATCCCTCCCAAAAGAGATGCAGAAAAATCAGCCCAGCTCATTCAGAACCGCAGACAGGTTTTTTGCCTCATGCAGTACCTTAGCCTGCCATGTCCTCTCTGCTCACTCTTTCAGGTTCATCAGGGTCCGTGGTGAGTCCTGTGTCTTTCATACATCCTTGCCA
Source organism: Sigmodon hispidus (assembly GCA_004025045.1). Taxonomy (NCBI): domain Eukaryota; kingdom Metazoa; phylum Chordata; class Mammalia; order Rodentia; family Cricetidae; genus Sigmodon; species Sigmodon hispidus. Next base: position 70,072 of record PVIH01001047.1, read on the forward strand.
GGTCCTCCATGGATAACACCTTACCTCTTGGGGGAGGCTGGATAAAGTCTTCATGGCCACAAAAACAAGGATGGATGAGTTGTATGTGGGCTTCCCCTTGGACCCTGATCCCCCTCTTAACGCTCAGTGGCATCATTGTCCCTGATTCCTTCCTGCCAGCAGGGCCAGCGTCCCCCTCTCCACTGTGTCCTCATCAGCTCACAATATGCTGTAATTTTCTCCACTGTCTGGGCAAAGCCTGGAAAAAGCTCTGCTCTCCCTCTGACTAGCCCCTCTATCTACAACTATCCCAGAATGGACAGCTTGAAAATTAGTATCTCCGATTCCTCTCCTCTAGCTTCAGATTCAACCTGGTCCAGCTCTGTGTTCAGGCCCAGCAGGCTCTCTCTGACTTCGCCTTGTCTCTGCCTCCCTGGGTGCCCTCCATACCACCAGCCAGCCTTCACACACTCCCAGACCTCAGATCTGCCTTCTCTCTCCGTGTAGGTCTTTTTGGATGCTCACAGCCAGGCTCAAAAATTTGACTGTCATTTGTGTATGGATGTAAGCTGGGTCCTGTAGCCACGGCTACATGTAGCCTCCAGTCCAACTGTCACAGTGCACACATCTCAAAGCTAAAGTTATGGTAGCACACGCCTGTGTTATCTCAGCACTTGGAACCTCAAGGCAAGAGATTCAGGGGTTCCTCAGTAAATAAGGAGCCTGCATGAAACTGCTTCAAAACGCCAAGACAAAAACGTTTTGGCTTCCATCCCAACCTACATATACTCAGCCTTCTCCATGATGGAGAGGGAAGCTTCCTTCCTTCAGATTGCTCAGGCAGATACCACCTGTCATCATCCACTTCTTCACACTACAGACCAACAAATCAGCTGGCCCTGACCTCAAAATGAGTGCAAATCAATCCCTGCTCAGCACTCCCAGACATCTCTCCCCCACCCAATGTGTCATTCTTCCTTCTATCAAAAGCTTCTTTGTGTGTGATATGACGTGGCGTGTGTGTGTGTGTGTGTGTGTGTGTGTGTGTGTGTGTGTGTGTGCATAAGTGAGCACGCATGTACATTTATGTGTATGGAAGCCGGAGGTTGACATTGAGCATCCTTCTCCATTGCTCTCACCTTACTCTTAGAGACAGCATCTCTTGGGAACCTAAAACTGGTTGATTTAGCTAGGCAAGGTGACCAGTGAGCTCCAGAAATCCATCTGCCTGTCCACATTGGTGTATGGTCCTCACAATTGCATGACTGAGCTATGGTCCCAGTCCTTTTACCCCTAAGTTCTCTGAGGCTAGAAGCTGAAATTCTCATGGCTGGCCAGTCCTGTACCTGCCACCACTCTTACCTGCTGATCCTAGCACCCCACAGCTGTCACCTGCTGATCCTAGCACCCCACAGCTGTCACCTCACCTCACATAATGGCCCCTCACTTTGATACTCTTGCTTTCTCCTCTGGAGCCCCATGAGAGCAAGGCTGGATGGGTGGATGAGTGGGTGGGTGGGTGGGTGGGTAGATGGGTGGATAGATGGGTGGATGGGTGGATGAGTGGGCGGGTGGGTGAGTGAGTGGGTGGGTGGATAGATGGGTGGGCGGTTAGATGAATGGATTTATGGGTGGGTGGATGGATGGATGAGTGGGTGGGTGGATAGATGGGTGGGTGGGTGGATGGGTGGATGAGTGGATGAGTGGGTGGATGAGTGGGTGGGTGGGTGGGTGGATAGATGGGTGGGTGGGTGGGTGGATAGATGAGTGGGTGGGTGGGTGGATGAGTGGATGGGCAAAGAGGCTTAAATTGCTTCTGTCTCCATATAAGGAGATAGGAGTACCTCACTAAGATGACAGGCTGGCAAGAGAAGCCAGTGATAGTGTCTCTGAGAACACCAGCGGAAATTTCTCAACACTCACAGACTGAACCCCAAAGGCAACCATCCTGGGTCCCTGGGACCCACCCAGTCTCACTTCCCTGTCTCTCCTCCGCTCCCCTCCCACAGGCCTCCAAGAGAACACAAAGGAGGCAATGGAATTCCCATCAAAGGCCATGGACACATGGTAAAGAGATCAGGGCCCTTGGGACCTTGCTTCCTGGACATAGGGAGGCCTCCCCGCCAGCCTGACTCCTCTCCAGGGTGGGGCTGTGGAGGGTATTGCCCCTGGTCTCCTCATATGTCAAATGCCAAACAGCAGGAGGTCAGCTGAGCTAAGCTGGCCAAGTGGCCCCCATCTGGGCCGTGTGTGCACACACATGAATTGGGGGGAGGGGGTAGCAAAGAATCCCTGTCTGTGTCCTCGGTCAGGGCCACAGCCAAGCTGTGACCATCTGTTGTCCTGTTGAGAGGCCAGGCCAGGGGCTGGCACCCTTGAGGAGAAGCCTTCCACTTTTCCTGGGCTGGTAGGATTTGCAAAACTTTTAGTTAGCATAGGTCTTCTCAGAACTCATCAGCAGAGGAGGAGCTGGATTCTCCCAAGGTTATAACAGTTGCTAAGCCTGGAATGTGACTCAGTGTGTGCTTCAGCCCTGCTCCTGGTGGCCTTGCTCAGAATCAACATCAGTGAGTCTCCAGGACTAGGCTCCAAGGCCCAGCCACCTGCCCATGTCCTGGCTGCTGCTCTGCCCTGGTCTAATTTCATCCAACATCCTCCTCCAGAAAGTCTTCTCAGGCTGGCATCCCCACTGAAGTTGCTACAGTCACTCACATCTAGAGGTGTACCATAACCCTTTACTACTGTGGCTGTTTGACTCATGCAGGGTCACTAGAAGACAGCTCAGCTCCCACACTCAGGCAGTCTCCAGCCCCAGAGAACACATACAGTATTTCTATGTGAGGCAAGCTGCAGGAGTATATGACAGGAATGGTCCTCCAGCCTTGCCACACAGCCAGAATAAAGCAGAATGCCATCTGCTCCCACTCAGTATCTAATCCATGCTACAGTTTCTAATCCCACGCTATCCAAAAAGCAGGCACCAGCCACAGGTAACTATTTACATTTAGATCCATTAAAATTTAATAAAAATTAAAATGTAGGGGCTGGAGAGATGGCTCAGCGGTTAAGAGCACCATCTGCTCTTCCAGAGGACCCGGGTTCGATTCCCAGCACCCACATGGCAGCTAACAACTGTCTGTAGTTCCAGTTCCAGGCAACACCAAGGCAAATAAATAAATAAATAAAGTTTAAAAAAAAATTAAAATGTAGCTCCACAACTGTACTGGCTAAATTCCAAGCACTCAACAGTCATATGTGGCATCCGCTCCATATAGGACACCATCATGGAAAGCTCTGGACGGACCCCCCCCTTCCCTACTAAGGGTTCTACTCTGTAGCCTGAGCTTTGTAGGGATGTGGTGGCAGGCGGCTCCTTAGGCCTCAGGTGGCCTTCCTCAGGATGCAGGCTGTTCCTTCAGCCTCCCTGGTGATTTTACAGCCACTCTGGACTGCAGCTTCCCCGAGATGGCCTCAGCCTGACCGGGGTAACCCCTCCCCCAGCCAGTCTGGTCTACCCAAGGAAGGGAGAGGCAGGCAGAGGAACAGGACACAGGCAGGACAGGGCAGTTTGTCATCTGGCCCTCCCTCACCGGCTCCTAAGCACCCCTCCCCCACTCTGCCCACCATCCTCATCCTCATCCAATCCCAAGGACAGATGGAGGCCTGCAGAGGGGGAGAAATGTGACCACGGCGAGAGTACTGTCAAATGACAACAGAGTCTGGGGGTCACAGCTGTGTCCCCTGAGGCCTGGACAGTCCATGCCCAGCCTTGCTGCTTGGCCATGCTTGAGCTGAAGTGAATCTCTGCAAAGGGAGTGACGGGGTGGGGAGAGACAATGAAGACTCTTAGGGGAAGATAATCTTAGCTAGATCATCCCAACAGATACCACCCAGTCCCACCACCTAACATGATCACCCCCACACATCCACTAGCCCCCACCAGGTGGAGATGTAAAGGTGGACTCCCTCATCAGCTGGACCAGATAAGGCCAGAGCTTATTCTGAACTCAATCCCTGTTCCAGGCTAGCTGAAGATCCTTTGTCTCTGTCCAGTGGTCTGAGCAGGGTGGACATCCCCCACCCCCCTCACACACACACACACACACACACACACACACACACACACACACACACACACACACAGCTGCTTCCACAAACCCCCTCTCAAGATCTTTGACCAATCACAGCTCTGATGAGTAAGTCCCTCTGTCCAACAGCCCCCAGGGAGTGTATTAGCACATTTGAACCGCTCAGGCCTCCACTGACAAAGCCTGGGGCCGCAAGAAGAACCGCAGCAGGAGGGCGGGGCCTTTGGGGAGCTAGCCTCCCCCTCCCAGAAAGGAGCTCTACATTCTGGGGCTCAGAGGAATTTGGGGCCCTCTCCAGCAATGAATAAGCAATCCATAAAATCTCAATTTACACACTCACTGATCAAACAGCCTGTCTACAACCCCAGAAGGCCAGGGTGACTCCCAAACCCCCTCCCCACACTCTGAGGAGCTTGAAGCTGAGCATAGGATGCAAGGCTGCCAACATTTATACAACTCAGCCCTCCCCGAAGAGCTCAGGATCTTGCAGTGCCTCCTATAATCTGGCTGCCTTTAGGGGTACCTCTGCTAGGCCCCAACAGCCTCAGTCCACCTCAGTGGGTCACACCTCTTTTCTCTGGGGCTTCCCTGAGGCTACCAGGCCTGACTTAATCACTTTTCCAGCTCAAAAGCCAGCTCTTTTCAACCTGCTCCAGCCAGTCCTCTCAGGATCATCACCAGAGACTGTCCCTGCTGAGGAATGAGTGCCCTAAGAGCTCTCTCTTCCACCACCCCCTCTTGCCACCAGGACAGAGCTGTCAAGACTGTATCCCCCTGTGGACTCCAAGGAGAAAAAAATCCAGACTAGTTAGGACCCAGTGTCTCCCCTAAAAAAAAGCACAAATCACTCTACTTCACACCATATTTTGAGTAAGAGAAATCATCCTGGTTAACCAGCATTCTCTTTTATTTTTTTTTTTTATTTTTTTTTTTTAACTTTATTCATTTATTTGCCTTGGTGTTTGCCTGGAACTGGAACTACAGACAGTTGTTAGCTGCCATGTGGGTGCTGGGAATCGAACCCGGGTCCTCTGGAAGAGCAGACGGTGCTCTTAACCGCTGAGCCATCTCTCCAGCCCCCAGCATTCTCTTTTAAACAAAGCATTACCACTTCAGACTCCAGGGACCTCAGAGGGGGGGTCACCAGAGCTGGCCTATGCTTGCCTGTTGCCTGCTGGAGATGGGCTATAGAAATGAATGGGCACACACACTCCCTGGATCAAGAAAGTGAATTCTGGGCTGCGAACAGTTTGGAGGGCAGCACAGCTCATCCCATCACACTGCCCTTGACCTACAGCTGCAGTCAGCGAGGAATTACTTCTGAGGAAGATGTAGCAAGGGGCTAAAAGGACACACAGCCCAATCCTTATCAAATCTGAAGGACAGATGGAGCCAGCAGAGGTCAGTGGTATAAGCCCATTCTACAAGACACTCCATCCTCATCATCACCTGCTCTTCTCAGATTCTCCACCCAGTACAGTTTATACCCACCATGGACCTAGGGGAGGCAGGTATTAAGCAGTGGACCAGAAGAGTGACCAGGGATTTCTAAGGCCACTCTAGGAAGCCCAGAAGATGATTGTGGGGGAGGGATCACACACACACACACACACACACACACACACACACACACACCCATGACTTATCTGTTGCAGAAAATGAACACAGGTCATGGAGTCAACCTATGGGATGAATGTCTGGATCTCTGATCTCTCCTCCAGTAGGAAATGGCAGAGAGGGCAGTGGAGGGGGGGGGGATGCAAACACTTTCAAGGCATGCTGGCTGGAGCTGGGGCTGAACAGGCAGCAGCTAGAGCAGAGCAGTTTCGAACCAGCTCCTCAGAGGCCTGGGATAGCCTTGGAGGAGTGTTCTCCCATCCGGTAAAGAACAACAAAAACCCAACAGCTTAAAAGGGTGACTTTATGAAAAGCACAATGTAAGAACTGCCTGCTGGACCCTGGCAGAGCACAGCCTAAAGCCTTCACCTGTCTTGGGACTTGAGAAGTCTACATCTGTGGAAGATGTGCCTGTGTCCTGGCCCCTCTGCAGAGTCCACTGGCCGGCTCTCACCATCCCAACCACTACTACTGACATGTTCTGAAATGGTTCCCCACAGTTGGCCCCATGCTGGAACCTCTGCCTCTGTTCACCAGCCTTGCTTCTTTCTGGCTACCAGAAATGTTCCCCGGACCAAAGCACAAAGCCAGTTCTAACAAGGAATAGACAGCATCCCTTGAGGTAGCCCCGGTCAAGACATCAATCCATCCTTCATCCAGCCTCAGACTGTCACCTCTCCAGTTACAGCATCTGTACTCACTCGGGCAGGTCTGTCTGTCTAGCCCCTCAGCCCCAAACACCTTCTTATGGTCTACACTGGAGAACTCCCAAGCTGAAATTCCACTTGACCCTGAGAGCATCCCTGCTTCACCATCCCACCATCCTGTTACTGTCCCTCCCATTCAACATGCAGGTATGTGAATTTCCCTAGAGCAAGCTGCCTGGTCAAGCACCCCATGCTGCTTTCCTCCATGCTCACCCCTTACTCTTTCTCTCAAAACCTCTCCAGATACAAATGGTGAGCTGGAGAGATGGCTCAGCGGTTAGGAGCAGTGACTGTTCTTCAGGAGGACCTGAGTTTGATTCCCAGCAACCACATGGCAGCTAACAACTGTCTGTAATTCCAAGATCTGACACCCTCACACAGGCAAGACAACAAGTCACATAGAATTAAAAAATAAATAAGTTTAAAAAAATGGTATGTGTATGTGGGGGGGCGGGAGGAGACCAAGGCCTTAAGGCAAGGGGCTAATTCATACTGCTTTATAATAGTAACTACTTTAGGACAGCAGCTTTCTGGAGTTACAGCTTTAGGTTCAAACAACTGGCCAGCAAAAGCATTCCAGAAAAAGGCGCACAGTCTGTACACCAGCATGCAGCCCCTACTTTCTGGAGATAATTTTTTCTTTTTATTGTATTCAAGACTCTGTAGTTGAGTTCTGTGCCACCCCCATTTTAAACCAGCTGCCTGTTAGGGCTTAGCTCCTCTCCCTCCCCACAGGCCTGCACCTGGCTGTGGGACTCAATACCTGTGGGGCTGACATGGGTGGTAGGGAAGGAGGGGACACCTGGTGCTCTCCCAAGCAGGGCTCACTGCTTTCTAGCACAGTCTGCCTCTAAAGACCACCTTCCTTCTGGACGTGGCCAGATTTAAGCCAGAGGCCATTTTTGTTGTTTGTTTTTTTGTTTTTTTTTGGGGGGGGGGATGGGTTGCAGCTGGGAAGTCTGTGATCTATTCTCAAAAATACTTATTATTGTATAAATAAAACTGTATTTCTCTACAAAGGAAAACTGACCTACTTATGAACTTCTCAGAGGTCCTAGAACACAAACGTCAAGACTCCATGACTCCATGTTACCCCTCTACTCAGCCAGACCTAGGATCTAGTCACCTTGAGTCGGTGTGGGAGGAGGGTGTGAGGTCTCCTAAAGGTTTAAAGGCTGGCTGATCCTTTTTCCCTAGCCTCAAATGTGCCCTCATTCTTGTACATGATGGTGGATGAACGACACCCCCACAGTACCTGCCTGACCAAAGGTGAGAAAACAGGCCCGGGCAGCCCACCTCTGTCAGCCACCCCCAGCCCTGGGGTGCTGAGCTGAGTCACTCAGCTATGCAGCCTGGCCGGTCCACCTGGGTGCTGAGTGGGAAGAGCTGTCCTCAAGGGGGTGACTTCCACAGCGGCGGGATCACCGGGACTGAGAGAACAGGAGAAAGTGGGGGAGCATGTTCAGCAAGCAAAGGCCAAGGGCCCCGGGCACCCCTCTGCTTGCCCTGCATTCCCACGTGACAGATAAGGAACTGAGGCACAGGCCAGAACAGGGAGCCAAAGGGATGTCGCTGGATTTGACAGCTAAGAAGAGGAAGAGGAAGGTATCACTTGTTTCCTCTGTTCTGTTTATCCTCCCTCACCGTTAGCATCCCTATAAAACAATCATATCCAGAGCTCATCACCTTCTAAAGCTGTTCCTCCCCCAGGCCTGAGGAGTTCTGGTGTCAACCTTAACTCCAGAAGGAAGTTAGAATCACTGTCACACTCAGAGGAAAGTGAACACCATTCCCCACTCTTTATAAAAAAAAAAAAACAAAAAACACAGCGGAGCTGGAGAGATGGCTCATTGGTTGAGAGCGCTGACTGTTCTTCCAGAGGTCCTGAGTTCGATTCCCAGCATCCACATGGCAGCTAACAACTGTCTGTGATTCCAAGATCTGACACCCTTACACAGTTATACATGCAGGCGAAACAACAATTCACATAAAATAAAAATAAATATTAAAAAAACAGCAAAAGTTCCATGAACAGTTTCTAGCTTCATGGAAGGTAAAGCTGAGAGTTTTAGAAACCCTGGACATGCTGTCCTCCCACCAGCAGAGACACTGGACACTGCTGCTATGCCCACAGGATGTACACCTGCTGAATACTCAGTGGGTCCCAAACTAATCTCCTAGACTCCCTCACCCCCAGCAACCCACTGACGAAGAGCCGTCTTTCCTAATGAGGGGCTGAGGATGGAAAACTCAGGCCGGAAGAGGATGTGATATTAAGGGAATGAGACACAGAAGAGTCCCACCCCCAAAGGACATGTCTACCTGGAAAGAAAGCTGTTCTAGAAAAACGGCCTGGTGCTTAGCTCCTTGCTAAAATTCATGCTGATGCTGAGCGTGATGGCCCATATGTCACTTTGCTGAAGCAGAATTGCTGGAAACTTGAAGCTAGTCAACGCTACAGTGAGCTCCAGGCCAGCCTAGGTCACACAGTAAGACTCTGCCTTAAAAAAAAAAATAAAATAAAATAAGAAAGAAAAGAAAAAAGTAACAGAAAGCAGGAGACAGAGACCCCATCCTTTAAAGCTGGTTGGACCATGAAGGCCTGTTCAAATGACTCAGCAATAGAGTGTTCACCTGGCATATGTAAGGTTCCCACAAAAGGAGTGGGATCTGAGTGTGATGAAGCTCATCTTTAATCCTAGCACTCTAGAAGCAGGTAGATCTCTGAGTTCAAGCCTAGCCAGAGCTACAGAGTAAGACAGCATCTCCAGTTTTTGTTTTGAAGGAATAGTAATAGCATTGCCAGAATGGACAGCAATCCCTGGCTAGTTCCCTGTCTCAGCCTAGCTCACACGCCCTTCCACCATGTCAAGACCAGTATAAACTCCCTTGCCAGAGGCCAGCCCTATGCTCCTGAACTTCTCAGCCACAGGAAGGGCAAATAAACTTCCACTCATGGTAAATTCCCTAGCTTCTGGTAATTCCAAGGCGGAAAACTATCAATAAACCACTATATCTACAGAATGAGGTAAGAGAGGCAGTTTCTCCTGGTGGTCAGAAGTGTCCCCAACAGACACCAACCTGCTGACTGGGTGGGGACAGAGCTATGAAATGTTGTGGGAGGGGGATTACTGTGACCACTGTGGTTTTTGGTTTTTCTTCCCCCACTATGACCCCAGGGAACAAACACTTCACCAGACCCTTAAGCATCCAAGGATCAGAAAGAACTCAGCGCTTCAGGAAGACAAGCCAGGACAGAGAGTGATCCTTGTCCCAGATGCCTGCTGGTTCCCACTGACACAGCCTCCCCAGGACAAGCTCCTTCCCAGGACCTCCCCTCAGCCTCTCGTCCAACCATCTTCTACAGCTCTGCATGACCATACCCTCAGGGGTTCCCTTCTACTCAGGGAATGTCGGGACCAAAGCCTGTCTCTTTGCAGATCTCCAGCATCTTATAAGTTCCTTGAAGGTGACACGACATTTAAAAAAAAAAAAAAAATGGGTACTGGATAAATGGCTGCAATCTTTAAGGCTTAGACAGCACTATCCATGTTAGATAGATGCCTACATGTAAGGTCTCTCTCTCTCTCTCTCTCTCTCTCTCTCTCTCTCTCTCTCTCTCTCACACACACACACACACACACACACACACACACACACACACACACAGAGTATGAGGCCTATGTTAAAACAGCCTCTAGGAGCTAGCAAGATGGTTTAGTGGTTAAGGATGCTTGATGCTAAGCCTGAAAATCTGAGTTTGATCCTGGAACCCACATGGTAGGAAGAGAACCAACTCTCCCAAGCTGTCTCCTGCCTTCCACACATTTACAGGAGCACATACACACAGCCAACAAATAAATGTACAGACAGACAGACCCTGACAGCAGGCATGGAAGCCCAGTGGGAGGGGAGAAATGTCAGGAACCATAGCTGGTAATCTTTGAGGCAGGGGTGAGACACCCCAGGACATTGCATTGCTGAGTCACCATAGAAGGTTAGGGATCCATCCAGGGGTCAAACAGTGAAATGTAGTTTTTTCCCTGAATCAATGACTAATCTTGTCACTGGTCTTAGGGTGCCAGGTACTGAATGGGACACAAGAAGGCAGGCTACTGTCTCCCCAGTTCCTGCAGGGAGCCACCCTAACTCCTTGCCTCAGGGGGGTTTCAGAGATTGTGTGGACAAGCTTTGTGAGGCCAGAATCTTCACTCTTGTGTCTTCTTAGTCCCGCCCTGGGAGGTAGTACTTTGAAGTGCCTGGGCTCTGAGTCACTGATGGACATATATTTCATAGGCAAAAGAGGCAAACTGAAATGAGGATTCACATCACCAATGTGGGGGTCTTATCCCCAAAAATCAAGACCCTGAGACTAAGACGAAGACCGCAGAGGTCACTTTCCCAGGGTTACACAGGCAGTACCACTATGACTCAAGGCTTGTCCTTAGAGTGGGGTCCAAGACTAACATGAACTAGGGTTGGGGATATGGGGATAGAGCTCAGTGAAGGGGTGCTAACGTAGCATGTGCATGGCCACAAGTTCAAACTACAGAACTGCATTAAATAAATTAATAAAAATGAAATCAGGTTGGGCTTGGGTCCAACTTTTCATTATGAACTCTTGTCCACCTACAGTTAAGCAGCTGAATCCTAAAGCTGTCACTGTTATCAAACCAGAGGGCAGCAGGTGCCATTGCACCAGCCAGCAGAATGTCCTCATGGACTGGGTCATTCAAGCCCTGTCCCCTTGTTCAGGCCTCATTCACTTCTCAGTGTGATGCCCAAGCACAGACACATTCTCAGCTTACTTCCAGAGGGAACTGAGTGCTTCCCAAGTGCTACAGGAGTCTCCCACAGTTGCCCTGATCCTCAGGAAGTACTAGCTTTCTCTCTGCTCCTTGTTCCTGGAGACAAGCGGACCCTTAAGCAATAAAAATCAGCCTCTTTCCAAGTCACACAATCCAAGATGAGGAGCAGTGTGAACCCTCCAAGCTGAAAGCTGTCCCATCAACTCCCCATGCCTGGCCTGTGGTTCATGTAGTCTCTTGCCAATAACAAAGCCATGGAATGAACACCCAGCAAGAATGTCAGGAGACCAAGACTGGGCTTCAGGGGCCCTCCAGCCCTTAAAGTATGGTGGTATCAGTTAATGACAATACACTTTCCTGGGAATACCTTCAATAACCTCCCTGGGGCTCTGTAAATCAAAAGGGAGAAAGACCCACAGTTTGTTGAAGTGAGTTTTCCTCCATAGTGGCCAAAAACACAACCCAGGACCTTTACAATCTAACCAGAAGCTCTGCTACTGAGCTGACTTCCAGCCCAGAGATCCGAAGAAGAGATAATCTTAAAGGCCCCTACCACCTCTAGTTATGCTCTTCGGTTCCATGTTTTTAAGCATAATCCCCACTCACCCACTCAGGCTAACGCAGCTGTGGCACCAGGAAACCCCATTAGATTTTTTATTGCTCTTATTAGTTTGTTTCTCCTGGGGATGAATGGGTGGTATCACCAAACATACATTATACCAATGAGCTACATCCTGGACCTGTTTTTGTTGGTGGTGATGGTGAGTTTTGAGACAATGTCTCACTTTATGGTCCAGCATGATATGTAACTCACTATGTAACCCAGGCTAGTTTTGAACTCATGATAATTCTATCTTGACGTCTTTAGTGCTGGGATTAGAGGTGTGAGCCCTCACATCCAGTTTTACTCTGGTCCTATTTCTTGATTCTTTGCGGGGAAAGCCCTGGAATTCAATATCACACAGCTCTGAAAATTCTCTAGCTCCCAGAAGACGGCAGGGTTGACCAGGATTAGGATCTCAGCTGAATGTGGCTCACCCCTGCCTCTGACTTCTGTCTACTGGCAGGCAAGAGTTCTCAAGGCAATAGACCAAAGGTACACTAGGCCTTGGTTCTTGGTCACTTCCAGGATACAGCCCTAGGACTCTGCTTGAGCCAGGCTCCTGTGTGGAGTCTGGTTTTCATTAAGTAAGGTGATGAAGTCATTGAGTGCCAAGGCAAGAAGAGGCAAAATTCAGCTAGAGGGGTCAGGGAGGGAGAGGGCAGCCAACCAATCTGTCCCCTGACCTCCTGCAAGACCAATGGGGTGGGGGTGGGAGGCAGGGCTCCTCAGGACCCAGGGCTGCAGCAGTAAGAACTAGTGGTGGAGAGTGAGGGAGTCCGGCCAGATAATAAGCAATTGTTAATGTGATCCATATGGATCCTGACTGGCCTCTCTGTTTAAGAGGATGATAATGGCGGAGAAAGAATGCTGGTCTGTGGGGAAGGGAAGGGGTAAAGTCCTCCCCAGACTTGGTGGGGGGTGTCACCAAGAAGGGGGAGGGGAGGAGGGAAATGAGGGGGCTCAGCCACCCAGGGATTTCCACCACCCAGGAGGAGGAACCAGATTCCAGGTTTTGCAGACCACCTGGTTAAAATCTTCAGGGATCTCCTTTTCCTCACCCAACCAATATTTATGGGCACCCAAATGGTGCAATACACGAGGCCATAAGTGTATGTGCTGGAGGCAAAGCCTAGTTTGGACCCAGCTACATTGGGAGGGAGGTACAGGTGCAAGGCAAGAAAACTGTGGAGGGAGAAAACTGACAAGAGATGGGGACTCTGGGGAGGCTACACAGGGGGATATGTGGCATCCTAGCTGGGCCTTGAAGAATGAGGTTGTGGCAAGAGCGGGACAATGGAGAAGGCATTTGGCTGAAGGAACAGCAGAAGCAGAGGCAGAGAGGCGTGAAATTGCGTGGAGAGCCTGGGATTCGGCAATAAAGCTGCAGCCAGGCAGGGGAGGGGAGGGATTCTTGATCCATAAAAAGCTGTGGCCATGGATGACCAGGAGGGAGGCAGAACACTGGAACACTAAGCTGGTGCCTGGGCTCCTCTCTTTCCTTGCCTTGATCTGGCCTGTGTATTGGAATTGTCTAACGAGGCGATCTTCAAACTGGCCACTGTCTTCACCAGAGCCAAAAAATAAGCAGGACCTTGGAGGCTCATGGCACCATTCCTGCATCACTCAGGCCCCTCTTCTCCTAGGGAGGCTAAGAAGTCTTGAAGACTGGGCTTTCCAAGAACAATTTCAATCCTGCATTACAACTAAATTCCCGTTGGCCCAAAAGGGGCTTCCCCCAAAAGACAGTACAGCAAGGGCGTGTGGGTCACTTCTGGTTGCAGCGGACACCAACAGAATCAAGTGGAAATAAATGAAATGGTGTTAAATATGGGTAAGGGGGATTTACGAGGCCTGTCACACAGTCCTCTGGGGCAGTCCAAGCAAGACCCTCCCCTTTCTTCGGGCGACTGGAGAAAGTCCCGCCCCGCCCCGCCCCCTGCCCGCAGCTCCGGGAGGCCGAATACCCGCTCTCAGATCCTGGGGAGCTGCAGCGCGGCACCCCCCTTGTTGCCCATTACGGCTATCCGGGTTGGGGGTGGGGAGCTAAAGCCCAACAGAGATTGGCATCCAAACCCGACCTACAGGTTCTGAGGGACCAGAGGTTCTAGAAGGTTGCTATAGGGTTTCGGATGGGACGCTGGGAGGGTCCCCAACTCCCCCATGCATCCATAGGTCTTTAGACCGCAGCATCTCCAGGTCCACTCAGAATATAGGGCGACTCCTGGGAAGGTGTCAAACCCCAGGAACCGAGAAGCCCCTAACTGTAAACTCAGAACGGGAATGGGAGCAGACCCCCGCTCCGAGCTGCGGGGCCGAGAGCGGGAGCCCTCTGCGCCTCTACTGCCCGTGCGGACAACACAAACATTCTTCAGTCCCTCTATTCTCCTCCAAATTAGGTATCCATGGAGACTGGGCCGGCAGCCTGACAGCCCCACGGCCTAATCCTGATTTAGTGACCGTCCCTTTAACAGCCCACCCACCCGCCCACCCACCCCTGCACTCCGGACCGCGGCGGGGCGCAGGGCAGGCTCCAGGCTGCTTTAGCTCTCCCCGGCGCAGAACGCTCCACAGGCCCTCGGGCAGCCAGCAGGAGCCACTGGACCAGAGAGGTCCGGGAGTGAGCCAGCATCTATTAAGCTCTTCCTGTGTGCCCAACCATCTACGGGAGACTCTCTTCCAGGGTCTGGAAGTAGGAATGTCAGCGTAGACCAGAAGAGGGCTCTAGGAGTGGGAAGTTTAAGGGGCTCTCTCTAGAGCTGGGAACTGCGGGGGGTTGGGGGGCAAGCCTCAGGATAACCAATAGCCAGCCCATGGGTGAAAGTGAGCGCAGCTCCCTGCAGCATCCCAACTCTGAGCTGGGACTGCTGTCCCGGGTGGAGGAGAAACGCAAGGCGAGTACGTTAAGGGCTCAGGGACAGAAATGGCCTCAGTCAGTCTCCTGTCACTGCCCCGTCACGATGCTGGGGAATCTCCAGGCCAGTAACCCAGCCCCCACCCCCTCCCGCACACACAGGGGCCGCTGGACAAAGACCTGACGGAGTGGGAGGGGCCTGCGGGCCGGCCCTCGGGCTCCGGCCGCCCGATCCTTCTGGGACCCGAACCCGCAAATCCTGGCTCCTTCTCCCCAAGCCCGCAGACTCCCCAGAGCCCGCCGCTCGCTACCACCACCGCCTCCGCTCCAAACCAGGAGGCGAAGCGGGTGCCCGTAGGCGGCCGAGAGGCGATCCCATCACCGATCGCCCCCTTCCTCCCGGGAAATGACCCTGGGCTCCCACGCACCCTCTCGGGTCTCTCCCGGCCTTGCCCTCCGACCTCCGCCTAGTTAGACCCCCTGCCCCTCAGCCCCCGCCCTCCCCAGGCCTCGCACGGCCCCGCGCCCTTGGACAAAGCTCCGGACATCGGACCGCACAGTCGCCACCCCCTGACCCCCAGCCCGGCCCGCGCGCTCCTGCGCCTGCCCCCTCCCGGGCCTGCGATGCGTACCTCGGCATCCCGGCCGGGTCCTAGGTGAGTGTGCGCGGCCTGGGGGGGCGTCCGGCCCAGGGACCGGGGCGGGAGCGCGGGCCGGGGGCGACGGGCCAGGGCTGGGGGTCAGCGGCGCTCACCATCCTGGGGCCGCTGCTGCTGCGGCTGCTGCGGCCGCCGCGGCCGGGAGCGGGACTGGGCAGTGGGGGTGGCCGGACAAGGGGCGGCCCAGGCTCCCCCCGCAGGCAGGACCCCCACCCCTCCTCCCCTCTCCCGCCCCCAACGCCCTCCCTCCAGGCCCGCGCCCCGCCCCTCCCAGCGCCCCGCCCCCGCCCCAGCTCGCCCGGCCCCTCTGAGCGTCCTCGCCGCCCCGCCTCCCTCTCCGCGGGCTCGAAAATAAATTAGCCACCCGGGGGAAAAAGAGCAAACGACCCTCGGTGTGAGAGTGTCCTTGCGCCACTCTCAGGCCGATCGGCCACTCCCGCCTCCCCTGCCGTCGGAGCGGGAAGTTGCGCTGGGGGTGGAGGCTCGGCCCGGAGGCGGGGAGGCTGGGGAGGCTGGACGGGCGCGGAGGCCAGGGTAGAGCTCCAGGCTGCCGTGAGTGGCCGCTGGCTGTGAGCCGCTTCCTGGGTCGAAGGGCAAAGGGGAAGGCAGCCGGCCGGACCCGCCCCGTCCGCTGCCTGGCCAAGACCACCTCTTCCAGGATGCTTGGGGACTCTCACCTGCGTCCCTGGCCCGGGTGCGCAGAGCAACCTACAGCGGGCAGGATGCCCAGGACAGGACAGACAGACAGGCGAGGGCACTGTCTCTGCACAGGTGCCACTGAAGCAGTGGGGTGGGGAGTGTACAGGAGACCGAGCCCTGGATTGAAGAGCGGACTCAGGCGTGGGACTTATAAAAGGTCAGTCATCTGGAGACGAGGGCCACCCTGGGCCCACTGGCGCGGACTGAAGGAGCCCCAGCCATCACTGGTGAGCAGTGGCATTTGCACTGAGGCATATGCACTGGCTCTCCAATTCTAGATCAGGCAGTTTTAGCTTCTGTGGTGATGAAGGCCAAGATTCCCTCTGCCCTAGGAGGTCATGAGCACTGTGCTCATGGTGGAGCGTCCAGAGGTTCTGAGACAATCATTTCCCACCCAGGGGTAGTGCTTCAGGGCTCTCCCTCTCTCCTGAGGCTTCTTTTTCCTTCTGGGTGGCTGATCATCGGTAGGACAGGATTCACCCTGGAGGGGCTTCCTCTAACCTGCAGAACAGGCCTCTGGTCTCTGAGTCGAAGATCTTCAAACACTATCCAATTCCTTAACCAGTGACTCCGGACACTCTGCAGACCCAGGCAGCTTTGTAGATGCCCAGGAAGGGAAGGCACAGGCTGCCAATCATTCTTTTTTTTTTTTTTTCATAGCCTAACTGTGTGTGGGGGGTGAGGGAGAGACCAACATCCAACAAAGTTCTGAAATTCATGAAGACCAGGGGCTTGCTCTTCCAGCCCCAGAATTTTCCTGTTTGTACCCTACCTTTCCATTCTTCCCATACCTCCACACACAAATCATGACACAAATCAGATGTGCCAAGACTCAAGAGTGCTGGGCCAGGCCCCTAGCTTCATGACCTTGAAGGCATGGTGCTTATAGCCAATGTCACCATGCTAGCAGGTCATGAGCTGTGGCAAAACAAGCAAGTTCTTGTGCTCTTATTTTTCTGTTGGGGGCACCTGAGGCCATTCTGAGAGTGCTCACAGCGACTGGCCTAGAACCACCGCACGCCCTGATAGGCTCCCTTGAGGGCCAATGTTCACAAGCTGTGCTGAAGGGTGTCCTCAGGACCAGACTTCACCAGCTTCCAAGGGTGAGATGGTGACAGAAGGGGGTGTCCTCTGAACCACCCACCTTGAAGGGATGTTCATATCTGCCTAGAGACAAAGGCCTCCAGGTGCCAGCATCTCAGGAAAGATTGTTCATGCCTCAGGGAGATGGTCAGCATGCTGCAGAAACCCCACTTAGAGACTGCACAGGTAAGGCCAGAATTAACAGTACCTGGTGGTTCTCACCCTAAGATGGCCATGGGTCACAGCAAGGGCTTTAGTTAGCAGGTGGGGGGAGCTGGTCACTGCCTCCTTCACCTACATCCTGTCCCAATGTCCAGGCAATGAAGTATCGCTTTCCTTTCCCGGCTCATTAAGGTCCTGTTAATACATCACCTCGAAGCTGACACACACTCAGTCCCGGTAAATGACCTTTCATCATATCTGTATTCTTAGCCTTTCTGGGGGGCTAATCTCTGAGGGCTCCTGCTTGACCCCTCTCCTAGCTGCCCTCAAGCAAAAGATCTGTGCCCTGCAAGCCCCCTGCTGAGGTCACTGAGAGCCTCCCAGGGCAGGTCAAGTGCCCACAATGGATTGGATAATAATAGTGGTAATAATGGCTAATGCACAGCTCTTCCAGCCTTGCCACCCTCCATGCAGCCCTTTGGCTTCTATCAGTCCTAAGATGGAGTATCCGCTGCTACCCATCCCAGGAGCAAGAGCTGTGTGTGCTTGGTATATGGCTGGATGCCTGCACAAGTGTGTATGAGAGTGAATAGATGACATCTTGGCACAGAGACAGACATCAGGGGCTTTTCAAAACTACGAAGAATGGGGCTGGAGAGATGGCTCAGCGGTTAAGAGCACCGTCTGCTCTTCCAGAGGACCCGGGTTCGATTCCCAGCACCCGCATGGCAGCTAACAACTGTCTGTAGTTCCAGTTCCAGGCAAATAAATAAATAATAAATAAATAAAGTTTAAAAAAAAAAAAAAAAAAAAAAAAAAAAAAAAAAAAATATAAAAAAAAAAAAAAAAAAAAAAAAAACTACGAAGAATGCCTCACACCCGCTTGGAAGGGCTTTCGAGGGAGGGAGGGGGCCAGGGAAGGCAGAAACAGGTGGAGCAAGGAAGGAAAGAAAAAGGCCCCAGGAAAGGATGGGTGGAGCGAGGAAGCCGAAAGAAATGGAAGAGAGGAGGAGGAAAGGGAAGATCTCTCTGTGGTCCTTTGCTGGCCCCTCAGGAGTCACTATGGGCAAGAAAGGAAGGAAGCCTGTCCTGGTTGAGAGGACAGAGAGTGTGCCCAGAGGACACCACACCCCACCAGCCCACACCCCACCAGCTGCTGCCCAAACTTGCCTCTGGTTGGGCTTTGGCTGTTCTGTCCACAAATGCAAGTGTCAGCCTTTTGGGATTTAGGGGTTTGGCCATCAAAGACCAGTTGCCAAAGCCTTCCCACTCATGCCCCACCCCACTGCTGTTTTCAGAGTTACACCAGCTCTGTTGCCTGGATTCTCCTCCTCCATCCTAGGACGGCTCTGGGCCAGCACCCCACAGCCAGCAAAGAGTCTTTGGTAACCTCTGTGGGAATTGGAAAACATATTTTCCTTTCATATATACCTCTGTGTTAGGCTACTCAAAGCTTGGCCCGTTTCATCTCCACATGCCTAACTCAGGGGGCCCTAGCACCCCGCACTTAAAATCCTGATGTTGCTTCATACGCAGAGGCTCTTTCCACTCCCATTCGAGAGCACAGCTTTATTCCACTTTATACCGCTAGGTCCACAGAATTCAGTAACACCCACGCTGTTTGAACACTTCCAAATCTCTGAGCCTAGAATCTTATTTTCCTACTCCTATTCAACCGTCAGAACACGACTCAATTGAGCTTTCCTCTGCGAAATCCTGCAGTTAGTAACTCCGCTCCCAATAGGTTCTGGAAGTTGAGTCCAGATCTCTGCATCATAGAGCCCATCCCACTCCGTCCAGTGGTAGGACCCACCCCCTCTTAATACACCAGCCCCTGGAAACCCACCACAGGAAGTCTTTCCTCTCTTTCAAAGTTTACAAACGCAGGACAGGATTGGGAATTAGAAAACCCGGTTTGCACAGAAGGTCCCCTGCCCCTGCTCTGCCCTCTGGGGCTGGACCTGATCGGAAAGTCTCAGTACATCTGGTTGTACTTAAGACATGTAGTAATGTAGTGGACTGCTCCTCCAATCTAAACCAGCCCTCTACTCCCTCTGCCAGCCTGAGAGGGGAGGGGCTTAGCAAAGCCCAAGGAGTTGGACCCAACCCTGCCAAACTGTGATGCCAAGTGATGTCCGTGGTGCCGTGGTACTGTGCTCCCTGGGCCCAACAGAGCTCTCTCTAGGTCCTGTGTGCATAGCCCACTTGGACCAGCTCTAGCCCCTGGAACACTGGGGATAGTACAGATCCAGGTCCTGAAGTCACTTTAGCTGTCATTTTCCAAAAGCCTCTGAAAAAGATTGAGGGTAACAGAGAAGAACCTAAATTGGTGGCATATGTCTGTAATCCCAGAGGCTGAAGCAGGAGGATTGCATTTGAGACCAGCCTACGCATCATAGTGAGAAAATGAAAGAGAGGGTCTTGGGAAAATAAAGAACAGAGTGGACCTACCAAGATGGGGCTCAAAAGACTCCAGATTCTGGTAGATGGCATCTACCAATGCCCAAGTGTGTTCAGTTCTGAGACTAGAGAATTAGGTGAGCCCACTGCTTCCAGAGATGGGAACAGGGAGGGACAGCCATGCAGAAGCCAGATAAATTTGTGCAAGCCTATAAGCCCAGCAACCACAGAGGCAGAAGGATCACCCCAAGCTCAGAGGCCAGCCTGATCTACACAGATAACTAGTTACATGGCAAGATACTGTGTCAAGGAAAAGATGCTGTAGCAGTGTGAGACAAGGGGTAGGATTTGGATTACAGCGATGTCTCCAGCCTCCCTCTCCGGGGAACGGGTGCTACTCAAATAATACAATGTGTGGGCACACTTTGGAAAGTACTCCATTCCTGCCTGCTGCTCTGTTTATCTCAAGCTGGCTTGGAACTCGCTCCACACTAGAGGCTGGCCCTAAACTCAGAGCAGTCTGCCTACCTCAGCCTCCCTAATGCTGGAATTACAGTTGAATGTCACCATGGGCAATTAGCTCTAAAGTTTAATGTGTGTGTGTGTGTGTACATACGTGTGTATACACATGGAGACTGGAGTTTGATGTCCACTGTCTTTCCCAATCTTCTTCCACTGTTTTGTTGTTTTTTGGGTCTCATTATATAGCCTTAGCTAGCCTAGTGCTCACTATGTAGACCAGGGTGGTCCAGAATTCACAGAATCCTCCTACTTCTCCTTTCTCTGTGCTGAAGATTAAAACTGTGTGTCATCACACCTGGCTACAACCTTATATTTTGAGAAAGAGTGTTTCATAGGGGCTGGAGAGATGGCTCAGCGGTTAAGAGCACTGACTTCTTTCAGAGGACCTGAGTTCGATTCCCAGCATCCACATGGCAGCTAACAACTATCTGTAATTCCAAGATCTGACACCCTCACACAGTTATACATGCAGGCAGAACACCAGTTCACATAAAAATAAAAAATTAAACATCTTTAATCCTATTACCCAAAGGTAAGCAATGGTAAGTTTGTAACTGCCAAACATATGCACAGAAGCCTGAGCACATACATGTGAAGAGAGATTGATTGCATACTTCCGAAACCTGATTTTCTCATTGACAAACATTTTGAACACCTTCTCTTGTCTGTAATGCATTTCTGAAAGCTTTTAAAACATTCACTTTGGATGTATGTGCATGCACCTGAGTGCCATAGTATACTTGAGAACTTGAGGACTCTTCCAGGAATGGAACTCAGGTCAGTCAGGCTTGGCAGTAAATGCATGTACCTGCTAAACCATCTCACTGGCCCAGAAGCAAATTTTTTAAAAAAATATTTATTTATTTATTTATTTATTTATGTATTTATTATGTGTACAGTATACAGAAGAGGGCACCAGATGTCATTTTAGATGGTTGTGAGTCACCATATGGTTGCTGGGAATTGAAATCAGGACCTCTGGAAGGATAGTCAGTGCTCAACCTCTGAGCCATCTCTCCAGCCCCCAGAAGCAAAATTTTTATGAGAAAATTTTGTGGTTCACCTTTTGGGGAGGCTGGAACACCTCCTAGCTTGAGAAGCCACCCAGCCCAGGCCTCTGCCTGCTACCCTGCCATCTCCTTCAGGCAGCCCTCCCAAACTGACCCAAGAAACCAGACAGAGGTGGGGGTCCTAGAGATTCCAAGCATAAAAGTGGTTAGCCCTGGGTCGGTGGCAGCAGTTCTCATACTAGGAAGTGGAGTGCACATCTCTGAGAGTGAATGGTAGCTGTGTGATCTACACCAGCATGACTTGGGCAGCCCTGACTCTTCAGAAGGCCACAGCTACCTGACTGATAGACTTAAATTGCTACCACAATCTGCCCCTGCATTGGGAATCTAACTGCCCAAACACTGGACTGCCTTAACCTGTGAGCTTAATGCCCTGTGCCTTGACAGACACTCTGTCCCTCTGCCTTCCCATTGGTCGGCTGAAGGCTGTGTCTCCCCAAATAAGCTTGACTCTGTCCAAAGTAGTTTCACCTTACTCCTCCTTCTCAGTGTGCAACATTTGCACACACATGGGGATAGGGGTTACTAAAAGGCACCTGGTGACCATGAGAAGGTCCCCTCTGCAGCTTTCCATATTTCCTTCTAGTTAAAAAAGGTGTAGTGACTCTGTGAACCTGGAAAGATCTGGAGGCAAATAAAAGCTGGAACAGAAAAATTGTTAGGTCTCATGTCTTATCTCTGTTAGAGAAATTCAGGCATTTCCAAGATAGCCAACAGGCTCTTCCTAGGGCTGGGAATGTTAGCCCAGTGATAGAGCCCCTTAGCATGAAAGAATCCCCAAACTCAGTCCTCACTCACCCATAACCACACACACACAAAATGAGGAACAGATGATACCCTATTGAAAGATGTGGACACTGGCCAATGTGGCTCCCTAAATGCTTCTGAGCTGTTTATCACCACCCATTATCAGACCCCTCACACATTCCCCCTCCACCCACTTGCTATATGACCCCATACAACAAGTCTCAGAAATTCCCCTCAGTGGTCCGTTTCATAAAACAAACATGTGACTGTGATTCTTCCCATGAGGTGACACCACGGTTAAAAACCATGACTACTTTATGCCCTTCGGGAAGAAAATACAATTAACTGGATTCTGTATCATTTATTGAAAAGACTTTTAATAATAAGCGCATCCCCCTCACTCCATGCAGATCCCCATCTGAACCATCAAGATGGGTGATGGGACACTGCTGAAGCACAATATTATTCTCCGTTGCTGAATAAAAAGTTGTCCCAAATTGCTGGGTGGTGGTGGTGCAAGTCTTAATTCCAGCACTCTGGAGGTAGAGGCAGGTGGATCCCTGCATTTAAAGCTAGCCAGGTCTACGGTGGTAAGTTGCAGGATGGCCAGGGCTATACAGAGAAACCCTGTTTCAAAACAAACAAATGAACAAAATTAAAAACTACAAAAAAAAAAAAAAAGAAAGAAAGAAAGAAAAGTTGTCCCAAATCGTAACAGCTTTAAATGGCAAACATTTCATTCTCTATGGGTCAGGAATGTAGGTGTCTTAGCTGGTTCTGTCTCATCATGGTTGCTTGTGAGATTGCACATAAACTGTCCAGCCAGAGGCTGGGGGATAAATTTCCAAGGTCATTCCTTTGGCTGGTGGCAGACCTCAGTTCCTAGTTGTTACTGGCTGTGTGCCTGCCCAAGGTCCTCAATATCTTGATCTCTATGACCCTGTTTCCTCATGACAGAAATGCTCACCCCATTCAAAAGGATGATGTTCAGCAGGGACTAAAACATCAGTTTGTGGGGCTGGAGAGATGGCTCAGAGGTTAAGAACACTGACTGCTCTTCCAGAGGACCCGGGTTCAATTCCCAGCAACCACATAGCAGCTCACAACTGTTCAAGGTCTGACACCCTCACACTGACATACATGCAGGCAAAACACCAATCCAAAAAAAAGACAAATAAATAGCATCAGTTTGTAACTGTCTTTTTGTGATCCCAAGTTCACACATGCAGGAAGGGTGGCTGACTGATGTGGTGTTTGGTAGACAGATTAAGATGCCATTGAATATAAGATATATTCTGATTTCAAAAGTCCTTAAAGGGGCCTGGAGAGATGGCTCAGAGGTTGAGCACATTTATTGTCCTTCCAGAGGTCCTGAGTTCAATTTCTAGCAACCACATGGTGGCTTACAATTATCTGTAATGAGATCCAGAACCCTCTTCTGGGATGCAGGTAGAACAATGTATACATAATAACTAAATAAATCTTTAAAAAGAAAAGGTGCTTAAAGGAAACCAGGTGTGGTATAGCCCACACTTCTAAACCCCAGCACTCAGAGGGCTGATACAGGGAGATTGCCACAAGTTTACTGACAAGCCAGGCTACAAGATAGACCCTTGATTGTAGTAAAAGACCCTGTTTTAGAACAAATGAAGCAAAAATGTAATTGAATGTACAGTTTAGAGCTGGTGAAACAATATGCCCCAGGAGTCTTGAGGAACACCCCTCACATCTTTCCTGTGTCTCTAGATGGTCCCCAAAAAGTCACTGTGTTAGTCACTTTTTACCACTGTGACAAAAATCTCAAGGACAAATGACTTAGAGGGGAAAAAAAAAGATTTATTTGGTTTCCTAATTGCAGAGTCTCTGTAGTAACAGGGATCGATTGTTTCTACTTGAATTACAGTGAGGAAGACCGAAGCAAGAAGAATGTGCTGGAACAAAGCTGCTCACTTCACTGTGGACAGGAAGAGACTGAGGAGGAGGCTAGAGACGGGATGTACCCTTCCAAGACACACCCCTAGTGACCTGTTTACTTCTTTAGCTATGGCTAGTGTCATTATTCAGTCACTTCTCAGTATTGCCAGCAGCTAGGACCAGGCCTTCAACACAGGGGCCTCTGTGGGATACACTTCATTTTCAAACTGTCACAGTCCCAAAGTAGCTGGTACAGTTCTGATCCTGCTGTGGGTACCCAACAATTCTTCCTCTGAGGGCAACACAACACTATTCAGAGATACCCAGTGCTCAGAGCGATTTAGATTCTTTCTCACATGAAAGAAATCTGGAGGTGAGAAATGTTGGTGTGGGACCCACCAGAACCCCATTCAAAAGGATGATGTTCAGCAGGGACTAAAACATCAGTTTGTGGAGCTGGAGAGATGGCTCAGAGGTTAAGAACACTGACTGCTCTTCCAGAGGACCCAGGTTCAATTCCCAGCAACCACATAGCAGCTCACAACTGTTCAAGGTCTGACACCCTCACATTGACATACATGCAATTGACATACATAAATTTCCAAGGTCATTTATCCCCCAGCCTCTGGCTGGACAGTTTATGTGCAATCTCACAAGCAACCATGATGAGACAGAACCAGCTAAGACACCTACATTTCTGACCCATAGAGAATGAAATGTTTGCCATTTAAAGCTGTTACGATTTGGGACAACTTTTCTTTCTTTCTTTCTTTTTTTTTTTTTTAGTTTTTAATTTTGTTCATTTGTTTGTTTTGAAACAGGGTTTCTCTGAGTAGTGAGAACCCAGGTGCCATCTCATGATTTTACTCTCAAATTCACCTCATATTCTAAAGTAGTTGATGGAGTGCCAGTACATATAGTCACCCAAAGTGGGCAAAAATTAAAGGAGCTTTGTTCCTCACCAGGGTACACACACACTCATTTTTTCCTGTATTTAGTGTGCATGCCTCTGTGTGTGGAGGTGGGACCTCATGCCTGTGAGTGAGAGGGCATCTGGAGTCAGTCTTTCCTTCCACAGTGGGGATCAGGCTTGCTTGACAGTGAGTGCCCTTATACACTGAACCATCTCAACAGCACACATTTGATCCTTTAAGGCATAGAGAATGGATGTGAGATGGTTAGTGTCCTTCACTGTCCCTTGCTGGAGGATTAGGATGACCAACACGGATGAAGATGTGTAGCCATTGCTCCTGGGATGAAAACACAGAATTCTTACAGAGCAGTTGCCTTGGAGATGCCTCCTTTCTCCTGATCTGCTCCAAGCTCTGGACATGATATTCTTCAGTGGACGCTGGGTCCCTACCCCACCTCATATGAGTATGAATCTCTCTAAGACACCTCCATGAAACCCAATCTCTGTGCCAGCATCTGACCCACAGAGGGACATGAAGCATGACCTGGGCCTAAAAGACACATGGGGATATCCTTTTGAGAGCTTTTAGAAAGATTTTAAGAGGCATAAAAGAATGCTTTTCCTGTCCCCCTGAATGTTGCCAACTGTGTGGGATGTCAGAACTGCAGCGTCTCCAATGTGAGTTTCAGAGATGCCAGGGACACAAGCAAAAATCAACATGAAAAGCACAGTGGAGAATACAGTGGAATATTCCTGGAATGGAATCCTGCTTGGATCAAAATGGACTCTACAAAGCAGGTGAACCTCAAACCAGTGTCAGGACACAGAGAGACAGACACAAAAGATGATACCCAATCCCATCCTGTCACAGAAAGCCTAGAACATGCAAAACCCCCTAGAGGGAGAGAAAGGAGGCCAGCATACCTGTGGTGAGAGCATGGGAGAGAGATCAAGCACTTGTGGAGATTTTCTGATGTCAGATCTGCTTCTTGATGGTAATGGCTTGCCAGGTATGAATTTATCAAAATCTGTCAGTGTCTCTCAGTCTGTATGTTGTGCATCACATAAATTATTTTCGCAAAGCCAGTGACCAGGGCTGGAGGTAGTGAGAGCTCTGTCTGGGAAGGGTTTGCCTTGTAAGCTTAAGAACCCATGTCAACTATCAGAATGCACCTAACAACTCCAAGAATGGCGGCACACTTGTGATCTCAGCGCTGTGGAGGCAGAGGCAGGTGCATCCTTGGGGGTTCAATGGCTAGAAGCTTATCTTATTTGTTAGGTTCTAGACCAGGAGACACCCTGTTTCAAAAGGATGGTGGATAGCACCTTAGAAACAACACCCCAAGGTTGTTCCCTGTCCTGCACACCACATGTGCACATATGTGTGAGCGCACACGTGTGTGTGTGTGTGTGTGTGTGCATGCACACACACAAGACACATACACACAACAAAAAAATAACATAACATAAAACCAGTGATTGAGAGGAAGAAGAGAATGCTTATATAAGACAGAGAACACAGAAACAGACAAGGAAGCTAGGCGTGTTTATTGTAACACCCCTAAGCCCCTGAGTTAGGCAGAAGCCTTTCCCCAGGACTTCTTCCTAGTGACATCATACACTACATAAGCCATTTTTAAGAAGTTAGATCTTGGGGCTGGGTTGCTCAGTGGTTAAGAGCACTGTTTGTTCTTCCATAGGACCTGAGTTCGATTCCCAGCATCCACATGGCAGCTAACAACTGTCTGTAATTCCAAGATCTGACACCCTTACACAGTTATACATGCAGACAAAACACCAATTCATATAAAACAAAAATGAATATTAAAAAAGAAGAGGAAGTTAGAATTGGCTGGCACTGGCAACTCAAGCCTTTAATGCTAGCACTGGAACGTCATGAGAGGCAAGGTCAGGTGGATCTCTATGCATCCCAGGCCAGTTAGGGCTACACAGTGAGAGCCTGTCAGAGTGGGCAGAATGTGATGCTGTGGTTGAGGCTCTACAGATATGCTCTGGGCCTGCAGAGGAGGCCAGGCCTTGTCAGAAGTGGAGCCTGCACAGTAGAATTAAGAATGACTTGTATCCCAGGTCTCCATGGTCCATCCAGAAGACTGAGAAACATTTTAACATGCATTGGTATCTGCTTTTCTGGCCAGAAGGCTCAAAAGGCCCTTCTCACCAAACTTATCCTGAAGGAGGGATAAGTTGAGATCTGATTCCTCTGCAAGAAAGAGTAGGAACTCATTGTCATGGTACCCACGGCCAGCTTGACTCAACTTAGCTTCCATCCCACATCCCACCAGTACAAAGCCTCTACCACCATCACCAGAGGTAAGCTGGACAGGCATTTGTCTGTCAGCCCTGAGGAGTCTTAGTCACAGATGCTGGTATTGTGGACCAGAGGGTAGAACCCGGTAGGGCCTCCCCAGCCTGTGGTACCACAGAACTTTCCAGCTCTGGCAGCTTTGCAGAGACTGTACCTCAGCATCCGGGGATCAAGACAGAGATGGCATGGTTGATGAGCCAGGCCCTGAGGGTTTCTCATTCTATATAGAGGGAACCCTTTATCTCCCAGGGGGCCACATCTGACTCCCTAATCTACAAGTGGGTGGCTGCAATTTCCTTTTCTCTGATTATTATTATTTGTTTGTTATTTTGTTTTTGAGACATGGTTTCTCTGTATAGTCCTGGCTGTCCTGGAGCTCACTCTGTAGATCAGGCTGGCCTCGAACTCAGAAACCAGGATCAAAGCAGCCCAGGCTCGCCTTCAATTCTTTGTAGCTGAGAATAACCTGGAACTCCTGATCCTGCGTCCTCTGCCTATGGAGTGCTGGAATTACAAGGGGATACCGCCATGCCCATTTTATTTTATTATTATTTTTTTATACAGGGTATTTCTATATAGCCCTGGCTACTCTGGAACTATGTAGGCCAGGCTAGCTTCAATCTCGCCTGCCTCTGCCTTTCTGGGTGCTAGATTGTACAAACAGCTTTAGAGTGGTTGTTTCCTACGTGAGTTTGTTTTCTGTTAACATACATTCTGTTTTGTGCCTGTAGTTTTTTTTTTTAAACTTTATTTATTTATTTGCCTTGGTGTTTGCTGGAACTGGAACTACAGACAGTTGTTAGCTGCCATGTGGGTGCTGGGAATCGAACCCTGGTCCTCTGGAAGAGCAGACGGTGCTCTTAACCGCTGAGCCATCTCTCCAGCCCGTGCCTGTAGTTTTTTGCTGGCCCTCAGCCCTCCTGCTTGAGGCAGTGTTGTGTACCAGCTTGCTTCTCTGCCACCCCTTTACTATTCTATTGCAGATGCGCATTAACGCTTTTCAAACTCCTTGTGAGGGGCCTGTTGGGTTTTCATTGTTATCAGTGGCAGATTTATAATAAAAATTATTAGCAGAAACTTTTAAAATATTTTTTATTATTTATTTATATGTAGTTGTATATGTGGGCATGGGTGGAGAGGACAGAGGGATGTCAGATTCCCCTGGAGCTCTCTACAGGCAATTGTGAGAGGTCAGGTGTTGGGAATCAAACTTAGGTCCTCTGTGAGAATGGCATGTGCTCTTAACCACCGAGCCATTACTCCAACCCCAAAAGGAATTCACAGAAACCTTGAAAGAGTTTCTGTAACCAGGATCCCAAGCATCCTGATGAACAGAATTATCAGAGAGACTGCACACTCAGGAGGCAGGGCACAGCTCCTGCCTGGACACTGGTAGGCTTTAGCAAACAGTGGAGAAGTAAAACAGCCCCGAAGAGATGCTATTCAGTGGCCTTTGCCCACTACAATGCCAAGGTCACCTGCGGTGTCTTCTCACCTTCCCGTCCCCCACTGTCTGTGACATGGAGACCCCAGGGACCAAGACTTACCACAGGCCCTATAGAGGCACTGAAAATCAATGGGCATTCAGGGCGTAGTGCCTGGTACATCACAAAGGTTCCTGAGACACCAGTGTTACCCACCCTGGCCTGGCTAAGGAAGAAGGGGCCAGAACACGTACAGACTTAAGGAGTGGACTGTGGGTCTGTACAGATGGATGATGATACCAAGGATTCAGACTTGCATGACAACATGAACGATACTGCTACTCAGGCATCTGTCAAAGGTTCTTGAACGTCTCTGCTCATAACCACCCAAATTCTTATGTGGAGGGAGAGCGGAGATATGGCAGGTGCTGCTGGCTTTGTAGGGATGAGTTGTAAGGTGAGCTTGCAGTACCTGTGAGCAGTATGTGGTAGAAGACAGGGTCGGGGGCTCTGCGGTTCTTCAGCTGTGTGATCTGGATTGGGCCAACTCTTTTCTTGCCTCGGTATTCTCATCTGGAAAATGGACACTTCCTAGAATTTAGTTTTGTTATATAGCCCAGGCTGGTCTTAAGTTTGTAATCCTTCTGCCTCCACTTCCTGGGTACTAGAATTACAGGTGCTGACCTGTAATTCCAGGGTTGGAAAATGGGAATTCAGAGGAATCTTACCAGGTTAGGTCTCTATGAGGAGGTACCCAACCTTTTGATGTTACAAGGTGATGGTACCCTCTACAGATGTGTTGGGCAACATTCTTAGCTATCCTGGAACTCGAGTGGCCTGTAGGATATGCTCAGTGTACTTCAGTGGCTGCTGTAGGTGCTCACCACAAAGAGATAAGCGTTGTCCTCATCCTTTGCAGCAGCCTTATGCCGAGTGCCAACCACACTTGGCACGTGAGGCCTTCGGAGCTTTGGAGCTGTATCCTGTTTGTGGCAGAACACTGGCTGCAGAGGATTTCCTGTCCGGGCCCTTTGCTGAGTCCCTCCCTTCCTTCCAGCCCCTATTTGGCCTCCCTCTTCCAGGAAGATTTCCTTGACTAAAGTCTCCCATTCCCTTGCCCTTGCCTCTCAACCCCAGCGTCCACATTCCCTACTCAGTTAGATCCCAGGCTCTCCCAACCCAGACTAGATGAAGCCTTCACTATAAGCCACAGGCCTCAGAAGGGAAGGCTACCCTCTCACCACATGCCCATTGGACAAGGGATTGATGGGGGTGGGGGAATAAGGAGGAGGCCACCTTCCAGAGCGGCAGCAGACAGACCAGCTAAATCCTTGACCTATGATTTAAGGGGTCGGGCATAGTTCAATAGAGCACTCCAGGCTGAATCCCAGCTTGTTCACACAGGTCAGGGAGATGAGGGATAAAGGAGGATAAAGGAGGAGGAGGAGGAGGAGGAGGAGGAGGAGGAGGAGGAGGAGGAGGAGGTGCGAAATGGGAAGAGGGCCTTCTCGTCCAAGAACCTGGTGCCTTCATCACTGGCTTTTGGAGCATTGTCTAGCACCCTGAAAATCCACACTTCCATCCCCCACCATTGCAGAAGCTGAGGGTGGGCGGGGCAGAAAGGAGGGAAGCCCCGTGCCTGGAGACTGGAATGAGGGTTCAATGCAGCGCCTTTTACGAGCAGAGTTCTCTCCTTTGTTGAGTCCGACAGTTTGCGCCTCTGCCCAGGTCCCAGCTGTCCCTAGACCAGAATGGCTTTTGGTAATTCTCTCCTACTTAGGCCCCAGTAGGGTAGAGGGAAGACCCCTGGAACGGCAGGATGGTCGGATGGAGTCCCATGTGTAAAACAGAGTGGTTTTTCCGGAGTGGCCCTAGTCATCAGAGCAAGGTCTAGCTCCAGCCATCCACCACCTCCCCCACGAGCCTCCAGTGAAGTCTACCCTCCGGAGATGCTATGCAAATGAGATGCAAAGCAAGCCGTGATGGCTGTGGGGATTGGCTGGTACAGAAGACCTTGTGGCCCAATCCAGTGCTGCTGGAGGCCTGAGCAACCCCAGCCCAGGCCTTGTCTGACCGATAAATCAGCTCAGTCATCGTTAATGGCTCCTGACTAATTGCCTGGACTTGGGCTCCAGGGCTCGGGTCGCCCACATTAAAATTCAATCAGGCCCAGCACTAGCTATTAAATATTCATTGGGAGAGCTTCCCGAAACCAGGCTGGGGTTGGGGGGGGGGTAGAAGGAATACCTGGAGCTGTAGCCTGCTTCGAGGCTTCCCAAACTGCTTTTCTCGACTGCAACTGCCCCCTGGGACTTCGAGATCCAGCCACCTGGCCAAGGCTGCCTTGTGGTCTGTGCGCCAGCACCTGCCTTGGTCACCTTGTCTCAGGGACCCTCTGCAAACAATTTAAATACTGAGACCTTGGGTTCTGTTAGAGATGGTACAGAAGCTTGTCCACTGGCCAGAAAAATGACTGGGTGATTAAAAGCAAGTACTGAGTGCTCTTGCAGAGGATCCGAGTCTGAGTTCAGTTCCAAACACCCAAATGGATTGGGTCTCACAGCTACCTGTAATTCCAGTGCCAGGGGAGGGATGATCTATTGTGACTGACACACAGAGACAGACAGACAGACAGACAGACACACACACACACACACACACACACACAGAGAGAGAGAGAGAGAGAGAGAGAGAGAGAGAGAGAGAGAGAGAGAGAGAGAGAGAGAGAGAGAATTTAAAGTAAAATAAATTTCTGGAGCCTGGATCCAGGGCTCCAGACCCACCTAGGCTTTGAGACCTTGACTCAAAACCAGCAGACAAAAACTCAGAACTTTCTCTCCTGAGCAGAGAACTTCTAGGCCCTTTGCACTCACCAGACACTGGCCTGACAGGGCTAATAGGCAGAGCATTTGCATGGCAGCTTGATCTTGTGCTTAAAGGAGATAGGTCAAAGACATCCTCCACCTTTAACCCAGGAATGCAATCCTCTGATGCTGACTAGGATGCCTAGAAGCTCTCAGGCAGGGTACCAAGGGTGAAGGAAAACTCTAGAAAGCAAAGCACACCAACTTGCACTGTGGTCACAGGCCTATGCAGAGGGTTCAGCAGAAACAATGGCACCAGCTGCTCAAAGCTTGTGGATCTGTTCAGGGCTAGTCAGGACCAGGATGTCTGCTAGAAGGGACCCATGTCCTCTTGTTTTCTCAAGATTCCCTGGAAGCTGACCACCCACTCACAGGTTCTTTCGGTCCATATAACTGCTTCCCTGCTCCTGCTGCTTCAAGTGGGGCACATTCAGAAGGCTGAGCCTGCTTATAGCCCCTCAGGTACTGCAGGGAAGGAATGGAGGTCACTGGTCTCTATAACGGTAGAGCCACTCAGCTCTAAGGTGGGTATGAGGTTTAAGAAACATAGTTCTTGAGGAACACAGGAAGAGACCAAAAAAAAAAAAAAAAAACCTTCCACTATGTAACTTTATTTTTAGTTGAACTAGAACTATATAGACCAGCCTCAAACTCAGAGATCTGCCTGCTTTTGTCTTTACTTCTATTATTTCTAAGGCCATCCAATATTGGCCCATCAGGAAACCTAAAATTTTCATCTGAGAACCCCTATTCCCCAAGGCTTCGATGTTCTGCTAGCAGGAAATCGGACCCAAGAAACATTCCCTGTCCCGGAAGCAGGCAGGCCCCAGGGCTGGGTGCAGGACACAGTGTCTGGCAGCCATTAGAAAGGGAGCTGGGCTGGGAGGCCTCAGACCTCAGCAGGTCAGGAGTGACCTTAACCAAGTGTCTGATTCCAAAGCAGGCAATCCAGGATTCCAAGCGCACCATACGTGTGGTTCCCATTAGGGCTGGTTGGGGTCTTCCTGAAGGCCAGGCCAGATTTCTGAGCCCCTCCCCCAGCACCACCCTTCCTGCTTCTGGACCTTCTGAATGGCTTACCCAGCTTCGTGATGTGGTCTACCTGCACACAATTTTGAGATACCCCTTGATATTAAGTGTCTATTCACTATATGATTGTGAGGGGTATGGCGTGTGTGTGTTTTCAATCCTTTTAAGAGGTCAAAGGAATAATAACAGTCTTTACATCTATAGCTTTCCAAGGAGAGTTAATCTTCCAAGACCCCTAGCCTGTACCCTGGGAGTCCTCTCACGTCAGTGGCTTTTATTCCTGCTACAGCCCACCCGCCCCCTCCCCAAGCCTGGGTAATTGCAGCTGCCCCATGACCTTTGGATACCAGGCTATTGCTCCACGCTGCTCTGAGTGCTCCCTAAAGTCTGGCTTGATATCCGAACTTTCCTTTTCCAACATGAACAGAAACAGCAGCAGATTTCCCAGGACTCTGCAGCTGTGGACACAACCTGAACTAGGAACATGTTTGTGCCATAGTGTTTTTAGTCTCACAATGTTGTAAAATCTTTTAGCAGTGTTGTCAACCATTGGAGAACATGAGTGAACATGAGATATAAATGAACTTTCTTGTAAATATTGAGAGGCATAGTAATACATAACGATAGTCTTGGCTCCTGGCCATTTGAGGCAAGATCAGAAGTCCAAGACCATTCCCTGCTAAATAGTGAGTTCAAGACCATATGGGCTTCATGAGACCTTGGTTTTGTTTTATTTGGAAGGAGAAAAATGAATTTGGCCACCCTAAGTTTGCTCATGCCAACAATGGGCTGACACTGACCAACGACAATGGAATCTCTAGGGTTTACCTGGCATGCACTTTAGCCCCCACCAAGCCATACTCAAGTCTAAAGCCCAAGAGACTAGGCTGGGCATGGAGCACACCTGGAGGCAGATGCAGGCAGATCTCCAAGTTCAAGGGCTACCTGGTCTACAAAGTGAGTTCCAGGACAGACAGGGCTACAGAGAGAAGCCCTGTCTCAAAAGACAGAGAGAGAGAGAGAGAGAGAGAGAGAGAGAGAGAGAGAGAGAGAGAGAGAGAGATTGACTAAACAGTGAAAAAATATCTTAGTGATTTTTTTCCAAGACAGGATTTCACTATGGAGCCCTGGCTGTCCTGGAATTCACTCTGCAGACCAGGTCGGCCTTGAACCTGGGGATCTGGCTGCCTCTGAGAGTACTGGGATTACAGGTTCACCACCATTGGCTAAAAAATTTTTAAAGGGAGATGAGCACTAGAGACCAAACCCAGGATCCTCCTTCTCATTTTATCAGTGTCCTCCTCTGAACTATATCCCAGCCCCTGAGCTGCCTTCTAGCCACGGCATCTTTTCATCTTGCCTCCCGGTCATTGAAGTGCCTACCAGTCTCTTCCTGAAAAGATACTTCATGGTGCCTGTTATAGCAAACTCGGTCCTAATTGACTTGGCCTGAGAAGCATGTCAGTCCAGCCTCCCATTATATCCCAGCTTCCTTATCTAGCTGATTGCTCCTCTCTAACACTGGCCCCACTTCCATCAGGCACTCTTTGTCTTGGGAGCAGTACTTCTGCTTAAAGCAGTCTCTTCTGCCCATAGGAAGTCACCTTCAGACTGACCAGTGGTCCCTCTGGTTCCTGAAAACATCTCAAAGCACCCTCTTTCTATAGAAAGACCACCTCTAGGACCAATAGGTTGCCCATGCCACCAGCCTGGATCTAGGGCCTCAGTGTTAAAACAATGGCCTGTGATGGTAGGAAGAAAGGCAGAGGACACTCTGCAAACCAAAGGCCAGCATCTTTGGTTGGAAGCCCATCTACTTCTGTGTGTGAATGAGGGCTCCAGTGAGCAAACTTTCTAAAGGAAACAGGGAGCAAGGGGTGGGGGGACGTCAGTGCTGGTCCAACACCTCCTAGGTTCTGGACACAAGTGGGCTATAAATATGCATGTTATTGCTGTTGTTTGAGACAGGCTTCTCTTGGCATACAGCACGGGCTGGCCTCTAATTTACCATCCCTGTCACCACCCGCCTAGTGCTGGGATCACATGCATGAGCCCATTACATTCCAATGGCAGAAATCAGTGGGGAAAGGGGGCCAGAATAAGAGAAACCCTGATGTCTCCAGGGCAACCGATGTGATGTCTCAAACGTCTGTGTAGACCCCACCTTCGAAGCTGCTTGCTGATGAAGACACACGGCCAGATCCCTAGCTCAGGCTCTCCTTCTTCAGGGTTTCCAGATGTTATAACACCAACTCAGCCGAGACAGGATCATGACCAGTAGCTGAGATAGCCTAGTACCTCCACTTGCTAAGTGCTGGGATCACAAATGAACACCTCATGCTTGGCTCTCAGCTGACTCAAACACCCTACCCCAGTCTTCCCGAGGCCCCAGATCAGCAGAACCAACTTCCCCCCATCCCACCCCACCGCCATGTCACAGCAAGTTTTCTATCACTTTTCTGACTCTAGAATCAGTCTTCAGAACACACCCAAAAAGTCAGCCTGATGATCCTCAAGAACCGAATCGTGCCTTGTCTTCCCAATCCTCCCCGTCTTAATGCATCCGTCTGTCCGTGGTCTCTAGATCCTTGACCTCATATCTCAAGGCCAGTGGGTGAGAGAGCTGCAAAGAGAGAGCCCCACCCCCGATCCAAATCTGACTCAACCACGCCGAGCCTGAAAGACGTGGTGCGCGCGCGCCCGCGGGGGTGTAGAAGGGGGCGGGTCTCCCACCAAGCAGCGGAAGAAGGCTAAGGCTCGCCCAGGCCGGGCAGTGGGGGGAAGGGAGGCGATGTGAGCAGATGGCAGCAATTACCACTCGGACCCTCCCCCGACCGCCGCCTGAGGCCAGAAGATAGGCTTCGATGGGCTCTGCTGGCTCCCAGGACCTGAGGGGAAGAAACCACGAGGGGCACCCGCGTTCCAGTTTAGGGACAAGGACAGGAGTATCAGGTTGGGACAACTCTTTTTGCAAGAAGAGCCCCGGGAGATCTCTTTTGGAAAGTGCGCACACCCCTCCCCCAGAGCTCCAACAGAGATCCTGCAGTTCCTCAAAGGTCCGAAGATTTATTTGCAGGCTAGTGAACTATATTGCACAGGCTGTGACCTAATCAAGGACCCAGAGGGTAAATGGTGTCCCCAATTTAAGCTTTGGGACTTGGCAGGCGCTGACTCGTCCTGGAGAAAGGCAAAGGGCATCTTTCTCACAAAGGCGACACACAGTAAAACATCCTGGACGTCCCCTGATTAAGAGCTTGATTAGAAAGAACAGAGCAAATGCCCAGGGTTGGGCCCCGCGTTAGGCGCAGAGTTTAGAAAAGCAGAAGGGCTCCAGGGTCTCAGGACAAACAAAGCTGAACCATTTGGCGCCTTGGTCTTTATTGGGTTCTCAACCCTTCTTGGCTTGAATCCTGACCCTGTACTTCTGAGTTCTGAGATGTAGATTGCTCTCTCTCTCTCTCTCTCTCTCTCTCTCTCTCTCTCTCTCTCTCTCACACACACACACACACACACACACACACACGCTTCCTTGTACAACTTCAAAAGTTCTCCCAGTTCACGGGGATCAATCCACATAGCAACAACTAGATTTTTTTTTTCCTAATAGATTTTTTAAAACGCTAATCCAGACTACATGTATCTTGCTTTTGTCTGCTTGAAACCACCCTGCTTCCCTGGGAAGAAAGCCCCAGGGTCCTTCCACAGCACCTACACAGCCTCCTTTCCCTCTACATCCCCCCTCATTAACTACCTGCTCTTTGAACTTGACAGACATGTCCCTACCTCTGGCCTTGACCTTGCTGACCTTGGCCCCTTCTCTGGTCCCTCCATCTTGTTCCATACCATGAAGGTATGGAACCCACTCCATCCTTACATATTATGTCCTTTTAACTGTTGCTTAACCTGATGTAATTCCTCCACAGGACCCCCACATTCTGTAACTATGTTCCCATTAACTCGCTTTGTAACCTGTCCTTCTTCACAACATCAGCTCCATGCTTTCATAACCTTGTCCAGCTCATTCTCTGCTAGGGCAATGCAGTAAACCTTGGAGGTACCCCACACAAAGGACACCCCTGAATATCAAGCTGGATGCTACTTCATTTGGTCACCCCCAAAAGGACTTCCCCAGGCAGAACCAGGGCAAGTGCCTGTTTGCACCATGGTCACCATGACATCTTGTCTGAGTGGGAAGCTTGGGCCTGGCATGACAAGCTGGGTTGTCTGCTCTAATTGAGTCCTTACTCTGTGCTGGGTATTACTCTAAGTACCTTAGACAGCTTAGCTTGAAGTTCAGAAGCTGCTCCACGAAGTAGACAGTAAGGTAGCATCAGCTTGCAGGCTGTACACCCAGACCCACCGCAGCACTAGAGCAGCCAGTTACTCAGCAAATGCAAACATGTTGCAAGCTCCAGGTTCAAATCACAGCCACACAATAGGTATGGGGCAGCAGACTAGAGAGTGAGCCTAGAGCAGCTAATAACTACTGCCGGCAGGTGGGAAAGAACAGAATATGACCGGGGTACCAGGAAGGAGATGGAATAGTTGGGCACAGGGTTAGTCTGGTCAAGAGTTAAAGACAGGGCAGACGTGGTGGTGCATGCCTTTAATCCTAGCACTCTCTATTAGTTAGGAATCTCTAGGATAGTGCTTCTCAACCTTCCTAATGCTGTGACCCTTTAATACAGTTCCTCATATTGTGACGACCCCCGATTATACTATTATTCTTATTGTTACTTTATCACTGTAATTTGCTACTGCTATGAGTCTTAATGTAAATTTCTATGTTTCCGGATGATCTTAGGCGACCACTGTGAAAAGGTTGCCTGACTTCCAAAAGGGTCGAAACACACAGGTTGAGAACTGCTGTTCTAGAGGAACAGATTTACACACACACACACACACACACATTCAGATAATGGTCCAGCAATGCCTGGCTACCATCAGAAGGTCTAAGAATCCAGTAGTTGTCCATGAAGCTGGATGTCTCAACTGGCCTTCAGTATATGCCAGAATCCTAAGGA
This sequence comes from Sigmodon hispidus, assembly GCA_004025045.1. Taxonomy (NCBI): domain Eukaryota; kingdom Metazoa; phylum Chordata; class Mammalia; order Rodentia; family Cricetidae; genus Sigmodon; species Sigmodon hispidus. The sequence goes on from PVIH01001047.1 coordinate 107,562, forward strand.
TACAGGCTCTACTCAGCGAAGGAATGGACCAGGTAGCAAGAGCAAGCAGGCAAAGAGAGAGAGAGTTTCCTTTTGTGTCCTAAATTTATAGGAGGCAGAGGCAGGCAGATTACTGAGTTTGAGGCCAGCCTGGTCTACAGAGTGAGTTCCAGGACAGCTGGGGCTACACAGAGAAACTGTCTGGGGGTTAGGGTGTAAGGTACTAGGACAGGGCTCAATAATCCTAGGGGAGCAATAATGCAGGCAGATCTTGGGAGTAACCAACAACTCTAAATACTGTTCAACAAGAGGGAGAGTATGCCTGGTGCTGCAAATCTCTCCAGCTACCCAGGGCTGGTGAAGTCAAAGATGGATCTTGAAGGAGAATCTATAATCTCATTACTAAACCAGCATAATCCCTAACTACATTCTAAATATTTATCTTACCTATAGATAAGTGTAGTCCTCAGTTCTCATCAAGGAGACTTCTCTTTGCAACAGATGGAGATCATTAGAGAAAACCACACCAGTTAAAATGCAGAGCTGTGGTGCCCAGTCCAGCTGACATATCTACACCAGAACTCCTGCACCTGAAGCTTGGGAATTTCAGAATAGGGGAATAAGGACTATAAGAAGAGCCAGGGGATCAGGGAAGCGCCATGAGACTGTGTCTCCTGGTAATGTCAGGAGCCACACCCATGAAGTCTCACAAACATGGCTGCCTAACCATTGGCTGGACAAGAACAACAATAGATATGCCAAAGTGGATGGGGAGACCTCATGAGGCCTCAGCCCCACATAGAGTACTACAGGCAGCTAAGGCAGGCTGGGAGCAGGAGAGACAGTGTTCCCAGAGAAAGACACTCCAGTTGGTTATCCAGTCCCAAGTGTCAGCCCTGAAAACATACACATGCTAGTAATGTTATATGGACCAACCAAGCAGGCTGTGTCTATACACTTAGAAACACACACACATATGTAAGGACAATTAAAAAGAGGCTATGGAGGAAGGGGGTATAAGAAAGGTTGGAGGAAAGAGGGAAATTGTATAATTACACTATAATCTCAAAAAAATGGAAAGTAATATTGAGAAAAAGAAAGACTGGGTGTGGTCCAAATTTTAGTACAAATTGGGAAACAGAGGTAAACAGATCTCCAAGTTCAAGGCCAACCTTGTCTACATATCCAGTTCTAAGTAAGCCAGAGCTACAGAGTGAGACCTTGTCTCAAAAGACCAAAACAATGGGCTGGAAAGATGGCTTAGTGGCTGCTCTTCCAGAGAACCCAGGTTCAATTCCCAGCACCCACATGGCGGCTCATAACGGTCTGTAACTCTAGTTCTAGGACTCTGGCATCTTCACAAAAACATACATGCAGACGATGCACATACAATCACAAAAGAGGGGGCTGGAGAGATGGCTCAGAGGTTAAGAACACTGACTGTTCTTCCAGAGGTCCGGAGTTCAATTCCCAGCAACCACATGG
>PVIH01001047.1:109125-266903 GCA_004025045.1 Sigmodon hispidus
TTTCTTTTTTTTTTTTTAAACTTTATTTATTTATTTATTTATTTATTTATTTATTTGCCTTAGTGTTTGCCTGGAACTGGAACTACAGACAGTTGTTAGCTGCCATGTGGGTGCTGGGAATCGAACCCGGGTCCTCTGGAAGAGCAGACGGTGCTCTTAACCGCTGAGCCATCTCTCCAGCCCCGTAAAGGTACTTTCGACAGAGCCTGGTGACCTGAGATTTATTCCAGGACCCATACCTGATAGATGCTGTGCCGTGTTAACACACAACATGATGAAGGGCAGAACAAATTCCAGCACATTTTTCTGACTTATACGTCAACACCATGGTTTGTGTCCTCACCTCAAAAATAAATAAAAACAAAAATAAAAAACAAAAATAAATCCTGACTTCAGACTCAGTTCAGTTATTTTTTTTTTTTGTTCCTTTCTTTTTTCTGGTATATTTAGTGTGAGTGTACACCTATGCATATATGCAAAGGCCAGAGATTGATGTCAGGTACCTCCCACTGTTCCTGACCACCTCGTTTTGTTTTATTTTTTATTTATTTGTTTTTTAAACAAACTTTATTTTTATTTATTTATTTTTATTTTTTTATTTGCCTTGAACTGGGAACTGAAACTACAGACAGTTGTGAGCTGCCATGTAGGTGCTAGGAATTGAACCCTGGTCCTCTGGAAGAGCAGTCAGTGCTCTCAACCACTGAGCCATCTCTCCAGCCCCTGTTTTATTTTTTTTTTAAACACTGAACCCAGAGCTCACTGACTGGCTGGTCAACCACCTCTAGGGATCTGCCTGTTACAATGTTGCAGAAACACACTTTCTTTCTTTATATTTCTTTGTTTCTTTGTTTCTTTATTGTGGATGAGGAAGCTAATGGCTCTCTCCTTCTTTCTCCATGAGGATTCTGGGGTGGACTCAGGTCACCAGACTTTACCCACCTGCAAGACACCACAACAAACTCCCTTTCCTCACCCTGTTGTGGAGGATACTTTATAGACTGAACCATTTCCCCAGCCCTGGGCCTCAGCTTCTTGATCTGTGAAAGCTGGTGCTGAGTCCTGGCCCACATTTCTGAGCAGGTTCCTGTGTAGGTGGCTGAGGGCAAGTTCATGAAAGGTCTGCCTCCTGGCCCCTTGGCATCTTTGCAGGCCCTGGTTGGATAGGAGGCACTGAAGTGACTTGTTCTCCTCCCCGACTGCCCTGTCCCCAGAATTTATAGATTCCTTATTGTCTTGCACAAAGGCCTTCTTGGGGAGGGAGTGTAGTGGGAGAGGGGGCGGGGGGAACCAAGAAGTCAGAGGCTAATTAAAAGCCAGCCACACCCGCAGCCCCTGTAGAGAGGACTGAGACTGACTGGCCATGACTCCCAGCCATTCCAATGGCCTAGCTTCTACGGCTTTCTGCTGGGGCCAGCACCCAGCTACAATTCTGCAGCCTCCTCAAGGCCAGGTGAACCACACTGCCTATCTTTCCGGCTCCCATCTTGCCTCCACCCTTGGCCTGCACTTCAGTCTGATCACCTGTGTTAATCTTGCACAGGGAAATTAGCTTTCTGTGGGTATTCTGAGCGGAAGTGGGAGGGGTCCCCAAGATTCTGACTCTGGGAGATGACCTCCTTCCTCCCTTGTGGCCTCAGGGAGAGGGTGGGAGACTGAGAGACCTGACAGATGGCGTGCCATGTTAACAGATGACATGGGAAGCAGAATTACTCAGATGCTTGTCTCTGCCTTTTTTCCATGGAAAGCAGTGGCCTTCACAATGAATTCAAGGTAGAGGGAGAGAAAAAGAGAAACCACAGACATAGAGAACAAGGTATGTGAAAGATGCCATTGCTGTCACCCACCAGATCATATCAGCCCCACCCATCATCAGTCTTTCAGGCTTGTGTCCTCATCTGTCAAATGGGTTCACAAAAAGTTTTGCCTTGTCTTTATTGTTGGCCTTTCTGAAGATGAGTGTCTTTGTGTGTGTGTCTGTCTGTCAAATGGGCATTAAATATGGCCTAGTGGTGCATGCCTAAAATCCCAAGGCTAGGACAGGGACCTTGGGAGTTCTACATCAGCTGTATAGGAAGACCCTAGCTTAAAAAGAAAAAATAAGGTGTGTGTGGGAGGATGAACCAAAACTAAGTATGCAAGAACATGCCATAAGGAAAATTGTTACTTTGTAAGCTAATTAAAAAAAAATAAAATTAGGGGATGGAGAAAGAGCCCTCTGGCAAAGTGCTTACTCTACAAGAAGCCTTGAGGAGGTAACTTCTTCCATCTCCAGAACATGGGAGAAAAGCCAGACCTGGTGGTATGAGTTTGTAATCCCAGAGCTGGGAGAAGGTGGATACTAAGGCCAGCTTCCTGCTGAGTGGTGAGCTCCGGGCCAAAATATGAGGTGGACAGTACCCGAGAAACAACACTTGAGGTTGATTTCTGGTCTCCACACATGCCTACATGCATGCCTTTAATCCCAGCACTCGAGAGGCAGATCTCTGAGTATGAGGCCAGTCTGTTCTACAGAATGAGTTTCAGGACAGCTGGGGCTACACAGAGAAACCCTGCCTCGTAAAATGAAACCAAACAAAACAAAAAATATGTGAATTTCTAAAAAACATACAGGCTACTTAATATAGATTAACAATTGCCAGCTCCCTAGTTGTTAATAAAATTATTTCCTTACAAAAAACTAGAAGGAGGGGTTTAATTTTTATTTTACTTTAATTTATTTATATTTGTATTTATTTTATGTATATGGGTATTTTGCCTGCATGTATGTCTGTGCATTATATGTGTACCTGGTGCATAAAGAGTCTAGGAGAGGCCACCAGATCCCCTGGAACTGTAGTTATATATGGTTGTGAGCAGCTATGTGGGTGCTAGGAATTGAACCCAGGTCTTTTGGAAGTACAACCAGTGCTCTTAATCACTGAGACATCTCTCCATCCCCAAGAATAGAAATTTTACAGCAACTTGCATTTTAGTTATGGGTTGAAGAGATGGGTCTGTAGTTAAGAGTGAGTATTGATTTTCTGAGAACCTGAGTTTGGTTCCTAACTGCCATGTGGTGACTCACAACAGCCTGTACCTACAGCTCCAGAGAATCCAGCCTCCTATCCTGACCTCCAAGAGCATCTACCCTCACATAGAAATAAAATTAAATCTCCAATTAATTCAGATTGCATGCAGTGGTCTGAGGATAACTTACAAGAATTGATTCTCTCCTTCCATCCTGTGGATCCCAGGTATTGAACTCAAGCCGCCAGACTTTTGTGTCAAGCACCCTTAACCACTGAGCCATTTCACTGACCCTTGAAATTTGCTTTAGTTTCATGTGTGTCCATGTACCCTGAGTCTAGCTGAAATGAGGATGTTGAGGATGGAGTGAAACAGTCTGAGCAGAGGACATTCTTAGTGCCGTTCATAGAGAATATCTACTGGATACAAAGTATCATGAAATGTGCTAAGGGAAAGAGCTGTGGTCTCTAGTGCTCAGACTCAGGACCAAGCAGCTCAGCCTAGTGAGGCTGGTGGCCCTTCGAAGGAGCAAGGAGCTTTCGTAGGATTTGTTCACTGCTCTCTCCATGGACAGTGACAGTTTGTGCTTCATAAGATTCCCAAAACCTGAGCCTTGAAGATACTGCTGATGAATGCCCATCAGCTTGGTCTTAAGCCAAGCAAAGGGTTTGAGAGCCTAGAAATGCTGTCTGGTAGACCCCTGCCCCTGATCCATGGAGTGTCGAGGCGCTTGTCACAGGTGCAAGGCAGTAATGGTGAAGACCTTCCTCCCTGAACTTCACCCATGACCCTTGTTCCTGCCCACACCCCAGGGCCATCATCCATGGAGGGTGGGCTGAGCAGAGCCAGCCCTAAATCAATCCCAGACTTCCCTGGCCAGCTCTGAGTTATGAGCTGTCGGCATTGTGATGTAGATCATGGTTGGGGAGTAGGGGGCATGACCTATAGCAGATCACACTGGACCCCCAGAAGGGGCCAGAGCTGGGGTCAGAGGCCATCTCCTCCATTTCTTGCCCCACCCTGCTGAGTCCCATCCTTGCCTAATATTTAAACTGTGTGAGGCCATTTTTGTACTGATCTGTGGCCCCGGCAGATTCGGCCATCAAGTTTATCTATTGGCTGCTTCTGGGAAAAGCCCTTGGAAGAGAGAAAAAGAATGTAGTCAACACAAATTTGGTTGCCTGATGGATGTTCAAAGCCACACTTGACTGCTTCCTCAGTGCTTTCTACAGACCCCGAGCATCATGTTGCCCTTTTGATTGAATGTTTTTTAAAAACATATTTATTTTTATTTTATGTGAATTGATGTTTTGCCTGCATGTATAACTGCATAAGGGTGTCAGATTTTGGAATTACAGACAGTTGTTAGCTGTCATGTGGATGCTGGGGATTGAAGCCCGGTCCTCTGGAAGAACAGTCAGTGCTCTTAACCACTGAGCCATCTCTCCAGGCCCTTGATTGAATCTTAACAATGGACACTTGAGAACATCCCAGGCCAGAGGAGGGAAGGGTGAGACAGGCTAGTGTCAGGCCTCCTCTAGAGGGCATTCTCGGCCTTAAAACAGGAAGATTAGAATGGATAGAGAGGGGGACTGGAAAGATGGCTCAGCGGTTAAGAGCACCATCTGCTCTTCCAGAGGACCTGCAGAGGACCTGGGTTCGATTCCCAGCGCCCACATGGCAGCTCTAGGCAAACACCAAGGCAAATAAATAAATAAATAAAGTTTTTTAAAAAAAAATGGATAGAGAGGTGAGAGGCTTCAGAGGCCAGGATAACTGGAAAGAGATGACAATGAATTCTCTCTCTCTCTCTCTCTCTCTCTCTCTCTCTCTCTCTCTCTCTCTCCCTCTCCCCTTCTTCCCCCTCCCCCTCCCTTCTTTCTCTCCCTGGAGCACCTGTTTCTGCAGGGCTGGGGATCAAACCCAGGTTGTAACACACACTGAGCAAGTACTGTGCTATGTCAATACCCTCCAGGCCTGGCTTCGGAAAGTGTGGAAGCTGAGACCATGTCAGAGATAGTTTTGTAGTTAAGAACATTCTCTTTCAGAGAAACCAACTTCCAATCCCACCACCCACGTTGGGCTGCTCACAACTGTAACTAAAGCAGATCCAACACCCTCTTCTGGTCTCTGTGGGTACCTACACACGTGGAATACACACACACACACACATACACACACACACACACACACACACACACACACACACCTTTTAAAGAAGATCTTGGGGCTGGAGAGATGGCTCAGTGGCTAGAGGCAGGTGGTGTTTTTGTAACAGAATCAGAATTTGGTTCCTAGCACCCATAAACTGGCTCACAGCCATCCATTTCCACAGGATCTGATGTCCTCTTTTGACCTCTACAGATACCAGACACACACGAGGTACACATATATACATGTAGGCAAAACACTCATACACATAAAATAAAATCAACAAATCTAAAACACTTTTAAAATCAGAGACAGAGAGAGAGAGAAGAAGGCAGAGGAGGAAGAAGAAGAGGAAGAGAAAGAGGAGGAGGAGGGTCTCACTCTGTGACCCAGGCAGTCTTTGAACTCACAGCAAATCTGCTTCAGTCTCTGATGCTGGAATCACAGATATAACTACAATCCTGGCCTGCTCTCAATCTTTAAGTGTGATTTTTTTTTCCCTCCCAACATTAGGGGAAATGAAGCTGGAGAAAGACTGGTATGGGAAGTAAAGTGAACTCCCAGCAAAAAGAATAGCATGTAACGCTCTTTACCTTATTTTGGGGGGTGGGGTGTTGAGATCAGGTTTCTCTGTGCAACTTTGATAGTCCAGTCTGGCCTTGAACTCACAGACATTGGCTTGCTTCTGCCTCTCCAGTGCTGGCCACTCCTTCACTTTCAATCCTCCATCTCACCATACAGAAACTTTAATAAAGCTGGTTGAAATGAACACGCTTCACCCCGAGTGTTATGCATTTACTCACTGATCAGCACCCATTTCCCTAACATCTCTGGCAAGGCCAGGAACCCATCCTGGGAGCTGGACCGGATGTGGGGCTGGCCAGCGTGCCATGTTCCTGAGGAAGGAAACCTGGATAGGATGGTTGACAGAAACAGCATCCTCATCAACTTCTGGGTATACAGCCAGGCTATCTAAACCTGATCCATGGAAATGAATCACCTGATCTTTGCGCTTTAGGGCAAAAGTGGACCACATTACCCTCCTTCTGTGCACCTGCCTCGCTTACTTCAGGGCTTTCTGCGACCTGGTGGCCCACGAGGAGCAGAGGCACCGACAAATCCTGCTTGTGGCTGACCCCTGGTGGCAGAACATGGCATTACAGAAACAGGATGCTTTTTGGAGGCAGTTATCAGTCTGCTCTGGACCACTGAAGAGAATTAAAAACCAAATGTCTTTTCACTAGCTAGTGTCCCCAAAACATCTCAGCAAAGGCTGAAGGTTTCTTGTCTTCAAACAGCCACTCGCATGCACTCAGTTTTCTTCAAGCCTCAGAGAAATGGGCAGAGAGTTCCTGTCTGCCGGATGGTTGACACCTGTGGATGCCAAGCTGAAAAAAGAGCCAAAACCACTGTTAATGGGGAGGGAGGGAAGCTGGAGAAATGGCTCAGCAGTTAGGAGCACTGATTGTTCTTCCAGAGGACCCGGGTTCAATTCCCAGCACCCACATGGCAGCTCACAGCTGTCTATAGTTCCAGTTACCAGTTCCAGGCAAACACAAAGACAAACAAATAAATAAAGTTAAAAAAACAAAACAAAACAAAACCATGGTTAATGATAGCTATTCTGAAGAGAGAAGAGAAAAGTTGTGCCTTGCTTCCTTTGTTTCAAGGGTGGGGGTCTTTTTCCAAGACAGAATTTCTCTGTGTAGTCCTGGCTGTCCTGGAACTCACTATGTAGACCAGGCTGGCATCGAACTCACAGAGATCCACCTGCTGGGATTATAGGCATGTGCCACCACTGGATGGCAAGTTGTGGTTTTCAATAACACACACACACACACACACACACACACACACACACACACACAGTGTAGCTAAGCTGGACCCAGTGTGTTCAGCATTCATGAGGCCCTGGGTTTAACCTCCAACACCAGCAATGGAAAAAATATAAACAAATAAAAATTGAATGAATGAACTAGAAAACACAAAAGAATAAAGGAATGAGGAACTCTGTGTCCATAAGCTTGGAGAGCAGGGCAGAGGAAGAACTTTTAAGAGAATCCTTAGGAATCTTTTCTCTTTTTAACCATTAGCTACCAGTTCAACATAACTGAAGTTCAAAACACAAAGCACAGAGCCTACCTTTCATCCCTCCTTTCCTCCTTCCCTCCCTCCAAGACCATCTCTAGGTTCAGCCCTGTTTAAGGAGCCCTGTCCTGGGCAGGGGCTTCCAACCTTAGCCTGTGTTATAATGCAAAGTTCTAGATCGACACAGCAGAATCCCTGAGCTGGATCCTGGGAGCCAGTTTCTTTCTTTCTTTTTTTAAAAGGACTTTCTTATTTTTATTTTATGTACACTGGTTTTTGCCTGCATGTATATCTGTGTGAGGGTGTTGTATCCCCTGGAACTAGATTGTGAACTGCCATGTGGGTGCTGGGAATTGAACCTAGGTCTTCTGGAGGAGCAGCCAGTGCTCTGAACCACTGAGCCATCTCTCCAGCCCCAAGTCACCGTTTTGAAAGTGATTACATTGTGCAAGTAGTGATAAGAATTGCTATGCCCCTTTCTATCCATTGCAGACAGAAGCTTTTCAGTTCCACCTTGAATCTCTCTCATCCTGGGTCCCTGCAGTTGCTTATAAAATAACTACTCAGAGGCTTATATTAATTACAAACTGTTTGGTCTGTGGCTCAGGTTCATTATCAACTAGCTCAACTCAGATTCTCTGAAATAGCAACCAGGACTCTTAGCATCTCTCTGCGATATCTCTCTAGTTCCAGACCCAGTCCTTATTCTTTGTGTATCTATTCACATGAGAAGAGCAAACCATCAATTAGGTACCATTCCTCCAATTGTTTAAGACAGGCTCTCTCATTGACCTGGAGCTTGGCATGCACCCTGAGCTGTCTTGCCAGGAAGCCCCGGGACTCCCCTTCTTTCCACTTCCTCAATGCTGGGATCACAAACATAGGCCATCACACAAGGCTTTTTGTTTGAAGGGTTTCTGGGAATTGCACTTAAGTCCTGTGCTTGCAAGGGCACTTTGCTGACTGGGTCACTATCCTGGCCCCCTTTATTCTTTTATTTTGGGAGTATAGTCTACATACTGCCCATATCCTTCTATGAGTGATTGTGAAAGTGATTTCTTTTTCCTTTTTGTAACCCTTCCAGTGAATTCCACAGAGAACTTCACACCTGCTAAGTCAGCATCTTACCACTGAGTCACACTGATCCCCAAACAGTGCTGCAAGGTCTTCCCCATATACTTCTGCTTCTGTACACAGCTGCTGTAGCAGAAAGGTTTATCATTGCAGGATTGCTGGGTAAATGTGTGTGTACCCTTTTCTCCCTCTTTTTGTTTTAATATTTGAGCAAGCCCCCAGCCACCGTAATTTTGGTAGATACTGTCAGTTGCTATCTACAGTTCCAGCACTAAATTATTCCTACAATGTGCATACCTAATATTAATTATATTTAATTTTTGCTAAGCTGATGGCCCCAAACTAATATATCATTATTGTTTAATTTTATGTTTTTTTTGGTTTTGGGTTTTTGGTTTCTAAAAACAGAGTTTCTCTGTGTAATAATCCTGGTTGTCCTGGAACTCACTCCAGCCTGGTTTAGAACTCAGAAATCTACCTGCCCCTGCCTCCTGAGTGCTGGGATTAAAGGCATTAACTGGGGCTGCCAGGCTTCAGTTTTTGTTTTAATTTGCTTTGTACTGCTTACTTTTGAGGCTAAAGATCTTTTCATATGTTTACTGGCCATTTGTAGTTCTTATATGAATTGCCTATTTTTTGCAGTTTTTATGTCTTTGGGGGGGATGTTGCTGTTGTTTGTTTTAGAATACTATTTTTCATGTACTCTTTGATGACTTCATGCATGTAAATAATGTATCTCAATCAAATTCATTTCCACTCTCTCTTAGCTCCCCCCAGGCACCTCCAACATAGTCTCCTCCCCTTCAAGTCCTCCTCTCTTATCCTTGTTTGTTTTCTGCAGTCCACTGAGTGAAGTTCTGCTGTCTTTTAAGATGCTGACTGATCTTACTGGCTTGATCTTGTGCAGGTGATCGTACCCACGGTGAGTTTTCAGCTGCCTCTTTTACAATGTTCTCTTGCAGACGCAGTTATTACAAATGTTCCATTTAGGGTTGAGCACTCAGTGGTCAGATATTCCCAACATCCTGACCAGTTGTGAGTCTGGATTAACTGCTGCCTAGTGCAGAGAGGGATTTCCCTGGCCAGGGTTGTGGGTGGTGCTGATTTATGTATAAACATACACACAGGGAAGTTTAACATATTCATTTAGCAAAGCAATGTAGTGATTCCCTCAGGGCCCATGAACTCCCCAGATATGGGATTTTGTTCAGGTTTACAGTACCAAGCATGAATTCCTTCCTGTGGAGAAGTCCTCAAGTCTAATCTAAAAGAAGTTGGATCAATAATGAGAATATGTCACACAGTAAGGATTATAACTAGTCTGAGTCAGCATATCTGTAGCCTAAGGGAGGAAAATGAAGAAAAAACGCATAATGCATTTGTAGCACAATGTTTTTAGGGCATTTGATTAACAATAGTGATAAAAGCTAGCAATCAGCAGTGGATATGTCAGACCACACTGGAGAGGAATGTTAACACTAGTGAAGGGCAGAAGGCCACCTAGGAAGGGGGCAAATAGGATGCCCTGATGTCCTCTGGCAGTTGAGGGGTTGAGGAGATGGCTCAGCCACTAAGTGTTTGCTGGGCAAACATGAAGAGTTCAATCTTGGGAGCTCACAATAAATGGTCCAAGATCAAGCTAGGCAGTGCTGGCACAAGTCTTTTTTTTAATATTTATTTTTTATTTTATGTGAATTGGTGTTTTGTCTGCATGTGTAACTGTGTAAGGGTGTCAGATCTTGGAATTACAGACAGTTGTTAGCTGCCATGTGGATGCTGGGAATTGAACTCAGGACCTCTGATAGAACAGTCAGTGCTCTTAACCGCTGAGCCATCTCTCCAGCCCCACTATCTAACTCTTACACTTAAACTAACCCAGAATTGTTATCTATGTTTAGCCACACAGCTTGGTATCTTTTCTCAATCCAGAATTCTCATCTTGCATCCTCTGTGTCTAGCTGGTGTCTGCATTTCTGCCTTTCTTCCTCTTAGAATTCTCCTAGCCTGGTTACTCCATATATACGTCCTGCCTGGTTAATGGCCAATCAGCATGTTATTAAATCAATTACAGTGACAAATCTTTACAGTGTAAAGATTTTTTTTTTTTACAGCAGGCCCTATCTCCAAATACAGTCACTCTGAGGGTTATCTCATCACATTTCAATTGGGGTTGAGACACAATTCAGTCTACAGATATTTTTTTTCTCCATATTTAAAAAATGAATTTACAATGAATGCTAAGTATAAAAATTAAGATTAAGAAAAGGAATGAAAATCTTTAGTAAGTGTAAATTGTTTTTTGAACAAGATACTAAAATAAAAAGTGTAAGAATTTTTGAAGAATTTAGCCATATCAAAACTCAGGCTTTCTTTCAGTAGAGGCTACCATTGGCTTATAGTATGATACTCACACATCTAAACAACTTATTATCTGGGAAATCAAAAGAAATCCCAAGGAATGGGGGTGGCAAGAACCACTACCCCATCCCACCATGATGGCAAAGGCCACAAGCGGCAAATCCCAGGAGTGGAAACAAGAACAATTATCAGATATAAGGAGAGAGGATCCCTCACTGACAACAAGAAGTTCCATGTCAAATGGGTTTTCATTGGCTAGTTCTGTCTGTCACATTGATGAAGTGAACAGTTTGAGTCATTAGCCTTGGTACAGAGGAGAATCACTGCAGGTGAGAAACTTGGAAAACAGAGCAGTATAGAAGATCTAGCCTATAAGCAGGTGTGAGGCCTGAGACTCACAGGTCCAGAGCTAGATGACTCCAAGGGTGTTGACTGGAGCATTATTTGCAAGTGACAAGAAGCTGCCACCAGCCCAGGACACCATGAGGGTTATCAACTTCACAGGCTCTAGACTCACTTAGGAGACAAGCCTAAGGCCATGCCTGGGAGCAATTGTCTCAGGTACATTGTAGAGGGAAAAGCATCTTCACTAAGGGTGCCATCAATCCATGTGCTGAGGTCCTGGACCAAATAAAGAGGAGAAAACAAGCTGAGTGTGAGAAATCTCCTTTCTTGGCTTCCTGCTGTGGATTCAGTGTGACCAGTGGCTTGCCTTCCTGGTTCCAGGATGGCTCTGCTGTGGTGGGTTGTGTGCCTTAAAACTGTGAGCCAAAGGAACCTTTCCTAAGGTGCACAGGAAAACTAAATGTGGTGGATGCACACATCTGTATGCATTCTGGGAATCCAGGAAGACAGGAAGAGCATAAACTCAGGACCAAAATGCCCCTGGCATCTTATATCAAGACAGCAAAGAGTTTCCATTTATAGAATTTCCACTAGCAGTTCACACAGGCCAAACCCTTGTTATGCAATCAGACCTGGCTCAAAGGAAACTGTGAGTAGGGCATGTGTCAGAGTTGTCTGACCTACAATCTCATAGATATCTGCTAAGTACTGCATAGTTCCACATTCACCAAATTTTACTCTGATGGTTTGGGGTGAAGCAACCATCCTTGTGACTAAGAGAGAAAGTAAAAGCATTCCAGACATGGCCCTGGCACCACTGGATCCCTTAACCAATATCAACAGTTTGCTATTCCTAAATTTTTTTTTCCTGTGAAAATAAAGCTCAATTTGCTAAGCCACATGTATCCGTTAGAGTGCAGTGGCAGATAACAAAATACAACTGACTAACTCAGACAGAAAGGGCTGGAAAAGCACACTGTAGGTCTGAAACAACTGCCAACTTTGCCAGTCACATGACCTCTGCCTGTGATTGAGAAATCCACAGTCAGTACTACAGGAAGCTGCTGGATCAGGAAGAGCTGGCCTGTGTTGCCATGGTCTGTCTGAGAAAGCACGTGTCCTGTACTACATAGCTCTGCTCCAAATTTACCTACACAGAGCATAAAACCCATATCCACAGTTCCATGAGGCTGGGAGGTGCTGACTTTGCTTTCTAGCTTGGCAGTTCAGGAGAAAGGCAGCTTTGGATGAAGGCCAGCGCAGCCCAGACAGAACCCCCCTACTCTGCAGGTTAGCCCTACCGCCACACCATTTCAAGCTCTAATTCTATGAGATGTCACTAGGACAGGTCCTTAAAGCACAGAGCCTGATGAAAAACCCAGACAGGAAGTGCTGTAGCATGATTAAGTACCCATTAAAGTTGCCAGGTGGTGGTGGTGCATGCCTTTAATCTCAGAGTTTGGGAGGTGGAGGCAGGCAGATCTCTGTGAGTTTAAGGCTAGCCTGGACTACAGAGTAAGTTCTAGAACAGGCAGGACTACACACTGAGATCCTGTCTCAAAAAGAAAGAAAGAAAACAAAAACAAAATAAAACAAAACAAAAATACACAAGCCAAGTGATCCTAACACTTGAAAAGCAGAGGCAGGTGAACTTCGGAGCTGGAGGCCAACCTGGGCTACATAAGAGACTTTCTCAAAACAAACAAAAGAAGCCAAAGAATAACAAAACAAACACAAATCACATTTCTAATGAAATGTATGTGTTCTACCGTTATTAACACCAACAAGTAAAGAGAGGAGAAAGCCGTACAGAAAGGGAGAGGAAAATAATATGAGGCCAGAAAAAGCAAGTCCTCCAGTGCAGAGAGTGCTACAACCTCAGCTCCAAGTCACTCAACTTATTAATTCCAAAAATGACAGTGAAAATCTATTACTACTTTAACATGTCACTTAAATAGGTCATATTTTACTTACCATTTCAAATCTAATCCACTCAATTTAATACAACTTAATTTTATGGCCCTAGTTTGAAAAACTTCTTTTTTAAAACTCATTTTTATTCTAATGTTTCTGTTTAAAGGTGTTTTGCCAGCATGTGCCTGTGCACCATGTGTGTGCAGTTACCTGTTTTGATTTCCTTGGGTAAACCGTGGAGCCCACTTCCCCATTCATTGACTGCTCAGACCTTCTCCCACACCACAATCACAGCCTCTTCCCTAAATCTGCTCCACTGAAGTCAAGGGGATTTCAGGCTTAGGAGTTGGGTGTCAAGACCCTCGTAATGCTTCTATTGCAGAACCACTTCTAAGGGCTGACTTCTCATGATAAAGGTAGATCCACTCCGCTGAAGGCCTGGAGAGGCCATCACCAGCCAGGTCTAGTGGGATCTTAGGGCAAGGACAAGGCAACAGACAGAAGAATCACCCCTCCAGGCCACCAATCCCTTCCTAACCGGCTTGACCCAGCTCAGCACCAATTGTTTATGGCAGCTTTCTGCAGTCCCAGCCATCTGTCACCTGCCTTTCCTGGTGACAGAAAGTCCCTCGGCTATGCCACAGAAGGACTAATGTGTTTTTGGAGGTGCAGGGGTGCGCTGAGCCACAGATCTGCCTGCTGTGATGGTTTTTTGGAGACCCTAAAGCCCCAGGTAAGGTTAGGGGAGAGAAAACCAGTCACCTCTGTCATGAGTCTCCTTGGGAACCTGGCCTACAGTAAGATGCCTTGACTGCCTGTCTTGCATCCAGGCAGGGACAAGACAGCCTTCACCATCAGGGTGAAGGCTTTCCCTGGGGACACAGATGCAGCTGAGGGGGGCATCTGCCCAGGGTCTCCAGAGAAACTATTTCACTACATTCTGTCACATCTGCCAGCTGCTAAAGAGAGACTCACCTTTCCTTCCCAGATTGGAAGCAGAAAAGCCACCACTGACCCAGGAAGGGTTGAACATGTCTGAGGCGCTGTTCTGCCCTAGCAATGAGACTCCTACCTCTGATTGCTATGTGAAGACCCTGTACTGGGCCTGTGTCCACAATGACCCCACTGAGCTCCAAGCCAGGCTGGATGTCGGGGTCTCCCCAGAGGAGGCTTCTCAAGTGGACAGCAACGGGAGGGTGAGATGCCTAACGGCTTGGGAGGATGGACAGCTGGGAACAGCTCAGGCCCCACCCAAAAGCGTCCTCTCCGGAGAGTTCCAGAGGCCATTCTCATTTCACAGGGGTTGGGACAGGCTCTGAGGATGTGCAGATTTAGAGGGCAGGTGTGTGTGTGAGGGGCTCCTAAGGAGAACTTAGTGGAAGGGAGGGTGGTCCAAGCTGCTCTGTCCCCAGACAGGCCTCATGGTTGCATGCTACTATGGCTTTGATGCCATTGTCGCCCTGCTCAGCTGCTGTCCTTTCCTGGATGTGAACCAGCAGGACAAAGACGGAAACACAGCCCTCATGCTGGCCACTCAAGCAGGTGCAAGACACCCCCTAGCACCCCCACCCTCACCTAACCCCACTCCCCCACCTCACCTCTGCTCTGGGTCATCTGGTCTACCTTGCACAAAGGTTTCTCTGGCCGGGCTTCATCATTCCTTTATCTGGGGACCCCAGCTTTGTGGCCCTGTCTCTGTAGGTCACACACCTCTGGTGACCCTCCTGCTCAACTACTTTGCCAACCTGGACCTGGAGCGCAGGGACCAGCGAGGGTTCACGGCTCTGATGAAGGCTGCCATCAGCAACCGCTCCGCATGCGCAGTTGCTCTCCTCATGGCAGGTTTGTGGCTCCACTTCCTCTGTTACCATCCAACCAATGGCCAGTTAGCCGCACAAGCATGGAATACAGATCGGAGCCAACTTCATGGAGGAGTGTGGGGCAAAGCCCAGCTAGCTCTATGGAGGTCCCAGCAAAGAGTGCAGACATAATATGGGGAAAGGTGTGGGGGTGAGGTGGCATATTAAACCAGAATCTTGAGTTCTAATCCTGGCCTTGCAATTGCCTGAGACCCAGATGGAGAATCAAGGCCCCAGTAGGGTGAAGGTTGCACATGGGGGCAGTGAAGCCGGACTCCAGCTCCGTAGGCAGTAGACGAACACTGTCTGCAGAGTTGTGGGGACCTTCTCATTCCCGCTGAGGAGGCTGTCGATGCCCTCTGCTGGTCTCTCTGAAGAATCCCTTTCTCCTGCTTTTCCCTTCCGAACCCCAGTGTGGGAAGGAAGGACACCCGTGACTTTCTCCTTTCAGAGGGACTGTGTCTCTCTGGCGCCAGAGAGAAGGGCATGACAATGAAGAAATAAAGTGGGAGGGTGAAGTGATGCTCTCCCCGGCCCCCCAGCAGCTGTGGCTTAATAGCCTGGGCTCCACACTTCTCAGATGGCTCTATAAACCTGTTGGTGACCCCATGGGCTTTCTGCAAGTCTCCCCCAGTCCCGACTTTGGTAGCTTTCTGTCTCTTACATGGAAGGCTGAAATCCTGGGCTTCCAGTCTAGGAAGTGTTTTAAATCTGGCCCAGCCCAGCCACAGGCACATGTATAAACACAGCTTCCTAACTCATCCCTGTCACACTGGTCCGCTCGCAGGTGCTGATCTGAACTCTGTGGATCCTGTCCGGGGCAAGACAGCCTTGGAGTGGGCTGTTCTGACTGACAGCTTTGACACAGTGCAGAAAATCCGGCAGCTGCTGAGACGGCCCAGGGCAGAGCAGCTCAGCGTGCAGTACCAGCCGGAGTGGCCAGCCTTGGCTCAGCTTGTGGCCCAGGCTCAGGCCCAGGCTGCTCCATCCCTCCTAGAAAGACTGAAAACTAGCCTGAGACTCTCTTTTGCTGAGTCTCCGCAGGAAGGGGGTGTCCTGGACCACTTTGTGACTGTCACCACCAGCTTGGCCAGCCCCTTCCTAACCACTACCTGCCACACACTGTGCCCTGATCACCCACCCACACTGGGTACCCGAGCCAAGTCAGTGCCTGAGCTCTTGGGCACTGCTCCTCCACCTCCCCCAGCACCCCATTCTCCTCAGGCTGTCCCTGCTCCCCAGGTCTTTGCCCCCTACCAGAGCCCTCAAAGTATGTTCTCCGGGTGGCTACAGTCCAGAGACAGTACTGGTACCAGGTCCCAAGTCCCTGAGATCCTTCTCTCCAAGGTACCCTCTCCCCGTACCCAGCTAAAGCTGATACTCAGGCCTGCAAGACATGGAAATCTGACTCTTCCACTCTGGAGATACCAGGAGAGGAAGAAGCAGGAAGCAGAAGCAAAGACCCGTGGGGAGGTGAGCTAGGCCAAGCCAGAGGCAAGTAAGACATATTTCTGTCTAGGGCCTTTTCTGCTTCCTGGCTGCCTCTGCCCTGGGGAACCTGATTCCACCGAATGTATAAGGTTGTCCACAGCAGTGTCTTTAGGAGGACACAGGACCAACCCGGTGTCTGGCTGCAGTGATTATGGTGGTAACACCACACACTGTGTTCTGTGTAGCCTGACAGAAAGCAAGAAGGAGCAAACATTCTCACAAGCAATCTCTCTTCCGGTTGTATCAAGTAAATAACCAAGAATAGAAAAGCATGCATGGCATGACATTGGTCAACGGGAAAATCTGCCCTCAGGTAATCATGTTCGTCAGTTCATCTTTATCCTCAACTTTCTGTGATTTAGAATCACACAAAAGATACACCTCTGGGTACCCAAAGATACTGTACTGAGAAAGAGAGAACCTCGTGAACTTGAAGAACACCATCCAATGAATGGGGCCTGAAACAGAATGAAAAGACACCATCACACGCATCCCTGCCATTACCTGACACAGTGTGGCCTGCTGCCTCAAGCTCCTGGGGCTGTGTCTCCCCCAGGAGGATTGAAAAACAGTAACTAATGCAGTTACTATGGGTGGATCAGGAGAAGATTGCAAAGTTAGAAGAAAATAAGTTCCCAAACTGGCATTCAAACCTGAACTGTTTTTACCTTTTTTTTTTTTTCCCAAACAAAAATAATTTAGGTCTGGAGAGATGGCTCAGAGGTTTAGAATACTGTCTCTTGCAGAGGACCCAGGTTTGGTTTCCGGCACCCAGTTGTAGGGGACCTAAGGCCCTACTTTGATTTTCTTGGGCACCAGGCAATCACTTGGTTCACAGGGCTATGTGCAGACCAAAATCTATACATATAAAGTAAAATTACATCTTAAAAAGAAGGGATGTAATAATGCTAATTATTCACTGCTTGTCAATTTTCTACAGCTTGACCCCTTACTGAATTAAGCCTAGGATGTTGTGGTTCCAGCTACTCAGGAGGCTGAGCCAGGAGGATCATTGGAACCTATGAGTTTGAGACCAGTCTGGGCAACACAGAGACGCTGTCTAAAGAAAGAGGGAGGGAGAGAGAGAAAGGGATAAAAAGCCAGCTATAAGTATGTCAAGAGAAGTTACCTCCCCCTAGGTGACCCACAGGCGGGGTTATTAGCCAATGATCTGAAATATCCTTGAGGGGAAAGTTGGTAATTTTTGTGGGGTAATAATTGTGGGGCTTTGTATGCAAGTTTGGGTTGTTTGTTTTTTCCAACACAATTTGCTGCAGAAGTACGCTTGCATGTTGCTAATAACAACAGCAACTGTGCACAGTGACTACTGTATACATGCATGCATATGTAGGGTGCCTACTGTATACATGCATACATTTGATCTTGCAAACGCCAGCTTTTAGGACACCTGGCTCAGAATTTATAAGGCTGCCTAGGTTCCACAGTTAGAAACTGGCAGAGACCAAGACAAGGATCTTGCCAGTGGCCACAGCCTACACACACACAACACTAGCCACACCGTCTCCTCTGGAGCATTCCAGAAAGGAAGTGGACGTTTTCTCTACAAAAGGACTTACATGCTGGCCAGGAGTGGCCAGGCAAACTTTCCACTATTTTAAAAAATCTTTTGGTTAAGACAAATAACAAAAGCTCTGCATTGTGATTGGGCATGGTGGCACATGACCAATCCTAGCAGAACCACACTATCTTTGAGTTTAGAGCCCGACTGGTCTACATAATGAGTTCTAGGGCTACATAGAGAGACCTTGCCTCACTAAAAACAAAGACAGAAAACCCTGCACTTTTCGATTTACAGAAAACTTATGACCATAGTAGACAGACACCTCAGATTTCCCTGCTATTACTGGTTTGTTACAGTGAATGAGCTCGGTCATAACTGAGATGAACTCAAGTCCACACCTGATTCACTCCCTTAGATTTCTTTCTACCAGCTCCCTTCTGTCACAGGAGCCCAGTTGGGATCCTACAAGACATTCCTTGTTGCTGGCAACCCAGACAGCTTGTCAGAGTATTTGGTACCAGTAATCTTCCCCTCCCCTTCCTCTCCCCTCCTCTCCCCTTCCCCCTCCTCCCTCCCCTCTTCCTCACCTCCATCTTGCTCTATAGCTCAAGGTTGATGTTTTTCTGAGGTCTAGCCTGGGGTTCTGCGTTTGGGGTTTTCAGGAGGAGGCTCATATAGAGAGCTCAGGTTCTCCTAAGGTGGCTTCCTGTGAGCATGACTTGTCACTTGTTGGTGCTAATCAGTTGGCTGAGGTACTGTCCAGTTAAGTTCTCCTGTGAATTTAGTTCCTCTCCTTCAGCCCTCTCTGAAGGCAGAAAGCCACACCCCAGGAGTCACAGGCAGGACTCCTTCTCTTGGGAGAAGCAGCGTCAACCTCAATACCAATTCTTTGGTTTATGCACAGAGAATTTGGAGATTTTAATCATTAATACAGCTTTTGATTAGAAAAATTACTCTGCTCTTTGAATAGGGACACATACACAGAGTCACAGTCAGTTTCTCTCAGAGTGCTCTGCAGTCAGCTGCTGGGGACTGCAGGCTAACACTGCTGGTCCACACCTGTGTGCTCCTGAGGGCAGCATGAGTTTCTCCTGCTTCAGGACTCACCTGTGGACTGGAGATCCGCTGGACGATGTGGAGAATCCTTGGGATGGCAGGTATTAAGGAAGGGTATTAAAGATGCGTTCAGGGGCTGGAGAGATGGCTCAGC
The DNA here is from genome assembly GCA_004025045.1 of Sigmodon hispidus. Lineage (NCBI taxonomy): Eukaryota > Metazoa > Chordata > Mammalia > Rodentia > Cricetidae > Sigmodon > Sigmodon hispidus. The sequence continues at coordinate 128,147 of PVIH01001047.1, forward strand.
AGTTAAGAGCACTGACTGTTCTTCCGGAGGACCTGAGTTCGATTCCCAGCATCCACATGGCAGCTAACAACTGTCTGTAATTCCAAGATCTGACATCCTTACACAGTTATACATGCAGGCAAGACACCAATTCACATTAAAATAAAAATATTAAAAAAAAAAAGACTTGAGTTTGACCGAGATGCTTCTGGGCCTCTCAGATGGATATAGATTCCTTTGCCTCCTCATACATTACTAAAATCACAGCACATAAAGCCAACCTTGGCAGTGGCCAGCAGCGACATCTATAGCCTAGGAAGGCAATGGTGCCAAAATGCTGTGGCCTATGAGTTGGCTTGGGACCCGGGGCAAGCTATTTCACCCTCCTAAACCACACAGCTCTCATATGTAGACAGAAACAAAGATAATAAGCTTGGGGGCTTTGACATATGGCTTAGTACCTAAGAGCACTGGATGCTCTCCCAGGGGACCCAAGTTCAAGTCCCAGCACCCACATGACAACAGCTCACAACTGTCTGTTCTAGTCCCAGGGGATCTGATGCCCTCTTCTGGCCTCTGTGGGCACCAGACACACGAGTGATGTGGATTTACATGCAGACAAAACAGCCATGTACACAAAAGAAGACAGGGAGGGAAGAGGGGGGGGCACAATTTCTTTGTGAGGAATGAATAGCAACAGGGCGTGTAGCTCCACACCTGGCCACCCTTGACCTTCCACCTGAGGAAACTACAGCTGGGAAACCTAAGGCCCCGTCTCACCAGCAGGCCAGCATGAAGCTCAAACCTGGGTGATGCCAGCACGTTGTGTCTGCCCACAGCCAGGCTTCCTCTTGCCCACTTGCTCAGGGGTCAACCTAGCTTCGGAGGGTCCTGTCTATCTCATCTGGGCTGGATCTGCAGAGTGAGTCTCCCCCAGAGCAGCCCTGCAGTCTCTGACAGCCTTCAGGACAACTGGGTCCTAGGGCCTCCACCGGAAAGTTCTCCTCAGGCCATCACTTCCTGGTCCCTGAAGAGCTCCTGACTCCAGCCTGTTTGTATTTCTCCCTCCATGCTGAGTGGGAAGAAACCAGCCTTTCTCTGTACTTCCTGAAGTTAAACACCCCGCTTCCCTGTCTAATGCCCAGGTAGCCTGCCTCATCCCAGCCTCCCACCCCAGTCTTCCACATTTATTCTATGTCTGCAGAAGCTAAGAAACTCATTGTTTCTTGTCATGCCAACCATTAGCTACACTGAGATCTTTGAGATGAGCAGACCCAAGTTCCTTCATCTCTCTCTCTCTCTCTCTCCTGGCATTTGTAACATCACACAAAGATCACATAAAACAAACTACTTCCCAAGGAGACAAAGCTCCAAATGGAGGTAAGCAGCTGTTCCCTGGCTGTGGGGGACAGAAACTGAGCCACAGCTTCCCTGTGATTCTGGCATGGTATTTTGATGGCCCCCGAAATGTAAAAACAGCCCAGAAACCTCCTCAGAGCAGTTCAGACGCCGGCACATCTTTGCACTCGGCACCAGCTTCTCACTTGGTCACTGCAGTTCTGGTGCTGTTCAAGTTTTTCTTGAGGACACTAACCATTCCTGCCTTGGAAGGGCAGGACTCTCCAGGAAGAACTGCAGGGGTGGATATTCTAGCAAATTCTGAGGGGATCAGCCAGGCTGGGGGGGTCTCCCAGGGAACTTCCCTTCATTCCTGTTGGGGTAAGGACATGTTTGTCCCTGATTGGCCCTTCTCAGCTTGTTTTTTTTTTTCTTTATTTATTTATTATTTATTCATTTGCCTTGGTGTTTGCCTGGAACTGGAACTACAGACAGTTGTTAGCTGCCATGTGGGTGCTGGGAATCGAACCCGGGTCCTCTGGAAGAGCAGAGGGTGCTCTTAACCGCTGAGCCATCTCTCCAGCCCCCTTCTTAGCTTATTGTATGTACATAGAAAAGAATGGGCTCCAGTGCATTTGAGCTGAATACATCATAGACAGGCCTAATCACCTGCTTTCACCTCTCAGGCAGCCATGTTCTAGGAAGGCCATGTCTCCAGTAATGAGACCCCTGCTGGGTCAGCAGAAGTCAGAGGACAGAATAGACAGGGCTCCCTGTGACCCATACCAGGAAAGCAAGACAGGATATTAACCTCTCTCCCCATAGCAATGGCTAAAAATACTCATGAGTCATTCCTATCCAGCAATAGTCAGCTGAACCTTGAACCCTGAACGTTGGCTCCCCAATTTCTTTCTTTCTTTTTTTTTTAAACTTTCTTTCTTTCTTTCTTTCTTTCTTTCTTTCTTTCTTTATTTATTTATTTATTTATTTATTTATTTATTTATTTGCCTTGGTGTTTTGCCTGGAACTGGAACTACAGACAGTTGTTAGCTGCCATGTGGGTGCTGGGAATCGAACCCGGGTCCTCTGGAAGAGCAGACGGTGCTCTTAACCGCTGAGCCATCTCTCCAGCCCCCTCAATTTATTTCTTACTTGACTTTTTGGGCCCATCACCTGTAATTCTTCACCAGCCAAAGGAGCCCATCTGGTCAGGCACATGCAGTGGCTGAGATCTCCTGGCCTCTGGCTTTATTCTTTGAGGCCAGGGCTTCTCATTGTGGAGGAAGATTCTGGGTCTGAAAGAAGGATGTGGGAACAAGGCTTGGCCTCTCTCTGAAGCCCTAGGTCCTACCAACACTTACTTCTAGAAATGTTGGCCACACTCATAGTATTCCCCCATGTAGACATGTCCTCTGCCAGGACCACATGATCACAGACATGACAGGATCCCATGTAAACACAGACAAGCCACACATACAAACACAAAGCACCCTAACTCTTAGCCACACAGGCACACAAACATAGATGTGGAAAGCCTAGCCCTGCTCCGAGCGTTCCAGGCCCACCAGCTCTGCCTCTGGCATCATGCACCATTCTCTCCATTGTCTGCGAAGCAGAGTCTGTGTGACCATGTGAAGCAGGAATTGGGGTGCTCAGGAGAAGCCCAACGCTTATCCTGAAGGCTTCCCTCCAGCTCCAGGTAGCTTCCTTGACTGTTGGGAGCTGTGGTTCTTCTAATGAGAGGAGAGGGGTGAGCAGACCTGGACCTCACTCCTCCTAGCCTGTTTACTCCAGACCCGTCCTGAGGAACAGGGATAGAGGGCCCTGGAGACAAGAACTTTCCTGAGGGCCCTCAGTCCCAGGCCTTTCCATCCTGGGAAGGGCAGAGCCTGGGCAAGGATGCTGGAGGGCTGGGAAAGGGGCAGGATTTATGGCATTTCCCCTCCAGCTGGAAACAAAGGCAGATTCCTGTGTCCTGCGTGAGCAATCCGGTCCCACCCTCCCGAGTGGCTGGGGCTGAAGGAAATACCTCTGGCCTCTGGCCTCACCCAGTCACTTGGCTTCTCTTTCAAACAATCTCCCTCCTAGCTTGGGCTATCACCTCTCTCAAATCCCAGAGACCCTTTCCATCCCATGAGCAATGGCTACCTGAGCCTCAGTCTACCCTTCTAGGAAAGAAGGTTCTCTGCATACCACCTCCCAACCAAGCCCTCTCTCACCCAAGCTTAGGCCCAGTTTTTCTCTAGAGGGAAGAGATGTCTAGATGCCCCTAGAAGACCCTGTGCCATCCAAAATGTTCAGCAAGACCCTGGAGACATGGGACATGAGGGTGAGGATTGGAGCAACCTGTCCCCCATATGGCAAGATGGTTCACCCTGTGAACTGACACATCTTTTCTCAATACAGCAAGTTGCAGCTCTCAGGAAGGGTGTGAGTGACACTGGCCTCTGTAAGTGCGGTGTTGAAATGCCTGGCACTGATAGGAACTACAGATCTGGCTATATTATTTAAATTTACAGACCAATAGTAATACTCACGAGGCTGGGAGAAGGCCACATAGGTAAAGTGCTTATGTGGATAGCATGAGGACCTGAGTTGAGATCCCAGCATTCATGTAAAAATCCAAGCATAGTGCTTTGTGTCTATAATCTCAGCACCAGACATAGCCAGCCCAGCCTAGCATCTTTGTGAGATCTAAGTTTAGTGAGAGACCCTGCCTCAAAATAAACAGACAAGTAAAATAATAATAATGTGGAGGTCAGAGGACAATTGGCTGGAGTCGGTTCCCTCCTTCCACCATGTGGATCCCACCATGGGATCATTGTGGGTCCCAGGGGCCAGACTCGGTTCACCAGACTTGATGGCAGAACTGTCTTAGTGACTTCATTTACTTACCTTTTTTGAGACAGGATCTTAAGTAGCCCAGGCTAGCCTCAAACCTGCTATGTAGCCCAGGATAACCTTGAACTTCTTATCCCCTGCCTCCATCTCCCAAGTGCTGGGATTGTGCTGCTACACCTGGCTATTTTTTAAATTTTGAAATAGATTCTTGGGTTGGAGAGATGACCCATGGAGTAAAGAAAGATGTCTTCCATTAAACCTGGTGACCTGAGTCTAATTCTCAGACCCACATGGTGGAATGAGAGAACCAATTCCTACAAGCCACCCTCTGGTCTCACATGCACACTAGGATATGCTCTCCTCTCAGACACACACACACACACACACACACACACACACACACACACACACATTCAATATAATAAAAACAATATCTGAAACAGGGTTTTACTAAGTTACACGGGCTGATCTTCAATTCACTCTGTAATTCAGGCAAGCCTTAGAAGATAAAAGCCTTCCTACCTCAGACTCCCAAGTAGTTAAGATTGCAGGCCTGTGGCACTATTCCTAGCTTCTTATTATAAATTCTTATGGTGATTTGAATGAGAATGGTCCCCACAGGTTCATATGTTTGAATGCTTGGTTCCTAGTTGGTGGAACTGTTTGGGAAGGATTGGTAGGTGTGGCCTTGTTAGAGGAAGTGTGTCACTGGGGGTGGGCTTTGAGGTTTCAAAAGCCTAAGCATTCCTCTGTGTGCTTGTGTGTCAATATGTAAGCTGTCAGTTACTACTTCAGTTCCATGCCTGCTTGAACACTACCATGCTGTTCACCACAATGGTCATGAACTCACCCTCTGAAACTAAAGGAAGCCCCCAATAAACTCTACACTCTTCAGTCCTGGCATGCTTGCTGCCCCTTGCTCAAGGACTACCTTCTTGGCATAAGTGGCCTTGAAGATTCAGGGTGGATAGGGAATGAACAGCCCTTCAAAGGAGATCTGGAAGAGGAAGAGGCCTTGGCTATCCCACATCTAGGAATCTGGCAGCGCTGCCAGCCTCTCCCTGAGGAGCAGGGCTGTACCCTGGCTTCCTGGATCTCACAAACCAAACTGCATTTTGATCTAGGCTAGAGTGACAGAGTCTGAGACTGATAAGAGTGTCAGATAGGCTGGGAGGAGACATCAGGGTTCTTTAGCCTACATCCTTATTGTACAGAGGAGGAAACTGAGGCAAAAAAGTACCTGAGAGAGATCCAGGCCTGGAACTTAGCACTATGACCCACAGTTCCCGATCTTTTCAAGACTCCATGGTGTCTTCTGTCTAGAGGTAAGGGTTCCTGTCTGTTCAGAATTCCATTCAGGCCACCATATTGAAATTTTCACCTGTGTTCAATAGACATCTTCCCTAAAGGAGACCCACAACTCCCTTTGTCATCCACCTTGTCTTTATAGTTTCAAAAACTTGACTGTTCAACACCCCTGTTGTGCATGTGTGTGTATATATGTATATGTGTGTGTCTGTGCGTGTGTATGTGTGTATGTGTGTGTGTGTGTCACCTAGGTCCTTGCACATGCTGGGGAAGTACCCAGCCACCCAACTCTACCTCTTTCATTCCATAATTTAAGAAAAGCAAAACCCAGCTCATTTCCCTGCTTTATCCCTTCTTTGCTTTGTTCCCCGCTTATGCTGGTGCAGAAATGGGCACGTACTTTGTAGGGCCTGGTGCAAAACAAAAGCTATATGTCCTTTGTCCAAACATCATTAAGAATATTATGAAGAATTTCAAAATGGCAGCAGACAGGTCAAGCTCGGGGCCCTGCATGGCTGTGCATGTCTGGCCTCATTATTTCTCAAGAGTGAGGCTTGAGTCAGGTTTGGGCCAAGCTCCTGAAGACGTAGCTCTGGGGAGGTGGCAACAGCAATATCTCATGTTCAAGGCTAGCCAAGAATTTAAGGAATTTTTCTAAAAAAAAAAACAAAACAAAAGGGGCTGGAGAGATGGCTCAGCGGTTAAGAGCACCGTCTGCTCTTCCAGAGGACCCGGGTTCGATTCCCAGCAACCACATGGCAGCTAACAACTGTCTGTAGTTCCAGTTCCAGGCAAACACCAAGGCAAATAAATAAATAAATTAAATAAATAAACCACCCATAAATAAGAACTTTTTAAATTATTTAGCTTTTTTATTTATGTGCATTGGTATGAAGGTGTCAGATTTCTGGAATGGGAATTATAGACAGTTGTGAGCTGCCACGTGGGCGCTGGGAATTGAACCCAGGTCCTCTAGGAGAGCAGCCAGTGCTCCCAACCCCTGAGCCATCTCTCCAGCCCCACATAAATTTCACATCAGATTCATCATTGCCTGCCACCAGAAAGGACCTCCTTGGGGTTCTTCCGTTCCTGATGATCTGCAGACCTCTACTTCAAGCACTGCTGGGAAGTCCTTCTGTGCCTCAAAATCTAAATGAGACTTCTTTGGGCCTGTTTCATCTCATTCTGTCCTTGCTGAATATGAGGAACAGCTGGGCCTGATGAGCAATGAATTCTTGCAGACTTGGACATCGTCTGTAATTCCTTTTCTATGTCCTCATTGGCCTTAGTGCTTTCTCCAACTCTGCGTCTCTCCTCCAACACCCAGCCCTGGGTTCCCTGTGCACTGTGGGAGGAGGCTTGGGTCCACAAGAACTGCTAATGAACCAGCCAGTGTCCAGAAGGCAAGAGGATGGGGAGATGGATCCCACCCCATCCACACCTTCTCTTCTGCCCCCTACACCTACTTTTCTCTGGCCTTCTTCCCACAGAAAATCCCCAGTGCCACTGATGCTCAGCAGCTGCTATAGAGCCCTTGACCTTACCCATGATTTCCTAGATCTGCTTTCTCAAGGAGGCAGGCTTTGGACTTGGGCTACAGAGGTCCCATGGGTCCTGCTCCTTAAGACAGAGAAACACAGGCTGGAGAGTGAGAGAGGTTGGCCAGAAGCCATAGCAGTCGAGGGGATGAGTGGGTGGAAAGATAGCTATGTAGCCAGACTCCCAGTCCTAAAGCTAATTGAGTGTGACAAGGTGGTCTCTATAATCTGGAAACATGAATCCTGTGATTCCGTAGTATTCCTATTTGCTGCAGGACAGTCTGTCCTGATGCTGAAATTTGGTTGTGCTGGGCTCTGGAAACTCACAAGACTTATAATTCAAGAAGCTGCTGCAATGTGTGTGTGTGTGTGTGTGTGTCTGTGTGTGTGTGTGTGTGTGTGTGTGTGTGTGTGTTGGGGTTCAGCAGAGGAAATGATGTCAGTCTGAACCACGGGCCATTATCTTCCCCAGCCTCTATCCCTGCCAGAGGTGCAGACTGAAGAACTGAGATAGGCAGCATCTTTTTCTGTTTGTAAGATGGTCCAGTGTGTACCAGGCTCATTAACACATGGGGTGAAGCCCTGGAGGTGTTACTAGGGACACAGCACCTGACCTGGAGTCTCAACTAGTGGATGTCCTTCAGAAACAGTGTGTATACTCACAAGACTAAGAACACAACCCAAGTCCTGCCAAGGAAGGCCTAGACTGTTACCTGTACTCCCCGCCTGTACAGCAGTGTCGGGAGGAAGACTATACCATCAGTCATCACCATCTGAGCCCTTCCGCCCCACTCCCCAGCTCAAGAAGCTCCATGCCTCAAATTCTAAAGTCCATCTGGTGGTTGCCCACCCCTACCTCTCACCTCTGCATCCCCATGGTTGGGGGCCTACCCCTGCTGGACCTGAGCGGTTTGGATGAGACTGATTTAGAATGGACTTATCTGGACCAACCTGAGCCTTTTTAGCCCTAGGCTGAAGAGGAAGGGAACAGTATTAAGGGTGAAAGGGTAAGAGCTTGGAGGCAGAAAGATTTAAGCTGACTGGAGAGTTCCAAAGGGTGGAGCTAACTTTTGGACAGACCCTCCCAGCTCAAACTCAGCCCTCACTGCATTGTTCCTTAGGCATCTGGAGGACCTGGGGTAGGTGTGAATAGGTAAGTGGACCACTACCTGGTACAGGTCCCTCCCCGATGCCCACTCTCTCAAGTGCACTTACCCTCATCCCCTCTGGGGTGACACCTCAGCTACTAGCTTGGTCCCTGTGGCCCTGCCCCCAACCATGGAACCCCAAGGCTCGGGTTTGAGGCCTGTCCCTTGAGAAGAGGGGTTGGGGGGTGGGCGATGCAGCCCTTTGGAGCGCCAGGGTTTGCAGCCAGCCGGGAGGCGTGCTGGGCAATAGGAAACGGATTATTAGGAGGGAGTGGTGGAGTCGGGCCAGGCAGGAAGAAGCTAGAATAAGAAACATTTTTGCTCCAGCCCCTTCCCAGTCCCGGGAGGCCGCCGTGCTAGCCGCGCAGCGGATTGAGCCTTTCCCTGGCCCCAGGCCGGCTCTGGACGTGAGACCCGGGCTGCCTCCGGGGAGGAGAGGCGGGGGTCCTGCCACTCCGTTCAAAGGTGAGTCGAGGTCGCATTGGGCCGATCAGGACGACCTGTTTGTCTCTGGTCTCAGTGGACCTTTCCTTCACACAGATCTCAAATGGCGTGTGGAGGGGCCAGTTTTAGCTGGACAAGAGAGCCAGCAATCCACTGGTTGTGGATACACACTTGCCTGTTACCCCACCGGACACTGAGAGAGAGCCAGACGAACCCGAAAGGGGAATGAAAACTTTTACTCTTGCTAGGTGTCCTGAGGCCTTTAGCGTCTCTTCCTCAGTCTCTGTCCATCCCTCTTGACTCTCTCTTCTACGCTTATCTGTGAAAACAAAATCTGCCTAAGGATTCTTTCCCTGCCGATCTCCCGGGGTTACTGGGTTAACCTAGGGCTGACTTCTCATGTGGCTGAAACTCTTCACAGAGCTCACATTTCTAGACCAGCTCTTGCCATTACAAAGCCATCCTCTGAGTCTTACCCTAAAAAGTCACAGAATTCTCCTGTCATCGGTGTCCTTTACATCCAGGCTATAGGGAGTGCTAGCCCTTCCCCAGGCTGGGATTCCAGACTGTCAGCCTGTCCTGGAGAGGACTACTCAGGCCAGCGGCTTTCTTAGGCCTTCCTCTGGGGACACATTCCTCTGTTAGGGTCTGTCCTCTCTGACCCCTCACTACTCTGTCCCCCCGGATCAGTGGTGTGAAAATAGTTCACAGGAACTTCCAGAAATAAGGGATTTTACAGATCTAAATCCATAGTCTTCAGAGTGTAGTGAAATTGCATGATATCTCTCTCCTGATTCCATCTGTCATGTGAATCATCTCTTCGTCCACCCATGCTGTGTGTACTCTACTCCCTACTACTTACCCGTAGCTGTCAGGGTCTCAGATTGACTAAGTATTGCTGTGCTTATGATTGGGTAACCTTTATCTCACTTAACAATGGCTCAAAGTGCAAATTCAGAAGTGCTGGAGTTTCAGATGATGCTAAAGGTGTTTCCTTTAAGTAGAAAGACAAAGGTTCTTGCTGAAGTATATTATTGTGGTTGTTGTATTTTTTTTTATCATTGCTAATATCTTCTGTGCCTAATATTCAAATTAAACTTTACTATAGATATGTTATGAGTAGAAACAGGACATGAAGTTTGTCCCTGTCTGTGGTTTTATGTACCCACTGTGGGTTGGGGATGCATCACTGCAGATGAAAGGGGACCATTGCACTGTACCACTGTGCAGAAAAGTCTAAGACTCTAAAATCCAGGCTTGTTCTGCTATATCTCACCACTATAGAGTTAATGGAGTTTGCAGGTGAGTGCTGAAGCATATGAATAGCTGGGTCTCTGAGGCCCATGAATGCTGAGTGTGGAACATGAGTGTATCACAGCACTTTTCAGCCATGTGGCAGAGCCCTGCTGCTGCTGGATGCAGGAAAAGGTTGATAGGCACCATCCAGGCACAGTCCTCTCTGGGTCTTCACCTGAGGCTCAAACACCAAGAAGAATGGCAATGGACAGATAGTTCCTAGGCAACACCAACACTATGCAGTCAAACCTCAGGAGGGTACCAGTCAATGCCACCAGGGAGACATGGGGCCATATTGCTAATGTCTGCTGAGACCCAAGATAACCTTTGTCCTGGGGACCACCTAACTCCAGACGAATAGAGGAATAGCAATGATTAAGGAGGAATTTGCTGTCAGTCACTTACGTAAGTCTTATTCAGGCACCTGTTTCCTGAAGGAGTGTTTGAGGTCCTGAAGAGACAGATCACCAAAGCTCAGTGCCTAGCACAAGTGAGAACTCAGAACCCTTTGCCTGCTTCTCTTTCTCTGCATTAAGTTAATATTTGCAAGTCATGTAATATTTGTGATCTCTGACCAACAGCAGCGATGCTTCCATCCACAGAAGATCTTTCACACAATTTTGCTAAGGAGTAAAAGAGAATCATAAGACCCAGATCATATCCTGCCCCATGCTTAACCTGAGGTGGGATTCAGTTAGTGCTGGACCAGGAGTGCCATCTACATTCTTGCCAACCTTCCCCTATGCAGCTGATGCTTACAACAGATTCTTTTCTCCCATCCCCATGCTTACCCTCACTCCACAGATTCACCAAGTCCCTGGTCTTCTGTTATTCTCTTTCCTCCCACAGAAATGGGGAGGCACCTAGAAGGAACTGAGTCTCTTTCCTCTGTGGCCCATGTCCACCCACCCAGCAGTGCCTGGAAGGCAGGAGAGACAGGTGTGGGTCTGATAGATCCGAATTCTCTGGGGAACTGTTTACAAATACATCCTCCTTTTTCTTGGTTTTTGGAATCATGACCTTGTTATATCACTGGGGCTGGCCTCAGCATCTTAACGCTTCATTTGGTATTCCTATCTTCCTGTCTCAGCCTTCAGAGTGCCAGATCACAGGCACAGTGCCACCGTACCCTGCCCAAAGTAAGTTTCTTGCTGGTCTCAGACAGGCTGAATGGGAGCCTGGAATGGGTGTCAGACCAAAGGATATACATTGCTAACCCACTACATAAGGTTCTGATAAGCAGTGAAGAGGCACAGGTCCGTGGGGACAGTTAGGGAGGTGGAAGCTTCGTAGAATGTCCCAGAAAGATGCCTTGTTGCAAGCCATTTCCTACCTCATGGCCTCTTCTTAGCTACTTTCTGGGCAGGTGAAGCCTGCCAAGGATGGTTTCCTGCCCATGGCCTGAGGACATGCCCTCTGCATTTATCCTCAGGACCCCTGCAGAATGCTTATCAGAGTACTAACCAGCTTCTAGCAGGAGCAACAGGCAGGAGGTCAGGGCAGAGGCTGGACACAGCTGCAGCAGCCCAGGTCTCTATTTCCTCCCCCAGATTGGGCCTCTGTACAGAGGAAACCCAGGCAGGAAGGCCAGAGCTGCCACTAGCCAGAAAGGCCCACCAAGCACCCCCAGCATTCCCCAGACATCCTCTCCTGTTCTCAGCATCTGGGATCTGTGTTTGGTACCAAGATTACAACATGGGCCTCTGTAGTCTACGTGACTGTAAGTCCAGTCCTTCTTCCCATGACACATCACAGGACACATGTGTCCAGTCCTTCTCATGCCACATCACAGGACATGTGTGTCCAGTCCTTCCCATGCCACATCACAGGACACACGTGTCCAGTCCTTCCCATGCCACATCACAACAGGACACACGTGTGTCCAGTCCTCGTCATGCCACATCCCAGGACGCTCCATGTGTTAGCTCCCCTAGCTGGGAATCCAGCCTGTACACTCTGCTGTCGGACAGTCTGTATTTCTGTCTGACCCCTGTCCCTTTTGCTCCGGCATCAGCATCTACCCTCTGGTCCTGAGGCTTTGAGAAGGAAAGACTGGCACAGCGTCTCAAGCCCTGGTTCATGTGGGCCCTGAGTTTTGGACTGTCACATGCCAGAATCACGCCTCTTACCAGTGTTCACCAAACTCCTGAAGAGTCAAACCCCAGGCAACTTTGCAAGGTCAAACATTCAGTAGTGCCTAAGTGTGTTTCACTTCCTATACCACTGGCCCTCCCCCACCCTTTCCCAGGGCAAGAAGAGAGAAGGGAGCCCAGATGGCTCCGAGGGAGAAACGGTGCCCCTTTACACCTAGGCACTGTCAGGCTGCGCTGTGGCTGCGGCATGCCCAAGGATGTAAGCAGGGGCAGACCCCAGGGAAACACAGGAGAGGGAACTCTAGACTCCTGTATTGTCCTCCTGTTACTGCAAGAGGATCCTAACTCCTGGGCAGCCTCCTCCCCTGGCTAAGCCCTATCCCTCCTCCAAAGCCAGAGCTACAAGAGGAGGGGATGAAGAGATGGAAGCAGGTAATGATGCCCTGGTGACCTGAGTTTGAGTCCCAGCATCCACATAAAGGTAGAAGTAGAGAAACAACCCCACACACTTGACCGCTGACCTCCACACTTACCCCTTGGCACTTGGGCCCATAAACACGATAATAATGAATAAAATAAAATACATAAAATAAAACCGTAAAACTGGAGCTGGGGTTGGTGGTTTGTAAGGTTCCAGTTCCAGGTAGTCCTTTTTACCCCATTTGTTTCCTTCCAGTCTGCCCTGGGCAGGTTGTGCGTGACCAGCCTGTCCTATCCAGACCTCAATCTAAACAATCTTGATCCCTGTTGCCGGTCTGGCTGGACCCTGAATGGCAGGAAGTGAAGACAGGGAGCCTGTTTATGTTTGAAGCAGCCAGCATGGGGGGTTGGGGGGCATTAGGAAATGTGGGCAGGGTGGAGGCCGGAGAGGTGGGCAAATGGCAGAGGATAGAGAGGAGATGGGAGAGATGTTCTTTCCATTGTAGCGGAGCCCTTCTGCACTGCCCACCCCCAGCCTGCTCCTGTCTGAACCCAGCATAGGGCCCAGAGCTGGGGTCCCCTCTGCCTCTCATCATTTAAACACAACTCTTCACCCTTCACCCCTAACAGATGGTTTCCATGGGGAAGTGAAGCAGGACTTCCCTTGCTGGCCCCGCCCTGAAGCCAGAGTAGGAGTGGGGAGGTCGCTTCCCTACCTCCCCCCAAAAAACCCTCCCAGTGATTTCCTCTTGGTAGGAGGGGATCTTGGTCACCACAGCTGTCACACTTTGCAGATCTCACCGCCTCTCTTCTTGTATCTACAAGGACCATGACCTCGGAGATCCCCAGAAAGGGATTTGTGATGCTGCTGGTGGCCTTGGGCCTAACCAAGGGTGAGTATGGGAGGGGCAGCGTGGGAACAGGACCTGAATGGGGGAAGGCTTCTGCTGGGGCTGGATCTGAGGAGCTGAGAACAGGAGTCTGGCTGGAGCACAGACAATAGACTTCTATAGACTCATCCCCATCTGCTCGAGCTCTCCTTCATGATAGTAACTTGCAGGCTGAGGTTCCTTCCAGGATAGAACCTACATCTTGTGTAGAGGGAGTAAGGGCGTCAATGGAGGAGCTTAGGACCAGGGAGAGACCTGTATCAGGGAGAGAAGGTCTCAGCATAGGCACTGGACCAAAGCTGGCTTCTCAGTCTCCACGGGGGGCAAAGCTCCAAGAGTAAGGACAGTGGAGGGAATGGAATTAAAGGTTTGAGGGGTCTGCCTGGAGGATCAGAAGGGATGAGGCGGAAGTGGCGAGCTTCCTCTGAGTGCCTCAATTCCTCCTATCTCCCAGGAGGTATGGTGAAGGCCTCCAGGAATCAGCTGGTGAACTGCACGTGTGAGAGCCCATACTGCAAGAAACCAACCTGCCAGGGGGCCTGGTGCAGGGTGGTGCTGGTTCGTGAACAGGGCAGGCACCCCCAGGTCTATCGGGACTGTGGGAATATGAACCCGGAACTCTGCTTGGGCCGCCCCACAGACTTTGCCAATCATTACTGCTGCTATCGATCTTTCTGCAACCACAATGTATCCCTGGTGCTGGAGGGTATGTCCAGTGGCTCTTCTACTGTCCCCCATCTCAGACATTGCCCTCTCTGTCCGGCTTTCTTCTCATGCCTTGACCCATGCAGAGAGGGTGTGGGGAGGCAAGATTCTGGGATCTCACTGTGAGAATGATCTGGCTCAGGGTCAGGAGAGCTGAGCTGGTAGAGCTGGGATTCAATGTTCCCTTTCTCCAGCCACCCAAACTCCTACAGAGAAGCCAGACACATCTAGCCGGCTGGCTCTGATCTTGGGTTCTGTGCTGGCCTCACTGGTCCTGGTGGTGTTGGGTGCCCTGGGCTTGTGGCACGTCCGGCGAAGACAGGAGAAGCATCGGGCTCTGCACAGTGACCTGGGCGAGTCCAGCCTCATCCTGAAGGCATCCGAACAGGGAGACAGCATGTTGGGGGTATGAGCCTGGGATAACCTGGGACCCAGGGTGGAGGGTGGATATGTAAGTAGGAATATCAGTATCAGGGGTCACCCAAAGATGAGAGTGGATGAACCAAGCTCCAACAGTGGGATGGGGTACAGAATGGAGAAAGGGGCCATGGCTGACTGGAGCAGCTTTTCAGTGACTACTTGGTTCTATCCCTAGGACCTTCTGGACAGCGACTGTACCACAGGCAGCGGCTCGGGACTACCCTTCCTGGTGCAGAGGACAGTAGCCCGGCAGGTCGCACTGGTGGAGTGCGTGGGTAAGCAGTGAATGAGCCAGGGATGGGTACCAAAGGCTCCCGTAAGCCTAGAGAGTTCAGGAAGCTGTTGGTTTTCAGGATCACAAGTGGGTCCAGCCCGGGCTAGAATAAGGGATAACATTGGGCAGGGAGTGGGTTGGTTGTGAGCAATGTTTAAGTCCTTCAGCAAGGACAGTTATAAGATGATAAGCTAAGGGGAGCCCAAAGCAAGGGCAGGGTGTGGATTAAGTTGTGTATAAATTCAGGATTGGAGAGAGGACAATGTCTCAGAAGGTGAAGGCCTATGCTGTCAAGCCCAGTGGCCTAAATTCAACCCCTGATGAACACTTGGTAAAGGGAGAGAACTGTCTCCCAAAGATTGTCCTCCAACGTCCATATGTGATCCTAGTCGGTGCACATTACACACAAGCACACATACAAATAAATGTAATTTTAAAAATGTTAAAAGCTGGACATGGTGGCCCATGCCTTTAATCCCAGCACTCAAGAGGTTTGAGGCCAGCCTCATCTATATGGAAAATTCCAAGTCAGCCAATAATCCACAGTGAGATCTTGCCAAATAAGTAAGTAAATAAATAAGTAAGTAAGTAAAATTCAGGCTTTGCAGAGGGGGTCTAATGGTATCCAGAGTCAGGGGTAGGGCTTCTAGGACTGTGTGTATCTAGTGTGTGATCCTTGCTTTTCCCATGGCCATTGGCTTAGGAAAGGGTCGATATGGCGAGGTGTGGCGCGGTTCGTGGCACGGTGAGAGTGTGGCGGTCAAGATTTTCTCCTCACGAGATGAACAGTCCTGGTTCCGGGAGACAGAGATCTACAACACAGTTCTGCTTAGGCACGACAACATCCTAGGCAAGAAATGTTGCTTAGGGATAATATGTCTGCTATTGGAGACTAGGCGTCCCAAGCCCCTTAGCTCAGGGCTGGGTGTTGATCTAACCCTGAGTGACTCCTGAAACCCCCTCACGTCCTCAGTTTCCCCTCCAGCCCCTTCTGAGCCTCTCAGTCCTAGGTTTCCCTCACCACTTCTTTCTCCTCGGTGCTTTAACTGAGTCACACTCCTCTACATACAGGCTTCATCGCCTCCGACATGACCTCGCGGAATTCGAGCACGCAGCTGTGGCTCATCACCCACTTCCACGAGCACGGCTCCCTCTATGACTTCCTTCGGAAGGAGACACTGGAGCCCCAGCTGGCCCTGAGGCTAGCTGTGTCCGCGGCCTGCGGCCTGGCACACCTGCACGTGGAGATCTTTGGCACTCAAGGCAAACCAGCCATTGCTCATCGGGACCTCAAGAGCCGCAATGTGCTGGTCAAGAGCAACTTACAATGTTGCATTGCGGACTTGGGTGAGCAGGAGGGGAGGGGTGGAGCTTCATGGGTGGGTGGGGCTTGTCCGCTGAGCTCTACCTGTTTCTGTAGGAGAGAGAATTAGTGCTTTAAAACCTGTTTGCAAGCCAGGGCACTTGGGAGCTAGAGGCAGGTGGATCTCTGAGTTAGAGGCTAGCCTGGGCTACAGAGTGAATTCCAGGACAGCCAGGGCTACATAGAAAGACTGTCTTGGATGAGGAATAGTGGCACACTCCTTTAATCCCAGCACTCGGGAGGCAGAGGTAGGAGAATATGAGTTCAAAACCAGCCAGGTCTACAGAGTGAGTTCCAGGATAGCCAAGGCTTCATAGAGAAAAAACTCTGTCTTGAGAAAAAAGGAAGGAAAGGCCCACCTCGAAACAAATTATTTCTGGCCCAGAATCCCTTCATCATTCACTCTACTTCCAGAAAAGGATCATGGAGGTAGGAACCCATGTCTCACACCAACTTCTCTGAGAACCAGCTCCTTCCCACCTCTCTTAAAGTTCAACTATGTAAATGGATATCATAATGCCTGCTTTGCCTTGGGTTCTTGGGAAGCTTGAGAATGCTCTAAAGCAAAGGATACATAGAACAAATGTTCTCTTTTTGCCACTGTCTGTATTTCAGGCCAGCTCAGGGTAGGTCTCCATTGCCCTGCCCGCCTGTGATTCTAGCCTGGGCTTCTCTGTATGAGAATGGTTGCCCTCTGTGGGAGCCCTAGGGATTAACAAGTTACTTACCCACAGGACTGGCTGTGATGCACTCCCAGGGTAGTGATTACCTGGATATTGGCAACAACCCCCGAGTGGGTACCAAGAGGTACATGGCACCCGAGGTATTGGATGAACAGATCCGAACCGACTGCTTCGAATCGTACAAGTGGACGGATGTTTGGGCCTTTGGCCTAGTGCTGTGGGAGATTGCCCGGCGGACCATCATCAATGGTGAGGGCCTACCATATGCAGGGTGTGTATGTGTGTGTGTGTGTGTGTGTGTGTGTGTGTGTGTGTGTGTTAGAGACTGGGCTTCCTTATGTGGGCAAGTGCCTATGACTTGAGGGTTTGAGACTAAATCTCTCAGCATTCCCTTACTTCTATGTATCAACTAGTTCAGCACAGATGAACTTTTAAGGTGAGGATGTGGATATGGCCTTGAAGTCTTGACTTAGAAACAAAAAAAAAAATCCTATAAAGATTCAGAGCTGAGGATATAGCTCAGTGGTAGAATGCTTGCCTTAGCATATTCAAGGCCATGGATTCTGATACTGAGCATGAGAGTGGGTGGGGCAAGGAATCATCTAGGCTGGCACTGATTGAGCTTAACCACATGCCACAATACACACTCTCAAGGTGTTATCTCACTGAAGGCTCCTGTTAGGTGGGAGGTGGCACTGGTCAGTTGGATTGCCTGGATTTGCTTTCAGATTTTATTATGACCTTGAGGACATGGACCTCTCTAGGCCTGCTTCCTCATTTGTGAAATTAGAATTAAAACCATAACTATAGTTGCAGAGATGATCCAAATCAAGTACTTAGAACAATATCTAGAAGCTGAACTTAATGGCCCACCCTTGTGATCTCAATGCTCAGGAAACAGAAGAATTGCTTCAAGTTCAAGGCCAGCTTTGTCTGTATAGTGAGTTTCAGATCAGCCAGGGCTCCACAGAAAGACCTTGCCAAAAACAAAATAAAAAAAAAACAAACAGCAGTGCCTAGAGCTAAACATTAGGCATTTACAGGTCACTTTTGCAACTTAATTTTTCCTCAGTGGTCACCTGTTGACTGCAGAGACCCACCACTCTCTCCTAGAGCTTCCCAGGGGTTTCAATCGCTGGGCATGAGCTTCTGGAATCAGCTATGGGAGGCTGGAGTTGGGGAAGGGGCACCTGGATGAAACCAAAGAACCCTTAGGCCTGGTTACAGACAGGAAAGGAAGGACTGATGGATCGGCCTTGGGCTCCTGGGGTGGAGGGGAAACTCCGTCAGCCTCACACAGATTCTCAGTGCATTATAAACACTGTAATCTGGTGTCAGCCCCGGCGCTGATTAAAGGCTCATTAGACACGCTCAGGCCTCTGCAAATCACTGATTAGGGCACCAGCGGCACAGGGGCGGCCTGGAAGCCCGCCATGGGGAGAACAGCTGGCGAAGGCTTCATTGAAGTCGCAGCCTACATGGTCACAAAAGCAGCCTGGGGTTGGGGAGCAAGCAGGGAGAGGCACGGGACTGACCCCTGACACCCCCCACACCTTTCAAAAAGGCTCCTATTTAGGTGCCCTCAAGATAACACTGGGGGGGGCACCACTGGCTGCGGGGTCTGCAGAGGCATGATCCTTCCCTGATGGTGAGTATGAACCAGGGAATAAATCCTTTCCTGCTAGGAGAGGTGTTTTCTCCTGTCCTTTGGCTCTGTTCCAATCCTACCATAGATGCAGCTGAGAGGTCAGAAGCACAGGATGTGGTGTTGGATTTCAGCCTTAAATCTTACCTGTGTCACTACCTGTTGCCCTTAGAGACAAGTCACTGTCTTTAGAGCTACCATTCTTGTTAATGAAGAGGAGTAACAATGTTGCAGTCCCCATAGGCTGCCATGAGGATTACGTGCAGAGTACCAAAAGCACCAAGGACCCTGCCTGGCACACAGGAAGTGCTCTGGAACATCAGCTGTTAGTGTAATCAGTCAGGAAGTGGTACCTAGATCTAGGACAGAAGACAGCTCAAGAAAACGAAAATAAGATCCAGCCTGGGAAACTGCCAAGGTTTTAAGTCCTGAGTCTGCTGGGACTGGCTAGGCAACCTGAATCTGATGCTCTTTAGCCCAAATTTCTTCATCTGTGACACACACGGTATACTATGCACAGCACGGAACTACCAAGGGGGATTAATAGGAAATCATGTAATGTGCTTATTAAGGCAAACACCACCTGGGAAGTATAAAATACATAGTAATTCTGTGCTATGCATACAGTTATTGTGTTATAGGGTAGGATCCCTCTAAAGAGCAATATGGTCAGGCAGCTAGCTCCAGCTTCCTTGGGACAGTAACCAGGCCAAGTTGTCCTTTGGGTACTCTTTAGTCTCCTTAAGTCCCAAGTAATCACCCTATCCCCCTTAAATCCTAGGCATTGTGGAGGATTACAGGCCACCCTTCTATGACATGGTACCCAATGACCCCAGCTTTGAAGATATGAAAAAGGTGGTGTGTACTGACCAGCAGACCCCCACCATTCCTAACCGGCTGGCTGCAGATCCGGTAAGGCCAGATCCGGTAAGGGCTTCACTGGGGATGGGCTGGGCTGGCATGGGTTGGGCTTGATTCTCAGCTGGGATTTCTGCGTTTAGGATCTTAGTTTAGCAGTCTGTTTCTTGGATAGATCTTGGGTGTCCTGAGTGTCTCCTCTATTCTACACATCTGGTTTGTGCGTCCCTCACCCTTCTTGGACCTCTGGCCAATCTAAGATTTTTAGAACCTTTAATCTTACCTGTACGAATCAGCAGGCTTCTGCTAAATTTGTCAGGTTTTTGTTGTTGATTCTGATTTTATTTTTTAAGACATTCCATATTTACACAAAGCAATACATGGGCAGTGGTAGCATGCCTTTAATCCCAGCACTCAGAGGCAGAGGCAGGTGGAACTCTGTGAGTTCAAGGCCACCCTGGTCTTAGGATAGGCTCCAAAGCTCCAGAGAAACCCTGTCTTTAAAAAGACAAATATATATACAAATACTTCTAAACACACATACACATACACACACACATACACACATACACACACATAGAAGTAGACTCTTGGTACCATAAAGACAAAATTTGTCTTTTAGCTTCTTTTTTTAAGTCTTTTTTAAGACAGGAGTCTTACTATGTAGCCCTTTAAAATCACTTTATGAGCTGAATGTGACAGCACAGGCCTTAACACCAGGACTCAGAAGATAAAGGCAAGTGGATCTCTGTGAGTTCGAGGCCAGCCTGGTCTACAGAGTGATTTCCAAGACATCCAGGGCTACACAGAGAAGCCTTGTCTCAACAAAACAAAACAAAAAACAACCACCAAATAATATCTTCTTTCTCTTTCATACAAACATACTGTATTCCGACTCTACCCCTCTCATTATCCCCCCTCCACACTCAATCCCTCCTTCCTTTCCCAGAAGTCGGCTACTTCTCACTCTACTTGCACGTAAGTGCCTGGCGCACACTAAAACTCAATTTTTTACCAAAAGATAATAAATAATATATGTATATATAAGAGGTCACACAGATGCATTCCTGTGCACACTTTCTCACTCTTAGGAATCAGAGGAAGCAGGCTGCCACATCCCAGGGCCACTCAGCTTCTTGGGATAGGCTCTTCCCTAGACAGAGGCACTATGGGGGCAATGCCCACCATTGCTACGGCCCCCAGGTCTCAGGCTACAAGAGACAACACAGACTTGCAGAAACAGCCTTCCCAGTGGATCCTGTAAAATGTGGGGTGGAGTCAGGTGTGCCCCAGGGTGGGCTCTCGAATCTCCACCTCCTCCCGTGCTCTCTCCCGCTTCGTTTCTGCCACCATCTTCCTCATTCTGCTTGTTTTCTTCCATGTATCCTTCCCTCCCCCCTTCCCTTCCCCCTTGTTCCCTCTCTTGTCTGCCTTTCTCCTGCATGTCTCCCAACCTGAGCCATTTCCTCCTCACTCTGCACTCCTGACCAATGTGCCTCTCTGCCTATCTCTCAATCCCCCAGGTCCTTTCCGGGCTGGCTCAGATGATGCGGGAATGCTGGTACCCCAACCCCTCTGCTCGCCTCACAGCGCTGCGCATCAAGAAGACATTGCAGAAACTCAGCTACCATCCAGAGAAATCCAAAATGATTCACTAGCCTAGGCTCCCTGGACATCCTCCGCCTGCAGCGTGTGCTGGGGCAGAAGGCGTACCCTCTCTGGGCAGGGGTAGTGTGAGTGTGCACGCTGCTCTGTGTGTGCTTGCCCAGCTTGGCCCCCAGCCCATCTGCCAAAAATACAGCTGGGCTAAAATTAGATCTGCCTTCGTCTGGCCTTCTCAAAGTGGCCGGCTCTCTGACGCCTGTCTGGGCTCCCCATCTCCAAGGCCAGCAGGGTACACCTCTACCACTCCCAGGGCAGGGTAGCCAAGCCAGGGAATCCCAGGCTCAGATCCTGGGCTTGCACTCTTCCTAACTGTTCAGCCCCTACCAGAACTGCCAGGATGGGGCCCCATCCAGTTTCAGCAGACACTCCATCCTGCCAGGGTCCAGTGAAAGATAAGCAGCAGCCTCAGTTTCTCACTGTGGGTTTTTATTACTTCAATAATGCCTTTCAGTCTTCCTGACTTGAACCCTGGCTAGTAAATGTCAGTTTCTCGGGAGAGGTGGTGTCTGATCCTGCTACCCTCTGTCCCCTTACCATCCTAGCTGACTGGTTAGGGTCCTCTCAGGAGAAGGAAGGTCAAGCATGGCGGAAACTCAGCATTGCTCAGTTTGGTAGGAGAGGGACCTCACTATCTTAGAATATTGGATTTGGTCCTACTTTTTAACCCCAGTTTTTGCTGAAACTCACTCAGCCTGTGTAAAAACTCTTACAGCTGTTCCCGTCGTTTGTCTCAAGCTGGGATTTGTAATAACTCTGAGTTCAGGACATCATGAAGTCCTGGTGTACTCTCCAAACCCCAGTTCTTGCCTGAAGCTGTACTAGTACTGACCCTGGGATTCAGGCGGCACTGGACCCTCTGACTTCCTCTGTGGCTTTCTTTGTCCCAGGGCTCAGGGGTGGCTTTCTCTGGGCTCTTCAAGACTGAAAAGAAATTTGGCTCCTGCCAAGAAGCCTCCAGCTACCAGAGTTCTGCTCCCTCCTGGCCTTGACTCTGGCCAAAGGCCACACCCCTAGGCCAGGCTTGGGAAAGTGTACCTCAGGAGAACTTGGTCTAAAACAACATCAAAAGTCTGACATTTAGAAATGCAAAGGGTAAATACCGAGATAGTGAACAGGAGAAGCTGGTGGGTAGTCTGAAGAGAAGTGGGTTGTGGTATTAAGGAGGAGAGGGTAGGGTTAGGGTAAGAGATAAGAGCATCGGGGCTGGAGAGATGGCTCAGCGGTTAAGAGCACCATCTGCTCTTCCAGAGGACCCGGGTTCGATTCCCAGCACCCACATGGCAGCTAACAACTGTCTGTAGTTCCAGTTCCAGACAAACACCAAGGCAAATAAATAAAGTTAAAAAAAAAAGAGAGAGAGATAAGAGCATCTTCAATCATAGGAGGACCTGACCTAGAAACCCTTACCCATTGCAGGAAGAAAAGCCAGCTCATCCCATGCCACCCACACACATACACAGTGACCCCATGGGTGTCTCTGTTGTGTGTGTTCCCATCACTGCCCTGTCTCAAGCCTATCTTAGCATTGTACCAGGACCAAGGAGAACCAGGAAGTGAAACATATGGAAACAGAAAGTAAGCCTGTGGTTCCCAGAGCAGGGGGCACGGGAGGATGATTCTCTGGTCCCTGGACCCAGGGAATCGCCTTCCTGCTTGAAGGATTTTATTTCTACTGGACTTGGGAACAAATTTCTCCCGGGACTCCATAGCCAGTTCCTCCACGGTTAGGAAATCCTAAGTGGAGAGCATCTGAAGGAGGGGTTTGAGTGACAGGGGGCGTGGCAAAGAAAGGAACTCTCTAGAGACAACTATCTCCACATGATTCTAAGTGCAGGTGGGAGAATGAAACCTACCTTTCTGTACTTAGAGATACAGTTTGTGGGAGCATGTGGCACGCATGCAGTACGTTCTCAATAAACCATAGTTGACTCCTGAGTTTCTGCTATGTCTTCTAAGACTAGTACCTCCTCAGTGGTCCAGTTGCAGAGGTCCGGAGAGAGCCCGAGTGGATGGGAAGTAGAGGATCCCAAAGCACACATCACCAAACTGCTGTTGGACAAGACCATTCTAGAACGCTTCCTTACTTGAGATCCCACCCCGGTAGAGAGCAACCTGATTCATGCCAGCCACGTCGCCCTCTGCTGGCCAACGCGCTGCCCAAAGGCCGCCGGGCTCCTCTTGCAAGCCTGCTGGCTCCTCCCAGCAGGCCCGGGGCCCCCCTCCCGGTTCCCACTGCGGCGTGCGTGCTTGCGTACATGTACATGCGCTCAGCTGTTCTCGGCTGTACGAACTGCGCCTGGAAACCACACCTAGCAAAGGAGCTTTTTGCGTCCTTACTCAGAGGCAGCTTCGCCCCTCCCTGTTCGGTTCCTTCTTAATTCCCTCGTCAGATGCTCTCCTCCCCTAGACTAGAATCAGTCCACACCCCCAGAATGAAAAGCTCCCCTTACCTGGAAACCAATCCTGGCTCAGTTAGTAGAGTCTCATGTTCCCCCCCCCGTCCCACCCGGGAAATTGTGAATGACATGCCGGTGGAGGGATGGAATAGAGAAAAGAGGTTAGGTACTGAAGGAGCCTTTTGGTTCAGTCCAGAAATATAAACTTTCTAATAAGAGGGTGTTGAACCTCTCTTAGGAAAATAGGGAAGGTGCTCTACTTCCTTCTGTGGTTAACAATTTGGTGTACTCCGCTGAGTGGACGCAGATCTGCAGCCTTCTGCACTGGAGCCATGGACCTCCTCCCTGGAACACACACCAAGCAAGACTCTGGAGGAAACCCCAAGATGATGGGGATGCTAAAAGCGTTCCTAGACTCTCACCTCTTTCTTCATCCAGGGCCCATGAGGTCAGGGGTCAGGGGTCCCATAGGCTAGGCAGGATCTGGCAGGACGGACCCTTCACCACGCTGTTAGAAGAATCTTTGCGAGATCACTGTGGTCCAAGCCCTTGGCTACATGCTCGTCCCCATTATTGCCTTGAAAGGAAGAGAACCCATAAGTCCTCTTTGCTCTTTGCCCTGGTTTTCTCGGGGAACCCCAGCCTCCAACTTCCTTATTATATGTAAAAAGTGAGGGTATTACAGTATGCCAAGTGGGGTGAAGGTGGCCCCAGCAGCATAACCCTACCACTGAAGTTCAAGTCTTTCTTTACTAAGGCCTTTTGGTGTCCAGGCCCACGTGGACAGCTCTTTTTCTTTCCAGGCCACCCCCCCTCCCAGCCTACCTCACACTAGTCTATAAGGAAGGTGTTCTGCTTCCTCTGGCTTATCTCTCACATTAAGATCCCAAAGCCAGGAGTAGTGGTGTATACCTGCAATCCCAGCATTTAGGAGGTGGAGGCAGGAAGATCCGGGATTTCAAGATTATCCTCAGCTACATTGTGTCAGAGACCAGCCAGGGCAACAAAGGAACAAAGAACCGATTAGCAGCTCAAGAGACAGCAAAATCAACTTGCTTTGAAAGCCCACCCTAAGGTAGGTAGGTGTGTGAGTGGGGGGTGCCCAGTTCAGTGTCCCAGGGCTAGGACTACGGTAGTACTGGATGGACGACTTTTGAAACAAGAATCTGCCTTCACCAGGACCACATTCAGTTTGCTAGAAATAGAGACAGAGGGCTTCTTGACTTTGCATACAATTTGCATAATGTCATAGACACACTGTCTATTTTCAGGCAGTTTCCAGGTTCAAGTGTTGCCACCGCTGCCCTGAGGGGTGTCATGTCGAGATGAGTTTCTTTTCTTTTCTTTCTCACCCACCCACTCTTATTGACCTACATCCTGACTGCAGGAACACTGGGGGCGGGGCGGGGGAGGGCTGCCCAGGGAGAAGCTGGAGCCCTTATCACCTCCATCACCGACAGCCTGGCTGGTTGCTCAAGGGCAGCAGATGAAATACAAGATTCGGGTACTCCGGCTCCTCTCCTGCCCCTGCTAACAGAACTGCCAGTCTGAATGTTCAGTCTTCTGACAGTTTGGAAGAAGGACGAGGAAGACAACCGGATAAAAAAAAAATAGATTAACCTGGCTCGAGCCACCCAGAAAGCCTCGTTTGCCCCAGATAATCATGTTAGGGCAACAAATCGAACCCTCAGCCAGCCACTCTCCTGGAAGACCCCTCTGAGCCTCCGGAGTCCTAATTTGATGATTTTTTTTTTTTAAACAACTTTATTTATTTATTTGCCTTGGTGTTTGCCTGGAACTGGAACTACAGACAGTTGTTAGCTGCCATGTGGGTGCTGGGAATCGAACCCGGGTCCCCTGGAAGAGCAGACGGTGCTCTTAACCACTGAGCCATCTCTCCAGCCCCGATTTTTGGTTTTTTAAGATAGAATTTTTAGAACTTAAGCTTTTCTCCCTATAGTGACCAGGTTGGTTTCAAACTCTCCATCATTGTGCCTCAGCTCCCCAGGTACTGAGGTCACCAGCATGTGTCACCACGCCCGGGTGGGGAACAATATCACTAAAGCATCTGATAACTAGAAGGAAGTCTGTCTGTGCTGTGCTCCCCTCCTCCCCTCCAACAGCAAGTCTATGCTGAGCAACCCCTGCCCGTCCCGTCCCGTCCCGTGGCTCTGCCTGTCCTGTGCCTGCGTCTGTCATCTCGTGCTGTGCCTGTCCCAAGGCTCTGCCCTTCACTAGCACCAGCCTAAGAGCTCAGAGACCAACACCCAACAGGGCTGATTGTGATGACTTTCACCGAGCTGCTTATGACCTTGACGGTGCTTGCCCTCTCCTTAAGGGAGAAGGGAACTGGTAGAGATTAAGGAAAGACCATTCTCACTTTATAGTGATCAGTCCTAGACTACTGAGGCTCCAGGCTAAAATTCCTTTTAGGTTTCCCTTCTGTAGAAATCTTGCCTGGGGTCCCTACTGGAATGTCCATTTCAGCCTTCACTGGATGCCAGGGCAATTAGTCTGGATCCTGGAAACCCCAAGTAACTCAGACAGACAATCAACAGCAAGGCACTACCCAGAATTCCTAGTCTTTGGCCTCCAATCCCCCTGGACCTGCCTCATCCCTTCAGGCAGGCGTTTCCTGTTGATAAGAAGCTCAGTTACAAACACTGATAAAGAGATGAAAAAGGAAATCGACAGGCTGGGGGCATTTGGTCTGCCTTTTCTACCCCCTCTGACACTCTCCCCCTCCAAGGGCTTCCCAGAACTAAGCAGAAAATAGGCCCCCACCTCCACACTGGGCCTTATTCTGGAGGTTCCAGGAATTTGTCCTGAAGACTTACATAGTTCTCAGAAGCCGGCCCTGGCACGGCCTGTCCCTGGAGGGGAGCTTTGGAGGCAGGAAGCTTTGGGTGCTGAGTTCCCAAGTCCAGGAGCAAGGGCAGAGCCACGGGAAGGATGGTCCCACAGGTTGATCCCTCTGAAAGATGTTCCCTCTTTCCAGAGGCATGGATCCAAGTTGTCTTTCGGTGGCTGGCTGGTCTATAATTAGTAAAGTTTTCTGTCTTTCTATTCTGGGGCTTATTGATGGAAAATCTCATTAATTATGACTCTACTAATTTGAAACCTATGATCCTTCAGGACAAAGTATAAAAACACAAGGAAAGCAAACAAGTTTTCACCCTAGCTCACTAGGTTTGGATTCACGGAGGCAATTTCTAAGTACCCTGCCTGTAGTTAGGCTGATGTACCACCAGGTGGGTGAGGAGGCTCAGCCTGCCTCTAGGCTTCAAGGGCCAGAAGGTGCAACTGTTTGATGTTTTCCAAATCTTTTGTTTTCCCCTCCACCCCACAGATGCAATTCCTTCATAAAGCTGGCAAACACACAGAAGTGGGCTAAGTCGTTTTGCATGCTCAAAGTTTAAAAATTAACTGGCTGGGGCATGTAGCACTGTGGTTGAACACTTGGCTAGCATGCACAGAGCCCTGAGTTTCATCTTCAGCACCACAAATAAAACAGAATAAAAGGAGGCTGGAGGGATGGCTCAGTAGTTAAGAGCACTGGCTGCTCTTCTGTAGGACCTATTTTCATTTTCCAGCACTCACAGGGCAGCTCATAATGGTCTGTGACTGCAGTTCCAGGTAATCCAGTGCTGTCTTCTAGCCTTTATAAGCACCAGGCAGACAAGTAGTGTACAGACAGACATACAGGCAAAACATCCAAACACATAAAAAATAATTTTTAGAAATTAAAAAGAAAGTTAGAAAGAAAGAAAGAAAAAGAAAAATAGCTACACACCACATAGAGAATGTTTGCTGAATTCTTAACTATTTCCAATCCTTTACCACCCGGCGAAGCCCTCATCCTACACCGTGGCTCTCACTGTACTTTTGACGCTTGATGGAATGAACAAAGATGACTAAAGGATTTTATTCTCATCCAAATCTTCACAAGAGGTTAAAAGCACTGGCTGATCTTGCAGAGGACCTGGGGGTTGATTTCCAGCACCCACCCACAAGGTGGCTCATAACCATCTGTGAGTGATTCCAGTTGTGGGGGAATTCGAGGCCCTTTTTCGACCTCCTTGGGCACTAGGCATGGATGCCCAGAGACATGTAGGCAAGAAAAACAACCGCTTCAACAGACTTACCTTTCACATGGAAGAGAATGCTCATCAAGTCCTAAGTCACTGTTTTCCTTATTTGTAAGTTTCTATTTTTTTTTTCCAGTGCTGAAATAAAACCCAGGTCCTCAGGCATGTCAGGCAATCTCCCTACTGCTGGACAGGGAGTCCAAGCCCCATGGTTATTCTTGGAAAATGTGTGCATTCATGCAGTTCTGAAACAAATGTGGGCAGTGAGATGTCATCTACCCAGCCTTGATACTGTTCTGTCTAGGTTTTCAAAACCTCACAGAAACCACTGGTCTTGGTTCCTTGTATTTCCATCCCTTCCTTCTGCCCTTCCAGAATGGCCTTATATTTATACAAGTAGATTTGAATATGCATTTTGCCTCATCTCTCAAAATAAGCATATTACATATAATATTCTGTATCTTGCTCTTCTCAGTTATACCTTCAAGAACTTTATAAATAATATAAATAAGTTTCACTTTATTTTCAGCGTAATGTAGTGGTCCACTGTTTGTCTGTTTTTTGGAAGTTTTGATTATTTCCAAATTTTGGTCCTTACTTCATTCTTAGCAAATAAAGCAGCATAAACATCAGTTTGCTTCATTCAAATGAATCTATAACATAACTTCTAAAAAGTGGAGTTCCTGGGCATATGAATTTGGTAAAGGCCATTTGCTCTCACAAATAGTAAGGTAGGAAATGGATTATAGGAAAAGCAAATACAACCAGGCAAGCAAACATATTGAAATAGCGAAGAACTTAGAAGTCAACCCAGGCACACCTGTAAACTGCTATATATATAGGAGGCATCAAAAGTCAAAAAATTCAAGTCAGGTGTATTGTCTCACATCTTTAATCCCAGGATTAAAGGGAGGCAGAGACAGGTAGACCACTGATTTACTGAGTGAATTCTAGAATAGTCAGAACTACATAGAGAAACCCTGTCTCAGAAAGCAAAAACAACTATAACTATAACTATAACTATAACTATATATATATGAAGTGAGGGCTCTTGAGGCTGAGGTGGCGCCAGCCTGGGCTACACAGGGAGTTCCTGTCTGAGTAACAAAGGAAACAAAAGGAAAAGTGTTGGTGGAGGCGATGGATAGAGGCAATCCTGGAAAACATTCTGGTCTCAGTAGCAGCTGTACAGTTGTGTGAGCTTTAGAAGCAGTGAACCAGGTATGTCTGTGTGTGTGTGTTTGCTAATGTGTGTACAGAGCAAGGTGAGATCTTTAAAATACACAATTGGAGCTGGACCCAAAGAATCATATTTGCAGTCCCAGCCCTTGAGAAGAGGGCAGGTTCACTACAGTGCAAAACCAGACAGGTCTGTATCATGAGTGCCAGGCCCAGGGCTATACAGAGAGATCGCAAGCAAACAAACACACAAAAAGAATATATATGTACATGTACACAGACAGACTGACAGACAGACATAATTGATTGGCAAAAGAAAAGACCGGAGTTGATAGCACAATGCCTTTTTATTTAAGTTTAGAATGCATACATATTCAAAACAACGTTACATCCTTAACAAGGATATGCATATATTTCAGGACATGGAGCAGCTCATTAGAGTGTCGTGGGGTGCGGGGAACAGGAGAGATGTAGACTGAAATGGAACCAGGGAAGGAACTGGAAAATAATATCTGAGAGAGGCCTTGTCATCTTATGTAATATGAGGATACCGTCTGACCTCCTGATTCACCTGCAGCTGATTTGGAGGTGAGGATGAGGAGGAATCCAGACCACAGAGTCTTGATTCAGTCACTCTTGAGTTCATGATCTGGCAGGAAACAGAACAGGAGGAAGCATGCCATGTCCTTGCCTTGCTGAGGCGGTTGCTTTCAAGACATTGTAATCATGCAGGTCAAGGGCCTAGCCAGAGCTACTATTAGACAAAGAGTCACAGAAGCTGGGCAAGGTGGCACACACGCCTACAGACTTGGCACTTGGAAGGTGGAGGCTCAGGAGTTCTAAGTCATCTTCAGCTACCTAGGGAGAATTTGAAACCAGGCTGGGCTAAAGGAGAGCTGAGACCATGTAATGTAGAACATTATTCTTGTCCATAGCTAACCTGTCTTCAGTCTTACAGGGCTCTATGCTGCTCAGTGTCACTGGCTCCCCAGCCCCTGAATCTCCTCTTTCCTGGCCCTCCACCTCCAGGAGCGGCAGCTCAAAGGTAAAACTTAGGGTTACACACACACATACACACACACACACACACACACACACACATATTTGTGTATTTCTCTAGTTATATTTATTTGGATTAGCAAAGCACTCTCCATCCTAGATTTACTGGCTGTTCCCTTTGGATCAATACTCTACTTAGATCTTTTGAGAACTGAAATTTACATTCACGCCCCCACAGTTCCCTTAGCAACAATCTCCCGCCATCAGATCTGCCTGAGGTGGCAGTGGCCTTTGGGAGCACCAGTGGGAGAATGACCTTACCTTTCTAGAAGCTGTTTTCCGATGTAGCCAGTATCTTTAAAAAAAAAATTTTTAACTACATTTAAGCAGACTTAACAAGGTCTTAAAATAGATACAAAGTGGTTTTTACCCCACAAGGGGATTCTTAAAATACAAAAGTACTGTTTTTAAGCATAGTCAAGTACTTCAGAACATGAATTTACATTGCAAACAATTTCTATGCTAATTACAAAGTATTCTTTCCCAACCAGTAGGTAATAGTTTATGTTTCTGTTTATACCTGAAATGAATACAATTAATTATTTCTTCTTTTCTTTTTAACTAATGTTCATTTATTCAAAACGGCCTTTCCATTGGCATGATGGCACACAGCTTGAAAGAGAAGGCAGGGCTTTCTCCTTCAAGTTCAAGCGCAACCTCATCTGCGTGGTGAGTTCAAGGCCAGTCTAAGAAAGACAAAAGAGGAGGGAGGGAGGGAGGGAGAAGGGAGGAAGAGAGAGAAGAAAGAAAAAAGAAGGGAGGAGAAAAGGAAGAAAGAAGGAAAGGGGGGGCTGGAGAGATGGCTCAGCGGTTAAGAGCACCGGCTGCTCTTCCAGAGGACCCGGGTTCGATTCCCAGCACCCACATGGCAGCTAACAACTGTCTGTAGTTCCAGTACCAGGCAAACACCAAGACAAATAAATAAATAATAAATACATAAAGTTAAAAAAAAAAAAAGAAAGAAGGAAAGAAAGCAGAAAGCCTTCCCATCATGCTTTCAGATTTACTTAAAAAAAAATTCAGGTGTAACTTGAAGAATTTGAGGGAAAAGACACAAAAACAGCCTTATTACAGTCATCTTGAAAAAGGGATTGGGACTCTCAGTTTGTTCAATGTATTTTTCAGACATTTAAGCTCTCAGAGTGAAGTGCCCCACGCTTTCTTGCTTTGAAGTGCAGGAGGTCCTCAAATACAGCCTCTCTCTTCCTCCGGCCTTACCTCCCTTCCTGTTTTCTGAGACAGAATCATTAACTATAGCTCTATATGGTTTACAATGGCCTTGAACCTATGAACTCACTAATCCTTGGCCTCAGCCTCCTGAGAGCTGGGGTGAGAGGCAATTCAGGTCCCAGCTAATTCTTCACTCCTGGTGACTGGTCATCTTCTTAGTGACTCAACACACTTGCTCTTGGGTCCTTCCCATCAATGGGTAACTTGATCCAGGCAGAAAGAAACCTTCATACCCTCAACCCTCTATCTCCCACCCCACCTCCCCCACCCCCTTCTCCCTCCTGTCCCCTTTATGGTCACATTATTGGAAGAGTGTCTGTCTGTTCACTCCCACTCACTCTGCAGCCTACTCCCTTCTGATTTTGCCATGGAAACTGATCTCTTGGAGGTTACCACTGGCCTCCTTGTTACTAAATCCAACCCTTCCTTATTTAACACCGCTGACCATACCCACCCCTGGTACTCTTACCACTCACTACATGGGTCTCTCCACTCACTGCTGTGCCCATCTGTTTATGCAGGGACTTCTGACACCCAGGCTGGGTTCTCACCTGCACAATCTTCCTGAGTCATCTCAACACGATGTGGTGTTCATGTGTATAAATGACCCTCAAATCTATGTCTTTGTTTGTTAAGATGGGGTCTCAATAAAGAAAAAAAAAAAGATGGGATCTCAAGTAGCTTGAGTTGGTCTTCAATGCACTGTGGAGTGGAGGAATGCCTTGAACTCCTGATATTCTAACTCTAGGCCTGGAGTGCTGAGAGACAAGCATGCACCACTGTGCCTCGTCTATTCAGTGCTGGGGACTGAACCCAGGGCTTTGTGTATGCTGGATAAAGATGATAGCAACCCCTACCTGCCAAAATCTGTGTCTTGACCCCTCTGTCTCCTGAGCTTGAGGTTTCCAGACTTCACCCCTTCTGCACTGTTCCTTGTCACAGTCATGTCTGCCACAGATCTCCCTCAATCCGTTATAGCCCCTCCATCAGAGTGGCCTGTTCAACAAACACATAACCGACACAGATTGTTTCTGTTCTTCTCACCAGCTCCCCAGGCCAGTCAGCTGAACACAAAATCTTGTCCTGCTGCTTTCCAAGACTTTCTCCCCCACTCCCATCCCAGCACTCTCAACAAGGCCATTGAACCCTGTCCCTGGTCGCCTCGCCTGTCCTGGCCCATCCAGTTGGAAAAGACCCCTCAGCTACAAAATGCATGTCACTGTCCACTCAGACCTGCAAATAGGTCCCAGCTCCCTCCAAAGACCCCATCCCTCCCATCATCCAGCCCTATCAAACTTTTCACCCCTTAGTTCCTTTTGCCTCCAGGCCTTTGTACGTGGTGTCCCCTCTGTCTGGGACATGCTCAGCCTGACTAACTGGCACTCATCAGTAGTCGTGGGTGGATCTGTTTCTGAGCTCTGTAACTTCACGTCTGTCAGCTAACTTCAGGTCTCCTCTGTAGAGAAGGCGTAACAAGACCTACCATGCCTAATGGGTATTGATTTTTCAGCTATCTAACCTACCTCTACCCATCTGAATTCTATCCCTTCTTCCTTATGTGTGTATGGATGGCAGTGATCCCTAGAAACCACATAATCAGCATAGCATGACAGCTTGACCTACTCCCACAGACAGCTGGACCATCAGTCCCTGTCTCTTTTTTAAAAAAAAAATATTTATTTTTATTTTATGTGAATTGGTGTTTTGCCTGCACATATAACTGTGTAAGGGTGTCAGATCTTGGAATTACAGACAGTTGTGAGCCACCATGTGGATGCTGAGAATTGAACTCAGGTCCTCTGGAAGAACAGTTTAAGAACCACTGTCTCGGGAGCTGGAGAGATGGCTCAGCGGTTAAGAGCGCCGTCTGCTCTTCCAGAGGACCTGGGTTCGATTCCCAGCACCCACATGGCAGCTAACAACTGTCTGTAGTTCCAGTTCCAGGCAAATAAATAAAATAAATAAATAAAGTTTTTTAAAAAAAGAACCACTGTCTCTTAAACTGAGCTCTGCAGCCCAGAGAGACTCAGTGCTGGACAGCAGAGAGGGCAGGTCTGAGGAGCATATGAAAGCAGATGCATGAAGAAAGCCAGGCCTAGAGAGGCAGATGATGCCTGGAGAGGGCTCCTCTTAAGCATCTGACATCCTTGTTCCAATGACTGACTGAAGCCAGCTGAACTGAACCATGAGAAAGTCCTGCATTTCTAGACTAGACAGGGAGAAGGAAAGGGGTTCCCTGGATGTCAGTGAAGTCCTAAGTGACTTATATATCTTGTAAAACAACTGTGGTTGAGGCTAGGGATGTGAATCATTTAGTCGAATGCAAAGCACACACAAAGCCCTGGGTTCAGTCCCCAGGACCACATAAAACCAGGCGTAGTAGATGGGACACACCTTCTATTCCAGCTCTTTGGGGTTCTAAGTCATCTTCACCTCACAGTGAATGTGAGGCAAGCCTGAGCTTCAAGAGACCTTGCCTCAAAAGCAAGCAAGCAAACAAAATTCATTGTGAAAATGAAATGAGCTTAGCATGGTGACTCATGCCTATAACCACAGCATTTAAGCAGCAGAAGAAGAACCATCTCTTCAGATCTGAAGCCTGCCCAGTTTACATAGAGTACTGGGCCTTCCTGGGACACAGAATGAGACCATGTTGCAAGAAAATAAAAATTAAAAATTTTAAAGAAAATTAGACATGAGGTGTCTACCTATGTAGTAGGTAGCAATAATGAAGATATGAAGCGAATGGAGTCATGCAGTGGTGGCTGAAGTGGAAACGTGAAACTCTTTGCAGGCAGATCTCAGTGTGAGCACCGAGCATGCTCTGATTACGTTTCCCTTCCCATTAGTCCCCCCCCCCTTTGTTCCCACGTCACATACCTCATTTATTTCTTCCAGCTTCCAGGCTTACTTTCAAATTCCTGTTTTTTTTCTTTTTCCTCTTCTTAATGTTTTTATTTTATTTTATGTGAATTGGTGTTTTGCCTGCATGCATAACTGTACAAGGGTGTCAGATCTTGGAATTACAGTCATTAGCTGCCATTGGTTGGGAATCGAACTCAGGTCCTCCGGAAGAACAGTCAGTGCTCCTAACTGCTGAGCCATCTCTTCAGCACCCCCCTTCTTAATTTTTTATACACTATATTTTGGTTATGTTTTCCCTTTCCTGTAACACCTCCCAGATCCTACCCACCCAATTTTATTCCCTTTCTCTCTCAAAAATAAAACCCTCAAACACACCCCAACACACAAACAAATGAAAACCAAAAGAACTAATGAAAACTTTTAAAATGCCAAAAACATATAAAAATGAAGCAAAAAGTCCACACACACACACACAAAGACCAAATGGAGTTAGTTTGTGTTGGCTGCCGACTCCTGAGCATGGAGTATGCCCTGAAGTGGAGTTGGTATCCCCAGTGACATTCCATTGGAGAAAACTGATGTTTCCTTTGCCAAGGAGTATCGATTGCAAAGAGCATCTTGGTGCAGGGTAGGTCCCCTCTCGTTCTGGAACTCAGTCTGGCTTGAACCTGAGTGGGTCTTTTTTTTTAACATTTATTTTTATTTTATGTGAATTGGTGTTTGCCTGCATGTATAACTGTGTAAGAGTGTCAGATCTTGGAATTACAGACAGTTGTTAGCTGCCATGTGAATGCTGGGAATTGAACTCAGGTCCTCCTGAAGAATAGTCAGTGCTCTTAACCACTGAGCCACCTCTCCAGCCCCATGTGTGGCTCTTACACACGCTGCCACAGTCTTTGAGTTCATATGTATACCAGTCATGTTGTATTTGGGAGACACTTTCCTTGTAATCACCCAACACTCTTACAATCTTTTCACACACACACACACACACACACACACACACACACACACACACACACACACACAGAGCCATAAATAGATGCCTGAGCCTTGAGGGAAGGAGTGTGATGGAGACATCCCATAAAGGATTGAGCGTTCCAAACTCCTTCATGCTCTGAACATTGTCCACTTGTGAGTTGTGGTGGACGGCCCCCATAGGCCCATATATTTGAAGACTTGTTCTCAAGTTGGTGGGATGATTTGGGAAGGATTCAGAGGTGTGGCCTTGTGGGAGGTAATGGGCTGTCATTTCTAGTTACTTCTTCTCTACCTTGTTGCTTGTGGGTCGATACATCAGCCCTCAAACAGTGCTCCAGTCACATGTTTTCCTGTCATGCTCCCCACCATGATGGTCACGGACTTAGCCCTCAAAAACCATAAATTCCCAAATGAAACACTTTCTTTTTTCTAAGTTGCTT
Organism: Sigmodon hispidus; assembly: GCA_004025045.1. NCBI lineage: Eukaryota > Metazoa > Chordata > Mammalia > Rodentia > Cricetidae > Sigmodon > Sigmodon hispidus. Next base: position 163,293 of record PVIH01001047.1, read on the forward strand.
TCATATGATGCTTTATCATGGCATTAGAAAAGTAACCGAGACATTCCCATCTACTGCAAGAAGAATCTTCTCTGATAAGGAGTGAGTGAACCATTGACCTATGAGCATAGCCGTGTGAACAGTCATTGTGTTGCTATGTTCCTTTATCAGAACAGCAATAGTTGGCTTTTCTCCTAGGCCTATGACCTACTTAGTCTGAGGTTCTTGGTCACTTTAGCAGGGCATATGGGGTCCATCTCATAGGGTGGGCCTCAAATCTAATCTCATCTCATAGGGTGGGCCTCAAATCTAATCCCATCTCATGGGGTGGGCCTCAAATCCAATCAGAAAGTGGTTGACTACTCCCCTAAAATGTGTACACTATTGTATCAATATACATTGCAGGCACCTGAGTGGTTCTTCTTGTCTCAGGCTCCTGAATGCAGGAACTACAGGTCTGCATCTTTCTGTTTTACCTGATAAGATCCTCTTTAGCCCAGGATGGCCTTGAACTCTCCTTGTAGCCAAGGATGACTTTTCACTGCTAATCCTACTGTCTCTACTTCATAAGTGCTGAGCTTACAAGAGTAAGCCATCATGCCCTGCCTGGCTGTTGGCTTTTTTATTGAAAAGGAGAAGTACTGTATTTTGGAAATGAGGGAGGAAATTTGCACATACTCCATCCTCCTGAATAGAAGCCATATATGCACTGCACATACTTACCACCGTGGTGCACATTCTACGTCTGGTATTTCTCAGTTAGCATCTCATAAATACTTAAATATTTCTAAAGCATTTGCCATCATTTTAATGATAGTATAATATTTATCAGTTTATTATGCAGTTTATAAATCCATATGCGTATGTATTTGTATACACATATTTCTTTTTTTTTCCTAGCATATTCATCCTTTGTGGGTAAGGTGATTTTAAACTAGCATTTGTTTTTGTTTTGTTGTTAGTGATTTGTTTTTTTTTTTTTTTTTTCCATTTGTTTTTCTGAGACAAGGTATCTCTCGACAACTTTGGCTGTCCTGGAACTTGCTCTGTAGACCACCAGGTTAGCCTCAAACAGTAAGCCACCTCACCTGCTGGGACTAAAGATGTGTGCTAACACATCCAGCTTTTTTTTCTTTAATTACAAAATCAGGATATAGTCATCTTTGGAAATGACAATATAGCTGGGCGTGGTGGTGCACAGCTTTGATTCTAGCACTTGGAAGGCAGAGGCTGCTCAATTACTGTGAGTTCAAGGCTAGTCTGGACTACATAGCAAGTTTCAGGCCAGCCTGGTCTACATAGTGAGACCCTTTTTCAAAAAAAAGACAGGAAGGAAGGATGGAAGGAAGGAAGGGAGGAAGGAAGGAAGGAAAGAAGAAGGAAATGCTGAAGATACAGTCAAGAAGAGTTTATTTACAATAATTTGGAGCAGAGAGATCTTGTAAACATTTTGCTGTATGTCTTTCTAGCTCTTTTATGTGTAATTCTAGATTATACTGTACACATTTTATAACCTGTTTTTCCCAACCCTAATTATATATCATAAACATACTTTCATGTCATTACTTTTGAGTGTGTGTGTTCTTTTTTTTTTAACTTTATTTATTTATTTATTTATTTGCCTTGGTGTTTGCCTGGAACTGGAACTACAGACAGTTGTTAGCTGCCATGTGGGTGCTGGGAATCGAACCCGGGTCCTCTGGAAGAGCAGACGGTGCTCTTAACCGCTGAGCCATCTCTCCAGCCCTGTGTGTGTGTTCTTGAGGTTGCACCCTGAGTCTTTTTTTTTAAACTTTATTTATTTACTTATTTGCCTGGAACTGGGAACTGAGATTACAGACAGTTGTGAGCTGCCATGTGGGTGCTGGGACTTGAACCCCGGTCCTCTGGAAGAGCAGTCAGTGCTCTTAACCACCAAGCCATCTCTCCAGCCCACACCTTGAGTCTTATGGATGCTAAGCATGCGCTCTATTCCAGAGCCTCTTAATACTTTTCTATAAGCCCTTGTGAGAAGGAAACTATACCTTATAAGAACAGTTCTCCCTCTGTGTACATTGACTTGTCTACACTTCAGGAGCATGTCTGCTCACAGTATTTCTTTGGGGTGAATTCCCCAAACTTGCAAGGCTCAAGAATCACATTCAGGGGCTAGAGAGATGGCTCAGTGGTTGGGAGAATTGACTGCTCTTCCAGAGGACCTGAGTTCAAGCCAAGCATCCACATGGTGGCTCACAACTGTCTGGAGCTCCTACTTGGAGGGCTCCAACCCCCACAGCCCCCACAGCCCCCTGCACTCATGAAAGTATATCCACATGCAGACAGGCACACCTACACACAATTTAAAATAATAAATTAAAAAAAAAGCATGTGGAGAGTCTTGGAAACAATTTCTAGGTATGAAATTAAGAGGTCAGAATTTTATAAAATTTGTAGAGGTTTCTGCTATATGGCTGCTCTGCTCCTCCCGAGAGAGGAAGGAAGGAAGGCAGAGAGGGATGGATGGCCTTGCTTTCAGGAGTGGGATTTTAACAGGAGAAGATGGGCTGGCTTTTGGTCTTCTTAGATAAGTAGTTTTCAACCTGTAGTTCAAGATCCCCAGGGGACTCATACGGCCCTTTCACAGGGGTCCCATATCAGATACCCTGCATAACAAATATTTACGTTACAAGTCAAAATCACAGTTATAAAGTAGCACAAACTAATTTTATGGTGGGGATCACAACATAAGGAACTGTATTAAAGGGTCTCAGCATTAGGATGGCTGAGAAGCACCACCTTAGATTCTCTCTCCTCTGAATGGAGAATTGGATGGCATGCACCTGTTCTGGAGACCAGCTCCTGGGTCCCTCTCTCCTTCCCTCACCCTGCTTTCATGCAGTCGCCGTGTTTCTGGGCAATGCTACACTTCAAAGGATGACATGGTTGTTTTACTGGCTACATAACTCCGGAAGTCACTTGTGTGTCTGAAGCCTCTGTGTGTCCATCTGTCCCACAAAGCCAAGTGTGCATGCTCAGCAGACACGTCATCATCTTCTAGAGGAAGAAGAGAAGCAGATCAAGTCTGAAGCCCTGCTCCAGGCCCACCAGGAAGCAATGATGTTTAGCACTAGCCCCATCTTTGAAATGAGGGGAAAGGGTGGTAGGTAGAGAAAGGCGGGCATATGGCAGTGTCCTGTAATCCCAGCACTCAGGAGATGGAGACCGGAAGATGTGAGTTCAATGCCTTCCTTAGCTAGAATAGTGAGCTAGAGGTCAGCTTGGTTTATGTGAGATCCTGTGTCAAGAAAAGCAAAATGGAGGAGAAGGGAGGGGGAAGAAATGGTACCAGAGAGGTTTGAATCAAGGCATCTTGCTCACCTAGTCACAGCTGCTCACTTTGGGAGCCACTGAGCAGTGGGCAGCAGGTGGGGTGCATGGGAACCTCCACAGACAGACGGCCCCCAGAGGCTGACTGTATTCAGGAGTTGTAATAGCTAGCCCCCTATTGTAGTGGCTTTAACAGCAGTGATGGGATTCTTTGGCTTTCACCAACAAGCCCTTTCTCCCCCCAAAGCGAGGCAGCCTCTGCAGGTTCCCATGACAACAGCACGCCTGGGAAGGACCAGCTTGGGGAAAAAAACCAGATTTTACTGTAAGGAAAAAACCTGGCCTGAAGCCACAGGCAGGGCAAGCTGGGACAGGGGCTGTGGAGTGAGATTGTGTCCTGGGCTAAGGACCAGAGAGGTATGAATTCTGGCTCTTTGCAAGGTGCTATGACAGTCCTGTGAAGTTGGTACCACTGTCGTTTCTGCCTGGTGGGTGACAAGCCTGAGGTATTTATTGTAAAGTATAAAGCTGGCAGTCTGACTTCAGGACTAGCATTCTTGGCCTCTCAGAAGGCACAACTGTCATTTCGACAGTCTCTGGCAACTGATAAAGGACAATTTCCTCTATTCTCACATACGTTTTGCAAAAATAAAAATCATTATTTCGCCAAGCATGGCGGTGCACTCCTTTAGTCCTAGCACTTGGAAGGTAGAGGCGGCAGATCTTTGAGTTCATAGCCAACCACGGCTACAGTGAGACCCTGTCTCAAAAGAGAAAACTAGAGAAATTATTTCTATATTACAGATTAGGAGCCAAAAGGCTAAAGGGCTTAAATGATGGGCCCTAAATTGCATGGCTAACAAATTATAAATCTGGAGTTTGAACCTTGTTTTGTTTGTCTACATCCAGAGGTCATGGTCTTTCTCTACCATGTGTCCTAAAAAAATGTATCCGCCCCTTTACATTTTCTCATGAATACATCAACCCATAAGCCTGGCAGAAGCCGGGGGGGTGAGTGGGTATAGTTCTGGACCTCAATCTCTGTGTCAATCTTTTTCCAGCCCGTACACATGTTTGTACACATATGTTCCCACAGGCGTAAATGCAGGCCCTGGCAGGCTGACGCTGTCCCATCCAGCCAGGAGTGGATCTACCTACCCCACATAGGCTGGCAGGTGTGCCTGCCTACACCTGCTTACTCTACCTGGGTGACGCTTCTCTTTCCCCGCCCCAGCTCACTCTTTGTAATCAGGCTGGGGCTTCCCAGGGGAGGAGAAAATTCCGGAGGTGTGTAAAGCCCTTGAACTTCTTGTATTCTTCTTTTTAAACAGCGAGCGTTTGAAATATCCTCGTTGGAGGCCTAAACTATGTGGTGTAGAGAAAATGGTCACCCTTAAAGGACATTTCCCTACTGTTCTACCAACATTCCATGTGTTTTATTACTTGGGGATTTTATTAGTTTGGGGATGGTGTCCCTGACTCCTAAGGCAAGTGCAGTGCTCTTGACCTAAGCTATCTATTGCATCTCTAGCAGATTAGTGAATTAAGTCCCGAAGTAAGATGGTAACATTTATGAAAGATAGTCACTTCACAGAGTTGAGCCTCTTGGCATCATCCTAGAAGTCAGGAAACTTAACAACGAGGAAGTATGTTTTGTTTTCTTCCTAAGCCAGGCTGGGGGATTAAAACCCAAAGGCTCTTCTACATTAGACAAGCTCTACTCCGAAGCTACAGTCCCAGTGATCTAAGAATACGTCTATAGAAACGTGGAGGGGGCAGGAGGAGTGGAGACCGAGAGGAGGAAGGGAGGAGGGGCAGGCAGAGAGGAGGTAAGGCGGTCAAAGTGCTATTCCCTAGCGCTCCTGAGCCCTGGCTCTGGCTCCTGAGCTAGCTGGGAGCCGAGCCTGTAGTTAGAGCTTGCTAGAGTGGCGGCTATGCTTGCGGGCTGACGGCGCAGCACTCAGTCTGCGAAGTCCAGACTTCTGTCTCTCCCAGCCCCTGGGAATTTCATAAATAAACCCCTGGACCTGTTCCAAGAAGAATTTCAAGGCTTCTCGGCGTGTGTTGTGTTTTCAGAAACACAACAATTTTACATGGTGCCTGGTGTGCAGAGTCCTAAGTGACTGGCGAGGAGGAAAGATGGATGGACATGCCAAAGAGGATGTGGGCTTGTCGGGTCGGACCGGGTCGAGTTGGGCCCGTGTGGACCGATGAAGAAGCAGTCAAGGGTGCGAAGTGATTTGAGCCGAGCTTTGCAGCTGGCAGTTATAACCTGGCTTCCCAGACACCCAGCCTGCCCCGGGCTCAGATTGCCCAGGCTCCCCTCCCCCACCCTGGGGCTTTGGCAGGATTCTCCACCAGGTTTTTGAAAAGTGATGGGGTCCTAAAATAGCATGAAGTCAGTTCTCTCTCTCTCTCTCTCTCTCTCTCTCTCTCTCTCTCTGTTTCTCTCTCTCTGTGTCTGTCTCTCTGTTTCTCTCTCTCTCTCTCTCTCTCTGTCTCTGTCTCTCTCTCCACTGAATGAAGATCAGAAAGAGGAAGAGTGGGAGGCAGAGATGACTCCATAATTAGGGGGAGGGGGGTAAGAAAAACGGGCTAGAGCAAACAGGAAATAGCCTGTCTACATGTCTACATATGTGTCAACATGACAGGGCCAATCGTCATGTAAGTGCGTAGCTGGGATCATGACACAAAGTCTGGCTAGGAGAATGGAGCTTTCCCTCCTAGGTTATGAGTTAAAAGACTACTCATTCCCAGGACCTAGGCCAAGGCCTGTCTCACAGACTTTCAATATGTTATTTATGAAATGATAGCCTACACATGGATTACTAGAATATAAAATGGCAGCAATAAAGCAAATGACTTCAAATGACAAAACTGATAAGTGCCACCACAAAAACCGGAAGATTTTCAACCAAAATGATGGGAAAGAAGAGGAACTGACTGGTGCCTTGGTCAGGTTATGAGTGACCTGGAGGAGGGGAGGTTTCCTGGAGGAGTCAGGCTCACCATAGCATCATATGAGCTGTGCTTGCTGGGTCACAGGCTTCCAGGACTAAGACATTTTTTTTTTTTTAAACTTTATTTATTTATTTATTTGCCTTGGTGTTTGCCTGGAACTGGAACTACAGACAGTTGTTAGCTGCCATGTGGGTGCTGGGAATCGAACCCGGGTCCTCTGGAAGAGCAGACGGTGCTCTTAACCGCTGAGCCATCTCTCCAGCCCCGGACTAAGACATTTTAATGAGGAGACAGGCAGAAGTCTCAAAGAACCTCACCAGGGAATACACAGCCCGATCTTGGGTTGGATACCACCGGACTGGAGGGTAAGGTTGGAAGGGTGTGTACACAAACACATTCATGAGCATGCCCTAGTGAGCCTCAATTTTTCATGTCCTCCACCTTCAGCCTTTATTTGAGGCTCCTTTCCTAGCTCAGCCTGGCCAGGTGTCGCTTCCAGAGACTAAGTCACTGAGTTTTCTTGGTGTCTTAGTTCAAACACTTACAAGCTCAGCTAGTTGCTTTTTCTAGGTTTCTTTTCCTTGGTCCAGATAGGCAGTCCTGGTACCCCACCCCACCCTACGCCACCCTGAGTGCACACCCCCAGGAGAAGCAGGAATTGTTGGTGAGCCTGATAGACTCCAGATGGACAGGTTAGAGGCAACCTTTATGTGAGGGATCGTAGGAGTGTGGGAGGGTAGGGAGGAGAAACCAAGACAACAGAGAAACTGCTAGACTGAATGACCTGGGGCTGGGGGCTCCTTCCTGTTCTCTTCAGTGAGCTGAATGATGTCACTACCAGGTGGTTGTGACCACATGATCTGGGGATTCTTCTTAGGCAAGCTGGTGTCCAGAGACTGTGTAAGGGGTCAGTCTAGGTGAGCAGTAAGTTCTCATTGTGTAGGGTATTAACTGCCAATTTCGGCACTGTCTCTGTGTCAGACACTCTACTGAGCCTCGGTTTCTCCACCATAAAAATAACAGGATCAAGGCTGGGCACAAACCTTTCATCCCAGCACTCTGGAGGCCAAGACAGGCAAGATCTACTGAGCAAGTTCCAGGATAGTCAGAGCTATACAGAGAAACAAAAACAAACAAAAAACAACTGAAAAATAAAATAACAAAATCAGGACTCAATGATTTAAAATTCCCTTCTAGATTTACAACTTCCTGATTCTGAGCAACAAAGAAGCCTGTATGTTCTAGGGAAGATGGCTAGCAAAGTGCACAGTGTTTCTTGAGACGTGAGCATATGGTAGTGTGGCTGGAGCACTGAAGGGTGACCAGGAAATGTAAAGGTTATGGAAGCCCCAGTTTCAGAGAGCTGTGAGGTTCTGGCCTGGAATGTTATGAGCCCATGTGAATAAGGTCACTGGGCAGACAGGGAGACACTGTGAGATTCACAATGACAGGAAAATGGATGTCCAGGAAAGCAATCCTGTTTGGCTACTGGGCATACTCAGGTAGAAACTCAAGAATGAATCATCATGACTGGGGAGCAAGGCCTGTTTACCAGAGAGGCGTTGGGTTGGAACAAGGTGAGAACTGAAGAAAGAAAGTCCGCCTCTGAAGTCACACGGTAGCCTTCTGGAATGCCACCTCTTAGCTCCTTTCTATGGGACTACTCTGTAGAGACTGGAGGCTGCTGAAGCCATGTCGGGTAGTTAGGCATTTTGGGTAAATAATAGTCCCTTTAGGTGGCTCTACCCTCAGCCACCAGGTTCGTCACATTTAAGTTCTATTGTCTGATGAGACCCCCCTCCAATTCTCCATCCACCCCACCCCATATGCCCTCCAGCACCATCATTTCTAAGGCTCTAAGGGATTCATCTGTCTCCACCTGAGGCTGATGAACACTCCCCCCCAAAAAAGTACTGTTCAAAAGGGTCCCTGAGATTTATTTTTATGTTTTATGGTTCCCGATAGATTCCCAGTGCCACTTAGATATTCTTTCTGGTTTTCTAAATCCCTGGATATCACTCTCATTTTTTCCACTAGGGTGAATTTTTACATATCACTGCCACTTTCTTCAAGTACACTATCATAAGCCATATATGCTTACGAGCAAATTACCCCAAAATGATGGTACCTTGACTAAGAACACAAGATAAGCCTTGTGTACTTACATATTTTCTTTGCTCACCTCCTTTCTCCTGTCTCTGAGACAGTAATATTCTCCTCCAGGCCAAAGCTGGCCCCTGTCTGTGCCTTTGGCTCTGTCTTCTCCTCCTTTGTTTTCCTGTGTGTTTGAATTCTTCTTGGCTCCTCCACTGGTGAGCTAGGATTTCTCCGCTCTTGTGAAACAACAGAACAAAGATCACTCCCTTCACTGTGTATCTGACACCTTTTCCTCCTCTTGTCCAGTCTGGAAGTCATTATTTTTAAATTGGATTATTTAGTTCATTTATATTTATTTTAATCGTGCTTATATCTGATTTATTTTTACTTATTCTATTTGATGCATATTACTAACGTCCTTTTTATTTGCTCACTTACTTTCTTGTATTTTTTCATCCTATATCCTCTTAATCTGGAAGTTGTACAGTCTTCTTCTCTACTAGTGATACCTAACTGTGTAAAGTATGTGATGACGTCAGCAATGACTTACATTTTTTCATTTGACTTTTTCTACTAATATATAGTTCTAAGTTGATTTACTTTTTGACTCTATATTTATTATAATAGTAACTATGGGAATATCTTATAGCTAAGAGTTGATTTTCTCTAAAGATGATTTATTTCTGTTTTTTTTTTTTTTAAAAAAAAAAACTTTATTTATTTGCCTTGCTTTTTTTTTTTTTTTTTTTTTTTTTTTTTTTTTTTTTTTTTTTTTTTTTTTTTTTTTTTTTTTTTCCTTTATTTTGTATTTTTGCCTTGCTGTTTGCCTGGAACTGGAACTACAGACAGTTGTTAGCTGCCATGTGGGTGCTGGGAATCGAACCCGGGTCCTCTGGAAGAGCAGACAGTGCTCTTAACCACTGAGCCATCGCTCCAGCCCCTTGTTTTTTTTTTTTTTTCCTGGTACTAACATGCATGGCCTAGGTTACTGGAATTTAAATAGTCATTTCCCAAACTTTCCAGGTAGATATTAAATGAGATCATCATGGAGCTGGTTTGCATTCATGAATTCTCCTGAAAGGTTTTTTTTTTTTTTGCTTCTGCATTCACCCAATACCAAAGTTCAAATCACATAATTTTTTGTGGTGTCTCAAAGGAATGAGTTATTTATAGATTTATAGTCAGTTCTTACACTAACTTACGCTTAAGTCTCTGGGCCAGAGCTTTGTGCAGAGGGCTTCTCATCCGGATGGACCTAGGCTTTGTCTCCTACAAAAACCATACTCCGAGTTCTTGGTGTGCAAACTCCCCTGAGGTGGAAGGCAGTCGCCTGGCTTCCCTTTTTGTCTACTTAGGTGCTGCTGTACTCTTTCTACAAAGCTTATTTCTACTCACCACACAATAAAGAGCAAAGACAAACTAAATGAGAGCCAAGGCTAGCTTGGGGAGCTAATGAATTTAGCGAGGTGACTTAAATGATCAGGGGTTCCTCAAAGGCAGATACATCATGGGGCAGTTCCATCTCATCCTGGGAGACAGCTCACAACTTCTGTGAAAGTCCCTACACACCTTACAGCCACTTCACTGAAGAGTTTCCTTTCACCCAGAAATTGTTTATTGTTTATATCACCTCAGGGAGGGGCCTTGTGATTCTCACAAATTTTGCTTCTTGGGTTTTGGGGGACTCCCTCCTTCCAGAAGGTAATGTTTCAATGCTAGAAATGGGCCCCAGGGCATTCTGGGCAAGTGTTCCACCACTGAGCCACAGCCCATCCTGTTCTTGGCTTTTAAGTTCAATATTTTTCATTTCCTTGATAGTTAATTGAATATTTGTAATTGTTTTTCATAGCCAAGTTCTTTTAAAGAGGAAAATGGCACGGAAGTCTTCTTAAACCTCTGTGGCCCATTCCCAGGAAACCCTTCCACTTCATCCTCACTGAGTTGGCTCAGGCAGAGGTCACCAATGGGCTTACACACTCCAACGGAGAGACCCCTGTTCTTATATTACTCCACACTAGACCCTAGAGACCCGTGAGAAGCCTCTCCTGCCTGTGTCCACAATTCTGTTCTCTCCAGATTGTTTTCCCACTTGGGTGACCGTCTCTCCTTCTGCCCTGTGCTCCCTTAAGCTGTTTGAACCCGTTTGCTGTGTTCCTGGCTCCGGGTACATGATGCCTATCAAAGTTGGATGCCTGATAGGGGTTTAATTTCTCTCCTCTCATACCCACCCTTCCTAACTAGGCACAGTTATCCATGTCATGTCATCTAGGAATCCTATCGTCTTCTCCTTCACTTACCACATCCATCCATCTTGCATCCACCTCTCTAAGTTAGTCTCTAGAATACATTTCACCTTTCCTTTTCAGTGGTACTGTCTGGGATTGGCTGGCTGTTCTGCCTCTTCTACTTCCTCCTCTTTGGTTTCCTTGTCGTCAATCTTGCCACTTTCTAATACTCTAATGCACCAAGTTTTAGCTGATTTGGATCAGCAAAGTGATCTTTAAAAAAAAAAAAAAAAAGGACATGTATTTTATGTGCATGTGTGAGTGCTCACAGGCATGTATGTGCACCACATGTGTGCCTGATACCTATGGAAGCCAGAAGAGGGCACCAGATCCCCTGTGACTACATTGCAAGTGGTTCTGAGCTGCCTGATGTAGATGTAAGGAACTGAACCCAGGTCCTCTGCAAGAACAGTGCTCTTAACCTGAGTCACGTCCCCAGCCCTGTTCCACACAGACCTGTCTATCTGGGGAGCACTGGCTATCCAAGAACCAACTGTAGTGTGGCCACTTCCTGGTCCCTCCCAACTTCCTGTCCAGCTGACCTGCTGAAGCCCCACTGATACTGTGTCCTGAACCATAGTGTCCACAAACTATTATTGTCTTTCTTTCATGCTTGTCTGCATAAGATGGCAAGTTTCACGTAAGCAAGGAACCAAGACTTAACCGTGTACTATGTTGTGTCTGATGTGTTGTATGCTCATGATGCTCATCAAGGTAAACCCACATGAGTCCTCTCAATGGTGTGTCTTTGTGAGTTGTGACCAAGAAGCTGTAACACTGGGTGATCTGGTCACTGGAACACAGAGAAGAAGGTTTTTTTTTTTCCCTAGGAAAGTGACTTCTACAGGTTCTGAGGGATTAAATATCAAAGGGAGACAGTAGTGGAGACAAGAAATTCTTCGACTATGGAAGTGTCTAGCCCACAGGCTACAGAACTGCAGAGCAGAGGCAGGACAAAGTGGGGTAAGGTCAATAAACAGTCCTAAGTGACAGTTAGATAAAAGAAGTTACAATGTACCACTGAGCAAGAAAGGGACTATAGATAATGACAATTTCCATATTTCAACAAAGCCAGGGAAAAAGTGTTTGAAGGCTTCTACTATAAACATGTGACACATCTCTGAGAAGACACGTTTACCTTGACTTGATCATTACACAGTATATGTGTGAACCAAAATGTCACAATACCACAAAATACAAGCTCATTTTATAAACTACAAGAAAGCAAGATTTGCTGAGATTTTAGGCATGGTGAAGAACAGTAGAAGGAGGCATCCTTGGCCCAGCCACAGGAAAAAGCAAAGGATCATGGGTATGAGCTTAACATTCTGTCACTCTGAAACTGAGGGCTTTAGAGGGAGTAGATTTATCCCCTAGAAAAGCTGACTGGACAAGAAGTCCCACACCCTCACAAAAGGGTGTGAGAAATAGAATTATCCCTTCTCCCCACCCTAGCGAATCTCATTTTTCATCTTCAGCTTGGTTCTGAATGTTAGTCCTTGGGAAAGCATAAGATGTTGCGGTTTTGGACAAAGTGCAAGAGCAGTGAGCCTCGGTATTAACAGCTAATTATGTGCAAGCCCAGGCAAGCTGTGCCCTCTCTAAGACTCAGTAGCCTTACCTGCAAATGGGGCACACTCAACACACCCTAGCCAATTCTCACAGCATTCCTACGAGATAGTGTACAAATGAGTAAACTGAGGTTTAGGGAGATAAAACCTCTTGTCCAAAGCCAGACTGTTATCAACAAGCAAATGATAGGTGTGCTGATCTGGGGACCTTGTTCTGTACGATTAGGCTGACCTTACTGTCTAGACATAAGGCAACTATAAGCTCCCTCTGTGACCACTGGTCTTGAGGTCACAGTGGTAACAAGGTATAAGGAGAGATGATCTCAGTTCTTGAGGGTTCTGTGTCCCCTTCACATTAGCACAAGTACTGGCTGCATGGAATTAACTACTATTGTCCCCTAAGTGTGTGAATGTGATCTTACTAGGAAGTCATATCTAATGCAACCACCAAGTTATGATTACCTGGGCTGCCAGGATGGCAGTGCACAGCTGTCATCTCCATATATGTAGACAAAGGCAGGGGACTCAGGAGTTCAAGGTCATACTCCTGTATATAGTGAGCTCACAGGCAGCCTGGGCTACAGGAGACTCTGTTTCAAAATAAGGCAGGAAGGAAGGTAAAAAGGAAAGAAGACAGAGGAAGGACTTGACTTCATACTGAATCAGGAAGGGCCTTTAATTGATGACAATTGCTATTCTGATGATAGATATTTATTTGCTTATTTAACTTATATGTACTGTGCCCACATGTATGAAGGGGTAAAGGTATTAGTTAACAGTGGGCATCTTTTTTTTTTTTATCTCCGTCTTATTTATTCATTTGGATATAAAGGTGTGTACATCCTGGAGCATATATAGAGGTCAGAAAACAACTCATGGGAAGCTATTCTCGCCTTTGACTATGCAGGTTCCAGAGATGGAACTCAGGCCATCAGGTTTGATGACCTTCACCTTGACCCACTGAACCATCTTGCTGACCCCACCTTTCTTTGGAGAGACACAACCTTTCATTGAATATGAAGCTTGCCATTTCAGCTAGCCTGGATGTTCAGAAAGACTCTGGGGGTCGCCTTGTCCCTGCCCACCTAGTGCCAAGGCTATACATTTGAGCTGTACACTTGAATTTTATCTGAGGACTTGGGATTTGAACTTGGGTCCTCGTGCTATCACATGTGGCAAGGGCTTTACCAACTGAGCCATCTCCTCAGATTTGGATGCAGAGGCACAGACTGGGAAAGAAGGCTTCCATGTGAAGAGGAGGATGGGGTTGGAATCACACTACCAGAAGCTGAAGAGCACCAAGGATTCTGGGAACTACCAGGAGCTCAAAGAGGCAGATGAGGAGTCATTCCTGAAGAGTCTGATGGAACCTGGCCCAGTCAACACCATGGTTTTGGGTTTCTAGGCTTCAGAATGGAAGGGGAGAATACGTTATTTAGAGCCAACTTGGGTGTAGTGGTCTTTAGTGCCCTCCGAAGCTGGGAACCTAAGGGAGAAGAGAACACAGTTGGGGAGGCCAATTAGATAGGCCTGGAGAAGTAGGCTACTTCTGGAGGGGTAGCTGAGGGTAAAAAGACTAAGAATAATGGAGTCTATTCATCCAGCTATTCACTAAGCCCTGGCTTGACTTTATACTTATATGTGTTGTGCTTGCGGAGTGAGGTCTGTAGTCCTACTTTTCCTCAGGTCCTTTGTATTGGAGACAACTTATAAGGCAAGGTGGGGGTGACAATCAGAACAGCTCCGCCCTTATGACCATCTTCTCTGCCCCTTAGAAAGATTACAATGTGGCCTGTGTTTTCCCAGTGGGTTAGTAGAAGCAGAACACGGACCCTCAAAGTCTCTTGACTCTGCCTTACCCTGTCAATGATATCAGGCTAAAAAAAGTGAACTCTTCAGAAAAATATGGGATCATTTACTTTACCGTTTATAAGCATTTCCCCCTATATTTGAAAGTAACATTTATCTGGAAAGTATTTAGAAATCACAGGAATATTTAAAGAAACAAGTAAAAAATTATTTCAGCGTGGCGCTGAGGCACATACCATTGGTCTCAGCCTTGGATGGCAGAAGCAGGCGGTTCACAGTGAATTTGAGGCCAGCCAGGGCTACATAATGAGATCCCGTCTCAAACAAAGAAAAACACAACAACAAACCCTAGTGGTAAAATTGAATAGTATCTTTCCTTTTTTTTCCTACGCATACATATCATCCACAATTTCTTAATAACATAAAGTTTGGTGGTTTGTGTTTTCACTTAACATGGAATAACATTTTCTCATGCCATTAGTCTTGTGAACCGATTTTTAATTATTAGTGTTCCTTCACATGGGTGGGCCATGGTTTATTTAAGCTTCTATTACTGCTTCTCAAGTTTCCACTTCTCCCAATGATAAATAAGCAAGGGAACAGTTGGTGTAAATATTGAGCCCCATTATTTCCTGAAAACAGACAGGGTAAATGTCTTGCAAATGCAATGCATACTGTGAGGCTTTTGATGGGTACTTGTCACACTGTTTACCTACAGGGTTCTACCTGAGACAGCACCCTCCCTCCCCAAAGCTCTCAGCTGTACCAGCCTGGCTACATTTCCAAAAGACGATCGCACAGGTTGCTGTGTCCAGAGGGTTGCACGGGGAGGTCTCACGGGGACGCCGGTTAGGAGACCCTGGCGACGAACCCAGCAGGATTCAATGGGCCGGAGGGTCGGGGTTGGGATGGAGGGTGGACACCAGGGCTGACCGGAGGGAGGGAGGAGGCCGCCGGACCCCGCCTCTCCCGCTCTGCGCTCCGCTCCGCTCCGCACCGCACGGGCGCTCGAGGTTGGCCGAGGCGAGAACCTCCGCCCCTTTAACAGAGACACTCCCCTTTAAGGCGGGCACCCGCGCGCGCCCGGCCCCGCCCTTCGGGGGCGCGCTCGCGCTCGCGCTCGCGCGCTCGGCGGCCGCCCGCCGCACCGGCTCCCGGGAGCTCACGTGCCGGCGCGGAGCGGAGGAGCCGGGGACGCGCGTGCTAGCTGGCGAGCGAGCGAGCGAGAGGAGGAGGAGGAGGGAGGGAGGGAGGGAGGAGGGAGGGAGGGAGGCGCTGGGGGCGCGCGCGCGCGCTGGGCGCTGCTGGGCTGCGGCGGCGGTTACTATGGCGGAGTCGGCCGGAGCCTCCTCCTTCTTCCCCCTTGTTGTCCTCCTGCTCGCCGGCAGCAGCGGGTCTGGACCCCGGGGGATCCAGGGTGAGTCCCGGGCGGGGGCACCGGGGACGGCGCGGGATGCAGAGGGCCAAGCGAGGCCTCACGCCTGCCGTGGGGCTCGGGCGCGCCCCCTCCCCAGCCGCGCAATATGGCCGGGGTGGCGGGGGGCGCGGAGGGCCGGGGTGCCGGGGGTCAGCCTTGGGGACCCGCGCGCTCTTCCAGGCGGAGCCCGACCAGGGCGCACCGGGGGTCGCGCTTCCAGCACCCTCAGCTCCCTCCGCTCAGCCCAGGCTTCCTCGAGATGTGGAGGTCCCCGGCTCCTGCCCTTCAGCACGTCCGTGCAAGGGGGTTATTCCCTGCCTGCCAGCAGATACTCCTGGGGGCGCCTTTTCTCCCGCCAAGATCTTGGGGTTCGGCGAAGGGGGGCTTGTTTCTCCGAGGTGACCTGATGCTGAGAGCCCATGCGTACCCTAAGCTACAAGGAGGGGGGTGTCTCCAGCCTTCCCTTCAGCTTGGGGTGGTCTCTCCCCTGCCACCCAGATTTCTAGGCACCGGAGTCGCATTTCCCCTTCCTTCGCTCACTCCCTTTGGGTTCTGCAGGGCACCCCCCAACCCCCGCCTCAGATATCCATGCCTGTAGAAGCTGTTTGGAGGAAATGGGGCGAGCAGGCCCCTAAACCTTTTTGGAGCTTGGCCTCAGAACCACTCCAACCTTGTGAAACCTAGTTTCCCAGATGTTAATCAGAATCTAGGTGTATTTGTGTTTGCTTTCCTCCGCGCCTCCCCCACCCCGCCCCAGGGGGCCCATTCAGTTAATCACTTTGAGAATGCTTTTCAGGTGAAATCCTGAAACATCTTCCAACCCCCCCCCACACACCCCAGTTATTTAAAGACCCCACCATTGGACCATCCTCCCTGGCCCTAAGTCAGTACTTCAGCCATGGTACACGGTCCCTCCTTCCAGGTCCCCACTACACACAACATCCTTTTACCTTCCAACCCTCCGGACCTTGTGCTGGCTAGGCCCACCCCCACCTTTCTGAATACAGAGGTGGAGACTCTACTTACTGGCTGTGTGGTTTATGAGGCATTTGGGGCTGAGAAGAACACATGAAACCCCTAAAATATTTCATTTGATAGTATTCTCAAGTGTGTCTTGGCATTGGGATTGCAGATGAAGGTTATATTTGGCAGTTCTATCGAAGCGATTATTGACCCATAGCTGGATATGGTAAGGCACTTAGAATGGTACTCATGGCTCCTATTGTACAAAGCCTGCTGCTTTGACTTTTCAACGGCCCCAACCTTCCAGCAATGGGAGATGGAGTGTGTGAGTGTGTGTGTGTGTGTGTGTGTGTGTCCGGGGTTCTCAGGTGGACCTTGGTTTACTAACTCTCAGTTAGAAGACACCATGCTACTCTGGAGTCTCAAAAACAAGTTCATTATCTCCTGCTTGGATGTATTTTCTCCCACAGTGGTGAAGCTTGTGCAGCCAGCAGGGTCTTTGTTCACTGGCTAACGATTCTGTTAGACACTGTGCTGTGTTGTCTGGGTTGCCACTCTGTCACAGGTAAACTGTGCGGTGGAGACCGGCAAACAAGCAGGAGGTGTAGGGACAGTCTTCCATTTGTGGGGAGAGGAGAATGGTTTTCATCAATCAGAATGTTTGCTGGGCCTTATGGGCCATGTTTTTGGAATGTGTGACGGTGCTGTTTCTCTGGTAGGGTAGTAAAGATAACATCTCCAGGTTTGTTGTGTTATGTGTGTATAAAGAAATCTTTAAGTCCCTGCAGTGGAATTCATATCCTGCCTCTAACATCCCCAAGATTTTGGAGAGTCTTTTCCTACTGACTTGGTGTCTCTGTCTGTGGGTTTTTCTTCTTTCTTTTTGCTTCCACAGTTAAGAATGTTTAGTTGGTGATCCAACTGGTTGGTTCTGACTGCAGGAGAACTCAGTGTGTTTTTGTTTTGTTTTGTACCTTCCCTAAAATGGGTGTTTGTTGGAGTGAGGGTGGGTGGGTATAACGGGGAACTGGGCTCTTTTATTTTGGTAAATGGGAAATTCAGTTGTGTGTCCAGTAAACATTCTCCAAGGTTTAAACTCTTGGCTAGACACTGCAGTTTTTTTTTTTTGTTTTTTTTTTTGGTTTTTTTTTTTTTTTCCGGGACACATGTAGTTGCCAATAGTGCATGCTTCTGAGCCCACTGTTGCAAAAGGCTTAAGAGAAGCGTCGCTTCTGGGAAAGTAGAGTCTGGGATAACAAGAAGTTGTGTTTTTCCCTCCCCTGCATTTCCTATACAGTGCTCCTCTGTGTGGGCTGGAGAAATGACAGCGAGGCAGTTCTCATGGCTGGGGTGTGGACACCATGTGAGGGCTGCAGGAGATAGGTGTTCCTATTAACTAAAAAGCCAGTGATAAGGAGAATGATGTCACCCTGGAAACCGCATCTGTTTGATAGGGTATGTGTTTTAAGACCTATCTCAGAATTTTCACATTAGTATTATAAGATGTAAAATTAAGTTAGTAGCAGAACATGACATTCATTTTTTTAAAAAGACAAAAGCAGCAAGAGAGGCATTTGAGGTTCTGATAGGAACATTTTGCATTTCTGTGAACAGCCTAAAAATGTAATCCCAATGGAAGCCTGTAACTTTGTTAAGTGGACATGAATTTGAAGTGCAGCGGAGGAGGCGTCCCGAGGAGGGAAAGGGAGCCCCTGATTAGTCTGTTCAAACAGCTCCTGGGGCAGATGTGATAAAGCACTTGAAAATGGCTACTCTGGTTAAAGGTTAGAACCAGATGGAGTGGGAGGGCTGCTGCTCAGGAACTTTGTTCTTCCCCTACAGGTTGCCCTTGGACAAGTAACTTAACCTGTTACTGCCTCGGTTTTCCCTCTGGAAATAAGAAAAGACTTGGTGTCCCTCTTACATTTGTGAGGCTGACTTACTGATAGCCAGTTGGCAGGGGGGTATTTTTAGACACAGTTTCTGACTTCAGTGAATGAGCAATGTTGGGTTACTTTTTATCTTATGGGGCAGAATAACATACTTTGATTGATAGAAACACCACATGTCAGTGTGGCTCATTTCTTATTTTGCTTTTTGGTAGCCAGGGTTCATATTTCCTCAAGTTGATTTCTGCCTTTGGGAGGCTTTTTCCTCATAGGCCAGACAGCATACCTGGACTAATCAAAGACAGGCTGAGGGAGTGACCTGCTTTAGGCTTTATTGGTTGGCAATGTTATGCAACTCTGGGTGTGTTTATGGTACTATGTAAATGTTACATAAGAACATGGAGGCTGAGAAGTGGCCAGAATGCTGGCTGTGAACACAGGGACGTTAGACTGAGGGCTCCATCCGGAAAGACCTTGGGAATCTACAGGCAGTAGGGAAGAAGCTCTACCTTATTTTCCTCTAAACCCCTTTTAGACTGTGCCTTTCAGGGGACTGCTGTGTTATAAATAGGTTTATTCTCCACCGGTGAGCTAATTGTAACCTTGCTACTAAAATATGATTCAGTAAAGACGAGCCGGGAGAGGTTGGACATGCTGCTTTTATCATGTCCTGTTGAGGCTGCTTGTTGCATTTTGGAACAAGAGTTGATTTGGATGCAGTCTGTCCTAGTACCCAGGAGCACAGGGTGGGGGTGTGTGGAATTCTTAGCCCGTGGCTCCTTAGATCCTCTTTATTTTTGAAGGTTAAATTAGAATATGGGTATGTTTGTTGTATTTTAATTTTAAAATCTCTATTTTTGAAGTTTGCCTTGGAACACCAGTCAACAGTAATTCTGGGATCCTGCCTCTTTGTGCTGAATTCTTGTGTTGTCTGTTCTGGGGGAATCATCTCCTTTTCGTCTCCATACTTAGAGAAGGTCTTGGCCACACCGACAGACAGTACTGCCTGAACTGGGCTATCCTCAGCCATCAGTCCCACCTAGCCTGGAGAAGCGCAGCTTTGGAGCATCTGCTCCCTGGTGCTTTGGCGTCTACAGTCTGACTTGAATTTCTCTCAGTTTGCTCCATGACTGGGTTTGAATACCTGCTCTCTGTTTCTGCTCATCTCAGCATCCCTACCCCACACATGCCTTACCCTGGGCCTGGATCCAGAGGTGCCCCCTCCACTCTTGCCTGCAGTGTACTTGCCAGCTTCCATACAGCGTAAGTGGGACGTGGAGCATCAGTGGTCCTGAGAGCGGCCCCCTTCCCCTCCTCTAGGTCTGCCCGAGTTGGTTTAGCAGTGAAACTTCCCATATCAGTAGATCTTACCCTTTCTCCAGATTGCTCTCCAGATTGCAGAGGTAGTATCAGTTGAGGCCATGTGATCATCTTTTCTTTTCTTTTGGTTTTTTGAGACAGGGTTTTCCTGTGTATCCTTGGCTGCCCTGAATGAATGATCTGTAGGCCAGGCTGGCTTCGGACTCAGAGCTCTGCCTGCCTCTGCCTCCCGAGTCCTCCTCCTTCTCCTCCTCTTCTTCCTCCTCCTCCTTCCTATCTAGGCTCAAGCATGCTTTTGTTGTACTGAATACTTTGGATTTAACATAATGAAAATAACAAACATCACATGGCCTCTACTATCTACACAGTTACATATAGGAGATTTCTTTATTCATTAATTGGGTATGTACCCAGAACAGCTTTTGGCATGAGGAGATAACACAGAATAAGATGAACAAAAGTCCCCAACTCCTACTGTTGTGGAACTTAAAATTACCATGGCTTAAACTAAAAATAAGTAAGTGAACATGAGCTGAGCACCCTGAGGAAGATGAGTTGGAGGGTGCCCAGGTGAAGCCACATGAGATTGGGGAGTTACAGTCTATAAAGTGGTGGTTCCTGACACTGCTAGCCTATCTGAGCCATTGCTCCGAGAGGAAGTACAGGGTTTGGTTCCTGCAAGCTTCGTCATCAGGTGATCGATCCATAGGTAACTTTGTCTTCTGTATAGACAGACACCCTATTCAATGTATACTGTTGGAGCATAACATGTAAGTCTTGCCTGAGTCAAGCTCTCTTAACGCGTAGCGCTGTCTCTTGTGATTGGGAACACCAGACATCAGTACTGTGCTTGGGGACCGGTTTACATAGCGAAATCATCAACAAAAAGTATGACACTAAATATACTGCCAAGAGGACATGTGTTTACAGTACGAGAGCAGAAAGACAGCAGAGTGTGGCCTTGTTGGACCTCCAGTGGGAACGTGTGTGTTGGGCTGCTCAGGTCTGTTTACTACTCTGTGTGAGTCCTCGAATGACAAGGAAAGTCTTGCAAGCATCGTGTTTTAGGGTTACAGGTAACTTTTAGCAAGTAGGCAAATTCATATGTTTGGAATCAGAATATTTCATTAGTTAAATGTTCTAGAGATAAATTACATCACATAAAATCTTTGTGTGTGTGTGTGTGTGTGTGTGTGTGTGGTATATGCATGTGTGTGAGCAGGCACACTTGTTCATTCATGCATGTAAGGAGGCCAGAGATTGATGCCAAATGTTTCCCCCATTATTATCCACCTTATTTTGGAGACAGGGTCTCTTGATAGACTAGATGGCCAGCAAGGCCACAAGGCCTGGCAGTTCTGAGCTCAGTGACGGAGCCATCTTCCTAGTCCCCAAGGTGTTGCTGTGACTGCACCTGAACTTTTTATTGGTTTTTGGCAGTGCTGGGGATGGAACCCAGGGTCTCATGAATACTGGTCAAGCACTATCCCACTGGGCTACATTCCCAGCCCCTAGAATTGTATGCATACATACACCTAGCAGTCCCATAAGTAGATGACCATATACACATTGTTTTGTTGATGCACAGATTTCTCTGGCTCTCGGTGAGCATCTTCAGTGCACTGGGCATTAGCACAGATGCCAAGAAACAGATGCCTACCTTCTATCAAGTGAGATGGACAAAGGACAGCTAAGGGGAGTGCGCTTCCTGTAGCCACCCTGTTTCCCACAGAGCCCTGAGACTTGATGTCTAGCCACCTGAACTCAGTCACTCACTCCAACCCTGGTGGTGTTGGTACTACTGCTCAGGAATTTGACAGATAGGTCTCAGTCAGTCGATGTTTAGGTAGGTGAGCTTGATGTCATTGAACTTGACCTTTAATGGCTGATTTCTCAGTCTGTTGCAGAAAGGAAATCAGAGATGCTCCAGCTGGCTTCAAAGCAAGGCAAACACCCATGTTACAAACTTCCCATCTCAACAAGCGCATGGCAGACAGGCTGGGAACTAGCTGAGAGTGGTTCTTTTCTGACAGTAGGAGAAGAATAGGGTTCTGAGTCCTTGTATTTGCCAGGCAGTGGATCTTGCAAACAACCATGGAGCTTGGAAGAGGGTCTCATCTTAGAGGAGAAGCCCATCCTAGCTCACACAGTCTTGCTGTGCTTGGACTCTGACCTGTAGAAACTGAGATAGTAAAGAGGTGGTTTTGTTTTCTTTAAATGCCTGTGTGGTAGACAGACTGCCCTGGGAAAGGGAAGGTATGGCAGACAATGGGGAATAATCCAGAATGGGATTGAGGATGTGGCCCGAAGCTCAGCATCCTATTGCTGGGTGTGAAAGTCCTTTCAGGGATGTGGTAGCATTAGTCTGTACTCCCTGCAGCCAGGAGGCTGAGGCTGAGGACCATCCTGAATTCAAGACTGGCCTAGAATTTATATGGAGGGAAACAGGATTGTGTGCTATCGGGGTTAGCTTGTGTTGAATTGGCCTGAGGTGTTTCTAAGAATCTGTGGAGGAGCTCCTTTGCCTCCAGTTCTCAGGCTTTGTCTTAGTATGCGATTGTATATTGCACTTAGCACTCACAGTGGATAAGATTGGATCTTTTAGGAATTTCTGAAAACCTGGGCGTACCTCACCTGGAGCTGGGTTAGGAGGAATGTCCTTGCCCTTCAGCGGTTTTCTTGTGGGATTGTTGGAATTCCAGTGGGAAGTGCTGTGTTGAGAACCTCTGGAGTGGTGGTGGCCCTCCTGTGCAGCTGGCCTTTGTGCTTAAGAGGTGGCCAGCACCTGGTGATGGGACTTCAGCCCATGTGCTCCAAAGGCTGTGCTCTGCTGAAGTGCCCAACCCTAACCCTAACCCCAGGCTAACCCACCCTCTCCTGCTGTAGCCCCCCTCCTCTTGTTTCAAGGCTCAACTCCTTGGCTAAGATTGCATCCTGAATCTTGTCTGGCCCTGGTCTTCCTGCTGCTCTCGTCTCTGGCTGGACCCCTGGCACTGTTGTTGGCATTGGCATTTCAGGGTAGGCCTAGTGTGCCTTGTGTGTTCATGGCCTCATGCCTTCCCCCTCTCTCCCTGTCTCTCCCCTTTTCTTCCTAGCTAAATAAAGTGTCCCAGGGAATTTCTCCTCCTGTGTTTTCCTGGTCAGCACCTTCCTTTGGTAACTGGGGGCACATTGCTTAGGGTTCTGGGCATAGAATCCTGTGGATTAAGTAGTTTGTTGGTAGTAGTTAATAAGTTTGTTGAATTAAATTTGTTCATTTTTCACACTCTGTAATCCTAGGTAAATAATTCCAATTCTGTCTTGCTGTAATTTATTTCCTGATTAATTATTTTTTTTAAATATGCATAGATGTTTTGCCTGCATGTCTGTATATGTACTACAGGTGTACCTGATATTTTTGGAGGCCAAAAGAGGGTGTTGGATCCCCTGGAACAGAGTAACAGAGGGTTGAGTGCTGGGAACCAAATACACGGGCAGTGAGAGCTCTCCTGAGCCATCTCTTCAGCCCCATGGTCTATTTTGTTTTGTTGTATTTTGTTCTTTTAAATCCCAGTTGATATTTGTGAGTTACTTGGACATAATAATCTCTTTTCCTTCCTCAGCTCTCTGGTTTCTGTGTGTGATATTCCACACATTCATTTGATTGCAGCCAAATAAACTGAGTCTCAGCCTCTTTAGGTTCTACTTCTTGGTTGATTTTTTTTTTCCTTTTCTTTTTTTTGTCTGTCTGTTTCTCCTGCGTTACCCTTGTGGGGCAGGAACAGTTGTTCCAATCGCTCTTCTCCCTCACAAGTGTGAGGTTCACTTATATTGTAGTAAATGGGTGAGGAAGAGAACACCCATGATAAATATGCCCCCCACTCTAATGAGCTAAAAGTGTGTCTACCTAAGTGTAGCCAAAACAAACAAACAAAAACCCACTTGCTTTCTGTGTTTGTTGTAAACTAAGTCAAAGCGAATGAATATTTACGACAGCTGAGTCTGCACTTAGGCCTTGGAGCTTTGCACATGCTTCCTCCTAGTGAGGCCTGCCTAGCTTTCTCTTGCCATTCTCCTGGGCAGCAGGTGGGCCTATGTGAAGTTGGGGTATTTACCATCCGTCATAAATTAAATTGCAGTGACAGGTCTCCTTAGCATAAACATCAAACATCTCTTCTGAGTGAGAACAAAGCCTTCATTCTCTACACTCAGGGCTTAAAGTTGAACTTGTTTAAACAGCTCTCTAGGGTTGGGTTTGTCTCCAAGCAGATCTCAGAAAGGGCAGCTCACAGAATGGTGTAGTGTGGGGCTGGCTTTCCAGACACCTTTCTCTTATGCAACTCCATTCCATGATCTTTTCCAAGACCTGGAATTGAATGCCAAGTTTATCAAACATCTTTATTGTTAGACAGATGGAGTTTGCCCCCCCTCAAACAAAAACTTCCTTTATTAAGCCAGTTACATTCTTTTTTCATAAGCATTGTTCTACCAGACCAGTTTTCTGGATCCCACCAAGTGCCTTGTGGCTTTCACTGTATTGTGTCTCAGCACTCAGAACTTCTGCTCTTGTTTTAAAATTTACTTTCGATGGTTATGAAGGGTGAAGATGGAACTTGGGATGGGGGGTGGCCAATAGCATGTAATTGCTTTGCTAATGCCAGATTTTTCTACTTTAGAACTTTGGGGCTCAGTATCCATCCCCAAAACTGTGCATTACCTCTACTTGTGACACTTCAGGCCCGGATACCTCTGTTCAGATTTTTCTCATGTTATTTTTTCATCTGTTTATTTGTGGGGGAGGGGTGCACGTTCCCAGGTGTGTGTCTGTAGAGGTAAGAGAACAAATTTCAGTGTCTTTTTTCCCTTCTACTATGAGGGTCACAGGTCTCCAGGCCGGACAGGAAGTGCTTTTATCAGCCGAGTCATCCCATTGTTGACTCCCAGTTCAAGATTTTCATAAATATTTTTGGCAGTTGTTTAGATCAGTAGTTACTGGTTTTCATATTTTTTTTTTTAAACTTTATTTACTTATTTATTTGCCTTGGTGTTTGCCTGGAACTGGAACTACAGACAGTTGTTAGCTGCCATGTGGTTGCTGGGAATCGAACCCCGGTTCTCTGGAAGAGCAGATGGTGCTCTTAACCGCTGAGCCATCTCTCCAGCCCCCCTGTTTTTTATATTTTAAGCAGTGGGGAAAATAACAGTATGGGGGGATGGGGCTGTAGCGCAGTTGGTAGAGTCTTTTCCTAATGTGGAGAAAGCCCAGCCCCTGGTAAGAAAGATTGCATGCGCTGGTTCATGCCTGTGACCCCAGGGCACAGCGGTGGACAGTTGGAAGTCCAAAGCTAGACTCTCTCTCAGAAATAAAAGAGAGTGGGTGGGGGATAGCATGTGTCCTTAATCCCAGCATTCAAGTGGCAGTCAGGTGGATCTGTGAGTTTGAGACCATCCTGGTCTAAATGGCAAGTTCTGAACCAGGCTAGGGGTTTCACAGTGAGATTCTGTCTCAGTATGGGCTGGAGAGATGGCTCAGTGTTTTTTGTTTGTTTGTTTTGTGTTTTTAAAGACTTATTTATTTATTATGTATACAGTGTTCTGTCTGCATGTAAACCTGTAGACCAGAAGAGGGCATCATATCTCATTGCAGATGGTTGTGAGCCAGCAGGTTGCTGGGAATTAAACTCCGGGCCCTCCAGAAGAGCAGCCAGCGTCTCCACTGCTCTTGTAAAGGGCCTGGGTTCAAGGCTGGAGAGATGGCTCATCGGTTAAGAGCACCGTCTGCATAGGAATACCAGACTCATTCTTGAGGGAGGGGGGACAAAACTGGATTTGGCCAGGAGTGGAGACTGATCCAAGCATTATTGGGTCAGTGGGACCATAGGACTGTCTGCTCCCTGCCCAGGGAAGGGATGGGGAGTTGCAGAGAAGAAAAATGACCTGATGTGGTGGGAGGGGGAAGGGACCTTGAATAAGGATATACAGGGATGGGGGAAAAAAAAAAAGAATTTCAGAGGGAAAGCTGAACACATAGTAAATATATGTGTAGCAATCTTATTTGCATTACCACCCTTGATAAGCCATGCTTATGATTCTTACCCTCTTCATAGTTATTGTTAACTTTTCCTCATTTTAAATTCATGTTACTGCTTTTTTTTGTTAAATACAAAATAAAGAAGGAAAAAAAAAAGAAGAAAAATATTGCACCCACATGTACATACAACATACACATATGTACTTGAGTAAATCATGAAACAGATATTTTATTTAAAAAAAAAAAAAAAGAGCACCGTCTGCTCTTCCAGAGGACCCGGGTTCGATTCTCAGCACCCACATGGCAGCTAACAACTGTCTGTAGTTCCAGTTCCAGGCAAACACCAAGGCAAATAAATAAATAAATAATAAATAAAGTTTAAAAAAAAAAAAAAGGGCCTGGGTTCAGTTCTCAGCGCTCATGTGATGCTTCACAACCATCTGTAACTCCTTTATGGGGGATCTGATGCCCTCTTCAGACTTCCCTGGACACCAAGCACATATTTGGTGTACAGGTGTGTCTGTGAAAAATACATAAAATTAATAAATCTAATATAAGTAACATGACAGTCTAGAAATGCATGTAACTTATTGGGCTGAGATTTATTAAATATAGTGTTTGTCTGAGTTGGTGTTACTGAGTTTACCAGATACTGTGCTAGATAGAGTAGGGTCAGAACAGGTGACAGGACCCTGTCCTCCCTCCTTGTGTAGGAGAGATTCTTGGGACGTGCTGGAAGACCTCACAACACTTGGATAAGCACTGTGCCTCCAGATCTTTTTCCTGAGCATGTACTATGATGTTTGTTTCAGTTTGTACTTGCGATTATATGACACAGTTTGCTTTTGGGTGTGTGGATTTATGGTAATTTTAAATTTCTCTAAAGTACATGTAGCAGAATTCACTATTTTAACCATGTGAAAGTGTACACTTGGTGGCGTTAAAGCCTTTCATAATATCCAAACTATCACCACTATGGAATCTCAAACTTTTTCATTTACTTCGAAAGAAAGCTCATTAACTAGTGCCTGTACCCTCACCAGCAGCACCTTTCAGCTCCAGTCCATGTTTGGGCATGTCATCTAATGGAACCACATGACGTCGTTTCTTTTCTCTACAGTGTTTTCAGGATTCATCCATATTGTAGTACATGTAATTGCTTCCTTCCTATGGCTGAGTAATGATTCCGTTGTATGAATACACCACATTTTGCTTATCTGTTCATCATTTGATGGGCATTTGGAATTTTTTGTGACTGTACGTATTTTTGTTTTCGGTTTCTTTTTGGTAAATAGCTGTGAGTAGACTTGGCTAGGTTATGTGGTAATTCTACTGGACTACATGGTGGTTCTGTTTCTCTTACCAAAGAGCAATCAGATATTTTTTTGTAGTGCTGTAATATTTGTTTTTTGATTGGTTTTTGTATGGGGTGGGACTACACATGTGAAAGGCAGGGGACAGTCTTTGGGAGTCAGTGATTTCCATGAGGGTCCCAGGAACCAGACTCCAGTGGCTGGGTTTGGTGTCAGGCTTCTTTTGTCACTGAGCCACCTTGCTGGCTTGTTTTGGTTTGTTTGTTTTAGTTGTGTGTTTGGTTTTGAAGTCGGAGTTTCTCTGTGTAGTCCTGGCTGTCCTGGGATTCACTTTATAGATCAGGCTGACCCTGAACTCAGAGGGCTGCCTCCCTAAAGTGCTTTCTTGTGTTTTGTTTTTAAGATAGGTATTGCTGTGCAGCTCATGTTGAGGATTTTCAACCCTCCTGTCCAGCTTCCTGGCTGGTGGGTTTCAAGTGGAGTCAGTTTTTTTTACCCACCCTCCCCCACGAGTTAGTTTGCTGAAGAGACATTTTTCCTCTTGAATGTTGTAGGCACAACTGTTGAAAAGCGTTTACTCATGGGTGTATGGTTTTGTTTCTGAACTCTGGATTTCTCTGATCTATATGTCTGCCCTTGTGCCATTTGATGACTGTGGCTTTGTGGAGACTTGGAAATGGGAAATGTGAGTCCTTCAGCTTTGTTCTTTTATTTCTACCCTTTGTGACTGTCTTGACTATTCAGGACCCCTTGTAATAGACATGAATTTTATTGTCTCATCTCATATGTAATAAACTTATATAACGTGGGATAATCAGGAGTGGAGCAATACTTCAGAAGGATATGTACTGCTCTCGTAGAGGACCTGAATTTGGTTCAGACAGCTCACAACTAACTACCTGTAACTAGCTCCAGGAGATCTGATGCCCTCTACTGGCCTCTGAGGGAGGGCACCAATACTCATGAGCACATACCAACACATAGATATAACTACACATAAATATATGATAGCGAGACATAGGCTCATGCTTTTAATCACAGCACTCAGGAGAGAGAGGCAGGTGAGTTGGAGACCTGCTCTATATAGTGAGTTCTAGGACAGCCAGGGCTACATAGTGAGACCCTGCCTTAACAAGTAAGCAAATAAATAAATAAAATAGGTATGTGATGATGTATTTAACATGTATAGAATCTTTGTGAACAAATTAGGCTTCCAATGTTTTTGTATTACTGAATTTACTTTGAAAATTCCTCTTATCACATTACTACATCAAAGAAACGCTGGAGAAGTGTGCCTCAAATCCTTAGTAACTAGCAAACACTGATTGGGGGGCTCTCAGGCTCTGCAGCCTGTATCCAGTGATGCTTGAATCTGCGTTTGTTCCCACTACTGCTCTGCTTCTGGTGTCACGGCTCCTGTCCTGGGAGCCAGCCAGTTAAAGATAGAAACAGGGATTGTATAAGAATAAAACAACTCTAGTCTTCAAAAAGTATACTTGGCCTGGCCATAGTGCATGCCTTTAATTCCAGTGCTCAGGATGCAGAAGCAGGTGGATCTCTAAATTTAAGAACAATCAAGAGCTACACAGAGAAACCCTGTCTCAAAGAAAAAAAAAGGAAAGAAAAAGTGCACTGAGTCCAGTGGCATGGCTCCGGGTGAAGGCACGAATGCGGGCCTGGTGCCCTGAGTGAGTCCTCAGAGCCGCAGTGCAACAAGACCCAAGGCTGCCCTTAGGCATATATTACACTCCCCCCGCCCCCACATACACAGAGAGAGAAAGAAATAATAAAATTTTTCAAAAGATAAAGTGCGTTAAAAGCCCAAAACCTAGAGTACCCTGTTGGCTGGATGTTCTCCACAGGTAAACAGTACTAGAGTTGGGGGGCCTAGTGAGAGCCTTGACCGGCAGAACAGGCTTGTCTCTCAGCAGTTTGGAGGGACAGGGCAGTGTGAAGCTGTCTGACTGCAGACCTGGTCCCCCAGGTGGGCTGCATGGAAGTAGGCTGGACACTTGAGACCGCTCTCAAGATCTTGTCCTTATTTGGAGTAACTGGGCTAGAAGAGGGATGTGATGCTGAGCTCCTGACCAGTATAATGAGGCTGGACAAGCCACAGAATTAGGTCAGACATGAATGATTGCAGACCTTAATTATCAAAGCCTGCTTGTAGGGACTGGCATGATGTCTCTTGCCACTGAGCAGCATGACAAACCAAGTGTGATCCCCTCTTGCCTGGAAAGAGCAGTCAATTCTCATTCATTCATTCTCTCTCTCTCTCTCTCTCTCTCTCTCTCTCTCTCTCTCTCCTCTCTCTCCCCTTCTTACATACACACACATGTGCATGCAGGAAAACACACACACACACACACACACACACACACACACACACACACACACACACACACACGAACAGCTATTCTAAAGGGCCCATTCTTAAATCTTAGAGCCATTAAGGAAATACATTGAATCCAGTCTTTTTTTTTTTAAAAAAAAAAAAAACTTTATTTATTTATTTGCCTTGGTGTTTGCCTGGAACTGGAACTACAGACAGTTGTTAGCTGCCATGTGGGTGCTGGGAATCGAACCCGGGTCCTCTGGAAGAGCAGACGGTGCTCTTAACCGCTGAGCCATCTCTCCAGCCCCTGAATCCAGTCTTGAGTTTTGAGTAGAATCTAGCAGATGAGATTATCTGGGATGAAATGCCTCATCTTTGCTGAGGACTATCTGGAGGACAGGGCTAAGGACACAGTGCTTGCAGTAGGGCCTGTCACAAAAGGGGACATCTAGATACTATATTTCATTAATATTCTGTTTAAAATTTGAACTGGCACTGGGCATGGTGGTACCCCACCAGTCAAGAGGCCTCTCGAGGCAGAGGAGTTGAAGGCTAGCCTGTGCTACATAGCAAGACCCTGTTTTGAAAAGCTAAAAGATGGAGGCTGGAGAGACAGTTGAGCTGTCAAGAGCATGGGGTTAGGGTTAGCTCACAACCATCTCTGACTCCAGTTCCAAAGGATCTGACTCCCTCTGGCATGTACAGCTACAAGTACATACATGGTATCTATACATTCGCAGAGGCAAACACTCACACACATAAAATAATACAAGTAATAAATCTTAAAAGAGTAGTCTCCTGTAGAAATACTCACCTCCCTAGTGCTCACCAAGTGAGACAAGGGGGTCAGGATGCACACCCCTAAATCACACCTCTCTAGTGCTCAGTAGGGGAGTCAGGGGACCAGGAATTCAAAGCCAGCCTAGGCTGTGAGAACCTATCTGAGAGGGGAAAACGAATTGGATGCAAATCGTACCTTCAGCTCTAGCTATGAGTTATAGAAACTGCAGAGGCGGTGCAAGCTAGGAGCCAGCAAAATCCAGAATGTGGGAAACTCCAGGATAAACCACCTGGCTTTCTCAGCAAGTGATTTTCCTGAAAGGAGTAGCATTATTGGGGTGTAATAGATTTAAGACCTTTTGGAAAAGTGCAGTGAAACTTGTTGGTCCAGACTTGAACAAGCCAACTCTTGAAAGTATCTTGAGATAATGGACTTGTGAGCACTGATAGGCCCTGGGAGATGTTAGAGTGTTGTCGTTTATTTGGGTGTAATAATGATAAAGCTGAACAAATTAAGATGTAACTTGTAGAAGATTCTCAGAGCTGCCCTGGGACCAGCTGCCCTGCTCTGCCCAAACCTCTGGCAGTTAGCAGCCCGTCCGGGAAAACAGAGTTTGGGGGCAGTCCATTAGCACTCCCAGAGCGGCTAGAACAAGACTGTCCTTCTTTTATCTTGAAGGACTTCGGCATTGTCGTGATAAATGGTCATTTAATTTATTTTGTATGGGGAGAGGTTGCCTCAGCAAGTATTTAGATCAGAGGACAACTTTCTGGATTCCTTTCCTGACATGTGGAGGTTCTGGGGATGAAACGTGGGTCATCACTTGACAGAAGCACCCTTACCTGCTGGGTCTTCTCCTCAGCCCAATGGCCATTTTTGAGCAAATACTTACTGTGAGCCTACTCATATCCAATCCTGGGGACATGAAGGGGATGGGACAGTCTATTTCTTTAAATGACACTTCAGCCAGAGCACTGTTAGTGACCTGCTCTGCCTGTTTGTGGAGAGATTTAGAGTGTTCTAGCTTTTTTTTTTTTTTTTTTTTTTTTTTTAAATACAAGGTTTCTATGTGTAGCCCTGGACACCTTAAAACAGGCCTCTGTAGACCTAGCTGGTCTTGAACTTAGAGATTCTCTACTTCCAGGGTTCTGAGATTAAAGGTGTGCACCACCAAGCCTGCCTGATTTGGAGCCCTTTTTTTTTTGAGCTTTTTAAGGAGGTAAAAATGTCTGTGAATAAAGAGAGCGAGGTGACAGACTGACATGTCACGTGCCTCTGTCTCATAACAAAAAAGAACTTACTGTAGATCTAGATCTGCCTTTGAGAATAGGGTGACCAGCCACAGTTATGTGCTTGGCACAGCCAGCTGCTTGGAAGGCAGGAGCGTCAGACTGGACGCATACTGCAGGAAGACTTGGTAAGGTCCTCTGCTCAGGAAAAGAATGAGTTTGACCTGGTGGAGTGAGCATACATTTGCAGGATGATGAGTTTAGCTGAGAAGGTGTTTCCAGTGGCTCTCAAAGTTAGGGGTCCTGTACATTGCCAGGAGGACATTGGAGAACATGGTGGAACTCCTGGTTTGTAAGGTCTGGAGACTGGAGATGTGATGCTATACTGTCTGTGAGCCCCTTACCACCTCTAAGGCCTTGTTCCTCATAAAGTGGAACAGCTACATCTGCCTCGGCTCTGAGTTCTGTGGGGACCGTGTCAGAGATGAAGATCTCGAGGAATGATGGGAGTCTGTCTGTGCTGTATATAGTTACCACTGAAAGCAGCAAAACCATCATAAAAATTCAGCATCTTCCTCGGTTCTAACCCTACTGAGCTTGCCTGGTTCCATAGTGAAGCTCTTACCTAGCCTGCCTGAGACCCTGGATTCTAAAAGTATGAAGTACCAGCCTAACAGAAAAGAGCACAACCCCTGAGTGTTACATCAACAGCAAAACTGAAAAACTGCAGGAAGTGGGGTGAGGTTCAGGGCCTCAGGCCACTGCTGTTGATCCAGTGATGGGTTTAGTTAGAACCTGCTTAGTAAGGGGTGGTATGACATGCTCACCACACTTGTCCTCCAGACTGCCTGGTGAGATGGGGAGGGAGCCGTGCCTCCCCAGGCAGTGAGTGCTCCATGGTGTGTTGTTCCTAAGGAGCAATAAATAAATGAATGAAGAATCCTGGTTGCTCTAGCTTTGGAATTGTTTAGGTGTGTTCCAGGCTGATTCCTGGACAGGGCAGCTGCTGTGCAGTATGCTCCTGACTCCAAGGCTGTGGGCATCCCCTAGTGATGTCTGGTGAGGCTGTGAGTCTGAGCTCTTGGTGATTCCTGGGGCTTCCCAGCTGAGCACCTGAGAGTCTGCCAGAGTCTGCCCGGCTGGGACTTACCTTTCTCAAAACAGCCTTTCTTCTGAATTGAATTTATGTTGACATCCTACCACAAACCACCTTCCAGTCAGACAGACTTTGAACCGTGCTCCAGTGCTGGCCGTCTTTAGTTCAGGGCTGACTAACTAGACTTTGTTAGTAACAGAAGTCTGTTCTGGGAGGGCTGCTTGTATTCTCAACACTTTGTTTTCTTTCAGGTCTTTTTTTTTTTTTTTTTTTTTTTAAGTTTGCAGTGCTGGGGGGTGGGGGGCAAATCCAGGGCCTTACACATGTAGACAAGCCCCTTTGACTGAGTAAAATCCCAGCCCCTGACGTGTTTACACACAGTGTTGATTTGGTGCCTCCTCTCTGATTGTCACTCCTGATATGTCATGCTTAGTGGCAGAATAAGGCGCTTTAGGTGTACCATATTGTTTATACACATGTGCAGACTTTGACCTGATGAGTCACCATGAAACATTTTGAGAGGCCGTTGTCATTAGCCCAGATTTATCTTTTCAGAGAGAATTAAATTTAGGATACTGAGTTTATAGTAGGTTCAGAGCATGTATTTCTTTATTGTTGTTTCTTTTGTTTCAGTAAAAAATATTAGCAGGCAAGTAGCCAAACCGCCTTTAAGGGTGTTTAGGAAAGGACCAGCACACAGGGCAGGGCAGGGTGGGGACCCTTTTCCGGTCACTTGTGAGGAAAGGGGGTGAGGGTAGGTGACTTACCCAAAGCCACACAAGCCGCACAGCCGGTTAGCAGTTTCTTCCTGAGACGAGATTTGACACTGCCTAGTTAGTGTAAGGGGCCTTTTCCTTGTTTACATCTTTTTTTATTTCAATTTTTATATTAAAGGGAGGGTTTGTGTTTGTTGAGTATGTCCGATCTCAAGTTTTTTAAAGTGTATTACCTGTGTGGTGTTTATACAGTCCCCTGGAGCAACAGTCTGCTCTGCAGTGTCTGTCTGCCCAGTACAGGAGAGTGCACAGGAGGGCTAGCTGAGTTCCGGGTCATGTGGCCAGTATTAGAACTGGCATTTAGGTTTCAGGTCTCTGTGACCTGTCACTCCGTGAAACTCACTGTAGCTCCTGGTGATGTGAAGTCAGATCTTTTCAGAGTGTGGGTAGTTGGTGGTTATCTTCAAAGCATATCTGTTTGGACTTGTCACTTGCTCTGCAAAAGGCAAAGGATGTATACAGTGGGTGGAGTGAGCCTTGCTCTGGGGAGCCCCAGCACTTAGCAGGCAGTTGGCCAATTTCCCTCTTGTCTCTGTAAGATAAATGGTGCTTACTGATTGGATAGTTGAGGCCCAGCTGGGCTCAGGGACTTGCCCAGCTCCTTATCACAAACCCACTGTGGGTCTATTTCCTAGCTTATCCTCAGCCCCTCCTCGAAGGGATTTCGCCACTTCTGCTCTTTTCTGTCTTACACCAAGATTGTCTAAGTACTTCCCAAAAATAATGAGCCACGTGTGGGTGTGTTCATTCTCTAGAATGAATCACTGTGAACGAGGCCAACAGCAACGAAAAAAGAATAACTATCAGGGACCAGGGACTCCTGAGTGCTCTGCCCTACTAATTGACGGACTCTGAAGTGACTGCTGTTTAAAAGGCGGCTGTGGGTTTGGCTGTGTGTCTCACCATGCTCAGAATAGTCATCTCTTGAAGTTGTTAATTTCCCTTTCTTGCTTCCCAAAATAGACCCAATGCTGTTCTCTTTGCTGGACGTCACACATGAGTACTGAGAGGTGCCCTCCCTGCAGGGAGCCCCTGAGGGACACAGAAAGGATCATCAAAGGGGTCTTGTTGGATTAACAGGACTCTTGGAGGGAGAAAAGGGGGTCCTGCCAAGTTATCTGAGACTTGAATAAATTTTAAGTTCTTAAGAGGAGTACGACTGGACTGGAGGTTCAGGCCTGTGGTCCCAGTACTGTGGAGACAGGAGAGTGGAGGGGTCCAGGCCGGCTGGACTACATAGTGAGACATCTCAAACAAACAAAAACAGAATGAGAGAATTTCCAAACACAAGTTTGGGAGAACAATTTGAAGTCTTGTTTGTTTTGAGACTAGAAGATTAACACTGGGATGCAGGGGAAACTTACTGGAAAAGCTCTTTTTCTGATGAGTCCCATAGTCCCATGGTCCCTACTTCAGAACGCTCTGCCTGCCCAAGCTGTTGGCAGGTAGCTGCATGTTTGGGAATTCATCTCAGAAGATAGAGATCTCATCAAACTGTAAAAAGTATACAGGCCCTGCCTGGAAGGGCTCTCTGTCTACCTGCTTGCCTCTCACCTCCCCCCACATACACACATCCAGTTCCTCGTGTCTTCCTGTCCCTTGTGTCCTTGAATGGGAACAGCAAAGGGTCGCCTCTTACCTACAGTTTGTGGTAGGTTGGCTAAGGGTTGACTTGCAGAGAGCACATGAAGGTGGAGATGGACTCTTTGTAGCCAGGCTTTCCTTTGGATTGGCCACAGCCTTTATGCTCTAGAGGCTGAGTATCCGTTCTTCCCAAGTGTACCAGGAGGTCTTGCACCTTCCCCACACACACACACCCTCGGTGACTGGCTGTCTCAGCTCTGCAGTACCAGCTTCAGACATTGTAGGCTGAATTGTGCTACATTGCTGCCCATCCCAGGAGGTCAGGGCTAGGTTAGGCTTGGGGTGGACAGTAGAGGGGACCAACTGTCTGGGCTATTCTTGTTAGTTAGATAAATAAAGGATTTCGGATTCCAGGGCTGCTGAGCAGCAGCTCTCAGAGGCGCCAAATTCATTTACAGTGATTTCCTGCCGGTGGCACACTCTTACGTGTAGTACATACCCAGCAAAACTTACTGGTCCCAGTGGGGAGCGTGGACACTGTCTAGCTGGAGTTGGGGGGCCACTTAGAGTGTACATATGCATGCCAAGTGCTGCCTGGAGCCTTTTGGTAGGGGTTAAATTTATTACACACTTTATATGCATGATCTCATTTCCTCCTCACAGTAACTTTGTGAAGTGGGCATTCAAGTTCTCTAAGGAGAACATCCTCCTTGGCCCTCAGGAGAGAGGCAGCAAACATGGACTGAAAGAGGAGGTGATGATGGAGGGCCAGGGAAGTGCTGATGGAGAAGAGCTTTGGAAAGATGTATGAGAGCATGCGTGTCCTGGAAACTGGCTCCAAGGAATTCTGGGTGGCTTTGTGCAGAATGTGGGGAGCACTGTTTCCCGAAGGGAAGGCTCCATCCACCTAGCAGGATCATTTGGAAGGAGTACGTGGCATTTGTCTTTCCTTGGCATAGAGCAGAGCAGTTGGGAATGTACAGCAGAGGGCCTGCACAGCTTTGTCTATGAGCTAAATAAGGTGCAAACATGCCTTGCTGAGGCTGGCTTTCTGCTCCCTTTTTATAAAGCTGCTTATTTGGGGGCTATGAAGTATGCTGAGGGGTCATTCTGAGTCTGGAAAAGGACCTGGAGGAAGATCCTCCATTGCTCTTGATACCTGCCCTTCTGTTTCCTGTAGCTCTGTTGTGTGCATGTACCAGCTGCTTACAGACCAACTACACATGTGAAACAGATGGGGCCTGCATGGTCTCCATCTTCAACCTGGATGGCATGGAGCACCATGTACGCACCTGCATCCCCAAGGTGGAGCTGGTTCCTGCTGGGAAGCCCTTCTACTGCCTGAGCTCTGAGGATCTGCGCAACACCCACTGCTGCTACGCGGACTTCTGCAACAAGATTGACCTCAGGGTGCCCAGCGGTGAGTGGACACCCTTGAGGGGGTCTCCCTGTGCAGGCTGAGTGCCATCCATCCATTGTTCTCTGCCTTCCCGGTCCCTCGGCTCAGTGATAGCTAAAGGTGGTTTTTAGATGCTCTCTGAGGGCATGACAGTGGTGAGGCTTCCTTCCCAGTCAAGCTTGCTGCTCAGAGGTGACGAGAGCAGATTTCAGAGCTACCCACTACCTGTGGGGTAGAGGTCGTCAGCCGCAGAGCCATGTGAAGGGCTCTGTCTGGGGACAGGGTGAATCAGTGTGAGGAAGGCTAGAATGAGAAAGGGTGGTGGTCTCAACGGAGCCATGTTAGACACTCCTTAGGCAGGTCTGCCATTTAGCAGGTCCTTTTGAGGAGAGAATGACCAGAGCCTGGAGGAGTCTGAGCCAAGCTTGCAATTCTGGCATGCCCTGAACTTCCAGAGTGGGTTTGCCTCCACTGGTGTGGTGCATCATTTGAGGGCATCAGGGCATAGGCAAGCCCAGGAAGAGCAGAGGAGCCCAATCTAAGGGTCTTTACAGGAGGTAGTTTGAGGGATCAATCAGGCTCCAATATTCTCTTGTTTGTACTGATTCTTCTCTCCTCTCGCCCGTTTTCCCAGGGCACCGAAAGGAGCCTGAGCACCCCTCCATGTGGGGCCCTGTGGAGCTGGTGGGCATTATTGCTGGCCCAGTCTTCCTCCTGTTCCTCATCATCATCATCGTTTTCCTCGTCATTAATTATCACCAGCGCGTCTACCACAACCGCCAGAGACTGGACATGGAGGACCCCTCGTGTGAGATGTGTCTCTCCAAAGACAAGACACTCCAGGATCTTGTCTACGATCTCTCCACGTCAGGGTCTGGCTCAGGTACTAGGCTCTCCAGGCTCTGTGTCTGTTGGTACTCCCAGCTGGTTCCCAGCAGGAGAGAGCATTTATGAGAAAGGCCGAGGGCCTGCTGAGTTGAGTCATTTGGTTTCATAATTCTCCTCATCTGGAGTCTGACATGTAATCAGATATGATAATGGCTACACTGAAAATCTTTTATTTCCCAAGATTTCAGAGGTCAAGTGCAAAACTTTCTCTTGCAGAAACTCTGCCTCTCTCCAGCTTTTGTAGCTGTGTCTATGAAAATTGAGCTGGTTCCATCTGAGCAGTGACATGCGCAGTTTAAGGACTGATTCCTTCTGAGAAACAAGAGTGTGCCGGATTCCTGTGAGGTGCTGACAGCTAATCATTGATCTCTGAGCAGCCACAAGGGGAGTCTGAGGACATTGAGCAAAAGTTTAGAATGGAGACTTGGTGAATCATTGACTTGTTCATTGCCCATGGGCTTTCGGTGAGAGTTATCGGAAAGGCAGCTTGGGCTTCCAGCATAGTTTGGCCTCCATTTCCTGTAGTGCCTGTTGTTGTCGGAGGCTTTCTTAGATGAGGCACTGAACTCGGCATTGGGCCTTGATGTGAAACCAGAACTCAGGTCTCAGGAAACAGCTCAGCTAATGAAAACAAAAAAGGCTAAGTATGTGGGTGT
This sequence comes from Sigmodon hispidus, assembly GCA_004025045.1. NCBI lineage: Eukaryota > Metazoa > Chordata > Mammalia > Rodentia > Cricetidae > Sigmodon > Sigmodon hispidus. The sequence continues at coordinate 200,957 of PVIH01001047.1, forward strand.
GGTAGAACATAGCTGAGATCGTCTATAATCCTGGCGCTAGCACTCAGGAGGCTGAGGCAGGAGATTTGCCTTAAGTTCAAGGCCAGCACAGGCTGTCTAGCAAGTCAACCAGGACTACATAGTGAGCACCTGTCTCAGAAACCCAGCATGGCTAACGATTAGGTGTTGTTGCTGTTGCAATGTTGATAAGTGATCACTTTAAAACTATATTCCATTCTTCTGAAGCATAGAAAAAACCTTCAGAGGCCAGTGTTGCCATGTGAGCAGGAACACGATCTTGCTGTGACTCTGTTTCCCTGACATGGGTTAGGCTGTGGAAGGAAGCAGTGCCATCCTGCACCCTCCTGTGAGTGCTGACATCTCGGGGTTGGTGCTTTTGCCCTTATGAAACTTGCCAGTAGAGAGCACCAACATGAATATATTTAAAAGCTGTATATTTTTAGAAAGCCAGAAAATATCTGGCTTGTGCTTTTCCACCAAAGTTTGAGCAGTGGCTGGAAGTGCCTGGGAGAGGAAGTCTTAGTGTCTTAGGGTTCTTCAGATCCAAGCCAGCTGAGGCTGGGGGGTCTTGGTAGACATTTTGTCTACACTAAAAACAGTTAATGGCTATTTCTCCCTGGGCAATTCAGTCCATTTTTTGGTACAGAATATACAGGGTGTCCAAGGTGTTGGTCTTGTTTTTAGTTTTGTTTTTTAAATTATGTGCATATGGGGGAGTTATGAACAGATGAGTAGATGCCCTTGGAGACCAGAGGTGTCAGGTTTATTGGGGCTCTGCTTTGTGAGCACATCTGATGAGGTGCTGGGAACTGAACTTGGATCCTCTGGAAGAACAGCTGACCTTCCTTTTTTCCTTCTTCTTTCTCTTGACAAGATCTCACGGTGTAACTTTGGCTAGCCTGGAATTCACTAACTAGACGAGGTTAACCTCAAATTCACAGAGATCCACTTGCTTTTGCCTCCCGAATGCTGTGATTAAAGGTGTGCAGCACTATGCCTGGCTCAGTATGTGCTCTTGATCATTGAGCCATCTCTGTAGCCTGGGTAATACTGTTTTTAATATTAGGTTCATGTTATATGGATATGACTTCTAGGTCTTTTTAACAAATGTATGCTGAATGCCCTCTGGAAACAAAGATTGAGAAGAAGCTGCCCTATGATTAGATAGGCTGACAGGATTGTTGGAGAATCTCTCAGAGGCATGTATGTGTGAGAGAGTCTTGAAGAACAGGTTGAGATTGTAAGTGAGGTTAGCAGGCAGGGAACATTTGAGGCCACAGAACAGACTGAATGTAAAAACAAAAAGCCGTGAAGGTTCATGGTGTGTTTAAAGACTTAGAATAATGAGTTGGTTATGGTATGCCTAGAGCCGGCAGAGGCGTACTGGCCAGGAATAAAGGGCTGTGGTGCCGAGGGCTGTGGGGCCACAATTTGTCTTGCAGGTCAGAGCTTCCACTAAGAGATCCCACATGGGCAAAGGAATGCTTTTTCCCCCTTTTGGATGAAATGAAATGTTAGCAGTGGTGTGGGGGATGGGTCCATTCACTTACCAGCCTCCAGCGGGGTGAAGCAGAGCTGTCTGTATGTGGGTGTGCAGGGCAGTGGCAGGGTGAGATGAGGTGGAAAGACCAGTTGCAGTCTTTTTTAAAGGGGCAGAATAGGACAGGGCACAAGTTTGAAGGGAAAGGTGGGCCTGGCTAGGAAGCTTGTGGCCGCCCTCTGTCTCCAGTGTGGTAAGAGCATGCGCTGTGCAGTCAGGCCTGGAGCTTAACTCCTGTCTGTTACCGTTTGTGTTAATTTGAGGAATTTATATAATATACCTTTTGAGCCTTACTTTTTTTCTTGTCTGTACAATGGGAATAATAACGATGCCTGCTTTGCTGAGCATGAAGAAATGAGGTATACCTCACGCATATTAAGCACACAGTAAGTCCACCAAGCCCAGGGATTCCTAACAGCTGTTATTTGGTCCAGGGAGGGAACGGAGAAGATAGAGGATGGTAAGGGTGATTGGACAGACACAAAGACAGACACTGAATGAGGCAAATGAAGCACTGATAAGCCCTGCAAGACGGTAAAATGAGTCATGAATTAGTGTGGGTAGACTCCAGTCTACACCTGGAGCCTTCCTGTGTATAGAGCACTCTCTAGAGAGCTGGGTACCCTATTGCGCTTAGCCCAGAAGTACTACTGTGGGCCACGCAGCATCGCCCTCTAGTGGCCAGTGAGCAGGGTGACCAGCAAGGCTGTGCCCACCTCAGGAGCCCTGCTTTCGTTTTTTCTGTAATCACAGAATGAAGCAGATGCTGGCTAGTGTAGATGTGGTCAAAGATTTACATACAGGTTTTTCATCCACACAGACTAGAAGAAAAGTTCTTGGCTATGGAGCAGCTATCAGGTGATTTGCTCTTAGCCTGCTGATAGTTGCCTAGCCTGGCCTAGGCCTTGTAACACACTGTGGCTGCTGGGCCCAGGGAGACTGGAAAGACCTTTCTGGAGATACAGTGAGTGGCAGTTTACAGCGCTTAGCAGATTTGCCATGTCAGACTTCTTCTTGTTCTTTGGCCCATACCTTAGGGTCGCCCCTTACTTCTCCTCGTTCTCTGGCCCATAGGGTTACCCCTTTTTGTCCAGCGCACGGTGGCCCGAACCATCGTTTTACAAGAGATTATCGGCAAGGGCCGGTTTGGGGAAGTATGGCGTGGCCGTTGGAGAGGTGGTGACGTGGCTGTGAAAATCTTTTCTTCTCGTGAAGAACGGTCTTGGTTCCGGGAAGCAGAGATCTACCAGACAGTCATGCTGCGCCATGAGAACATCCTTGGATTCATTGCTGCTGACAATAAAGGTACTGGACCCCGGAGTCAGTGGATGGGGTGGGAGGGGCTTGAGAAGCTGCCGCTGTGCAGCACGCAGAGGAAGTCTAGAGAAGGCCATAGCAGCAAACCCTGAACCTGGGTTATTGGGCAGGTAAGAAGGCACCTGGTGTGGTCCCTGCCTGGACTCTGTTTGTTTATTTTGAAAATCCCTACAGTAAGGGATGGTGGTCTCATCCTCTCAGGAAAGAAGGATGGCAGAGGCGCACAGTCACATTGTACAGCATTGTAGACACTTGTCATAGCAGCCACCAAGAAAAAGACCTAGCCCCTGAGGTTCTGCTTCTGCTGCTGCTGCTGCTGCTGCTGATCATCATATTCTCTCTCTCTTCCTCTCCTCCGCCCTCTCTTCTTGCTTCTTTGTTAGGGAGGCTGGGAGTTGAGGCAGAGTCTATAGTACATATACTATACCATATAGTACAGCCTGACTCACATGTTGTCTTTGTGTCTCAGCCTCTCGTGCTGAGATTGACAGGTGTGTGGACCACACCCCACTGTCTTGCTACAGTTTTGAGGCTTTTGCTTATGCCCAGGGACATCGCTGCTTTGAGAACCACATTGATGGGTAAAATAACAGCTGATGGTAGGAGGCAAGCACACACCAGTCTAGATAACTGCCCTGAAAGAGGTCACATGTCAGCTGACACAGTTGGCAGAAGCTGGGCAGAAGGGAAAGTCTGTGTGTGCATGTGCAAAGGTGAGGTGTGTTCGAGATTCTGCAGATAATGAGAGGCAGGCTGAGACCAGAGATCAGCTTATGCTGGGCGGGCGTGTGTGTGTGTGTGTGTGTGTGTGTGGAGGGGGGGGGTTCAATGTCTTTGTCTTCCTTCCTGTATTGCCCTCTGCCCTCTTTTTGAGATATCTCGCACAAAACCCAAAGCTCACTGATTGGCTGGACTAGCTGCCAGCAAGTCCTGTCTCCACCCACAACCCAGTGCTAGTGTTACAGGGACATGGTCATGCCTGGTTTTCATATGAGTGGTGGGAATCCAGACTCAGGCCCTCATGCTTACACAGCAGCAAACATTTTAAGGAAACACTGAAGGGGTTGTATTGGATGCTGAGCACAAATAATTAGGATGCTGTTCATTAATTTAACAGCATTTACTGGTCACTGTGGGCCAGGGCCTCTACCCATCTTTCAGATCATCTTACATAAAAACCAACTAGAGAGAGATCCTGGGGAAGAGGGAACAGACAAGCAGCAGGTAATATACCTGGAACACAGATAGTGCGAGGTGACTGGGTCAGGTTTTAGAAGTCTCTGCCAGCTGTGACACAGCTCCCTCTGTGGAGGCTCGTCTCCACTGTGCCTGTGGGAAATGCTAAGCTTGGGTTAGCTCCTAAGACAATCACAGCGCTGTGGTGTTGGTGATGGCCCCAGCCGCCTCCAAGCTGCAGAGTTCTGGGTTCCAGTATAGGGGAGAGAAAGGGTCTCAGGCCCGGAGGAGGGGCTGCCCTGCACACATCTTGGAATCACTGCAAGGCTCAAGCCAGTGGGCCCTGAAGAAGTAGCTGCTAGTTAGAGAGGCCCTTGTTGGGATCAGAGGTGCCAAGGCCCAGACATTCCCAGCAGCTCTTCTCTGATTCTGGCAGCTCATGTGAGCTGGGACCTGGCTGGTGATGCCACATGAGGACCAGGGCAGAAGGAAGTCAGGCTCCTTTGTTCTGCCTTTGTACCATGACATATTCAGTGTGATGCCCTGGAACCAGCACCAGCCTAGGGTTCGGGAGCTCGCAGTCTGATTCCTAATCTTCCCAGTGACAGCAGCAGAGCCTAACTTGGCTACTGTTCTTTTCTTCCCTCCCTTTCTCTCCCGTCCTCCTTCCTGCTACCCTGTTTGTAAAGACAGCTAACACTGTGCATGTTACCCACCTTCCACTGCTTCTCTGAAGGGCAAGATGAGTTTTCTGGAAATACTTCACCGTGGGCTCTTGATGCATGGAAAAGTATCTTAGGCTCTAACAGTGACACACAGAGGAGATCATCCTGCTCTCTTGTAGCCTAGCTTGAGCATGGCCACAGGCTGGAAAGAAACATTTTCACTGAGACAGGTCTAGGCTAGGTTATAATCCAAAGGTCACACAGCGTTAGGGGAGAGGAGAGGCCAACTTGGCGTTGTTTTTCCTGGGCAGTGGTGAGTGCAGCACTGTGAGCCTTGTGTCAGGGTTGTAAGAGAACGGAACCTGTTGCTTTCTTTCCCTGAGCACACATTGCTCTTTCCTGGCCACGCTACACTGCAAATTCAGCAGCGAAATGGCACATTGTTTAGAATTGCCCTCGCTCCTTCTCAGTGTTCCCTGCTTGCTCTGTGCTCACTGTTGCAGAGGCCAAGTCCATGATGGTGACGCAGGCAGCAGACAGCTGAGGGCTCACACCTTGAACTTCAGGCAGAAGGAAGGAAGGCTCAGGGCTTTGAAACCTCAAATCCTGCCCCCAGTGACACAATTCCTCTAGCAAGGCCCCACCCACCTCCTAGGCTTCCCACACAACCACCAACTCGGGGTCGAGTAGTCAGATGCCCAGGACTACTGGGGACATCTCGATCACAACCGTAGTCAGCTGGATAATGGAACAGCCTAAGAAAGACGTGCTGTTTCCTGTCCTCAGCCAGAGGTGTGGAGGCAAGAAGTCTTCCTGACCCTAGTTAGTTTGTTCACATTTGTGCGTCTTCCTCCTTCTGCTCATAGTTCCCGCTCTTCAGAACACCTTTGTCTTCTGCAGATAATGGCACCTGGACTCAGCTGTGGCTCGTCTCTGACTACCATGAGCATGGTTCCCTGTTTGATTACCTGAACCGATACACCGTGACCATTGAGGGGATGATTAAGCTGGCCCTGTCTGCAGCCAGTGGATTGGCACACTTGCACATGGAGATTGTGGGCACTCAAGGTGGGTGATGGACTCACCTGAGGAGCAGGAAGCCTGACATGAAAGGCCTGTCGATATCCGGGCCTCCTCACTGGGGTGGCAGGGACCAGACTTGGGGAATGGCAGTTTGATTTGAGGAACAGAGCACCAAATTTTCTGAGCAAGAACAAAAGCTAAACAGGGTTTCTTCATGGCCTCTGCCATTCACCCTCCCTAGGGAAGGTGTGAGGTGAACGCTTGGCTGCTGTTAACACCTGGTTCAGTGGTTTGCTAAGGAATAGCATTTTGGGGGTACACCATGAAAGAGTGGGACTGAGAACAAGCCAGCATGCCAGCAGCAATCTCCTGATGAGGTTGGGCACTGCCCTGCATGTTTCATGGTGGCAAGACACAGGCCCACCCGTCTGCAGGCTTTCCTGGAGGAGTTGGGCCAAGGCTTTTGCTAGATTGCCCTGTTGTCCGCAGATCCTGGGCTTGCTCTAGCAGCAGGTGTGAACACTGGGGCCTAGTTGGCCTGGGAAGCCAGTGTGACAGTCAGGCGCTGGTGCTAGGACCACTGGCAGTCCTCATTCCCAGAGCCACCAGCTGTGTGTGCTCAGTGTCTACCTGACCCACTGGGGCTCTTTGGGGCTGGTGAGTGGTTACGGTATCTTAGTGTTCAGCAATAGCCATGTCATTCTGAGGCATGTCAGGTCCTTCTGGGAATGCTCTTGTCCTCTCCACGTTCCCACGAAATGCCGTTATTCTAATTGTCCAGAAGAGGATCTTGTGGGAGGCAAAGCCAGCACTCGGCCCAGCCGTCTGGCTCAGAATCCCTGCATTTCCATGTATACATCTTTCTTTCTTTCTTTTTTTTTTTTTTTGTGGCAAACACCTTTGTTTTACTCTTTTTTTTGTGGGGGGGGGGAGTTAAATTTATTTATTACATGTACAGTGTACAGAAGAAGATACCAGATATCATCATAGATGGTTGTGAGCCACCATGTGGTTGCTGGGAATTGAACTCAGGACCTCTGGAAGAACAGTCAGTGCTCTTAACTGATGAGCCGTCTCTCCAGCCCGTATACATCTTTCTTAAGTGTGCCTTGCTTTGTCTTTGTCAGGGAAGCCTGGAATTGCTCATCGAGACTTAAAGTCCAAGAACATTCTGGTGAAGAAGAACGGCATGTGCGCCATTGCGGACCTGGGCCTGGCTGTCCGTCATGATGCTGTTACTGACACCATTGACATTGCTCCAAATCAGAGGGTGGGAACCAAACGGTAGGAAGGCCCTATAGGCTGCCTAGGCTGCAGCCCTCACTCATGGAGCAGGGTTTGGGGAGGTATAGGCACCAGACCTGGCTAGAGGCATGGGCAACACTGCAATGCATTGTTGCTTGAAGGGGGCAGGGAATGTGTCCTGTTTGAGCTTACCAGCCTGGGGCAGAGCTAATGAGGACTGGGGACTGGCTACCTGAAGGGTTATGTCCTGCTTTCCACTTGTTGGAGAAGTGAAGGGACTCAGCAGCTGACATCATAAGGAAGGGGTGGGAAAGAGGGTCTACACTGGCTCTAAGTGGATTAATTATGCTGCTCCTCTTTGTCCTTTTACCCTGAGATTACATCTACCCAGGCTCAAATGTAGGTAGGGCATCTTACATCATGTAATTACCCACAATTACTGCTCAGAGTCACTAAGGGTAATTCTGATCACTTCTAGAATTGTTTTCACCTATCTGAAATCAGGTAAGATAAATTCCAAATGAAATTTAAGCTTACTCTGTCACTGTGTCTCCCTGTAAATTAAAGGCTGGGGGCAGCTGCCGTTACTACCTGTACGGTCCCACCACACAGACTGCTCCAAGACATCCCAGCAGCTTTGGGTTCAAATCCGATTGTGCAGTGGCAGACGAGCGCTCGCTTGTGCGTGTTCTCCACAGAGCTGCGTGGAGCCGTGTCCTTACATACGCAGAGCTCATGTGCTATGCACGGCTGTGTTTCTCTTGTCCTTGCAGATACATGGCTCCTGAAGTGCTTGATGAGACCATCAACATGAAGCACTTTGACTCCTTCAAATGTGCCGACATCTATGCTCTTGGGCTCGTGTACTGGGAGATCGCTCGAAGATGCAATTCTGGAGGTACCTTCTACTCCTGCCCTGGCTTTCAGCATTATGAGTTAGCCAGTGGTGCCGGTGCCGGTGCTCCACTTCTGGGGCAGCTGTGCTCAGAGGCCAGCGTGCTGCTGTTGTATTTGTTTGCATGGGCTGGGGATGAACTCAGCTTTGTACATGCTAGACGAGACTCTTTCATACTCTTAAGCCCTGGGACCAGCTTGTTGAATAGTGTTGTTCTTTGTGATAGTTGTTTGATAGCTCATTAAACATGTGACACATACAGCCTTTTTCTCCCTCCCTCCCCTCACTCACTGTCTTTATCTTTAACCCATAGTGGAGGAGAATTCCCAGGATGCACATGGGCCAGGGTTAAGGCAGAAGTCTTGAGTCCGAGGCAGTTTGTTTGACATGTAGGCCTTCCAGACACGTTCCTGTCCACATCTCTGGGGAACCCTGTGTTTCCTTCTTGCATTAAGAGTAGAACTTTTCGGGGCTGGAGAGATGGCTCAGAGATTAACACTGACTGTTCTTTCAGAGGTCTTGAATTCAATTCCCCACAGCAACCTCATTCCAACCATCTGTAATGAGATCTGGCGCCCTCTTCTGGCCTGAGTTAAAGTTCCAGGGCCTCTAGAGCCCTTCCCGGCCTTTCGTCTCTGATGAAAGGTCCCAGGGCAGTGAAAGTAGCTGGATTAAAAATAGCTGGTAGATTTTCCAGTGGGACCTTTTTTCTGTTCCTACCCTTTGCTGGCCATGATGTGTGGTTAGACACAAATAATGGAGGAGATATCCCTCCGGTATTCATGGGCTTGGGCCTCTTAAATTTTGATCAGTATGACTAAGTGAAGCTGATTAGGAAAATTCCAGAGCTAGAGTGTAACTCAGTGGTAGTGCTAGAATATAATATACATATATACATACATCTGTATGTGTACATGTATGTGTTTGTATGTATGTATAGTATAAGCCCCAACATCCCTCTTTCCATAAAGAAAATTGTCATGGGTCTTTTAAAAAATTGGTGTGTGTATGTGTGTGTGTGCTATATCTACATGTTCCCATAGGTTATGTGTGTACATGTAGAGGCCAGAGATTCAGATTTTTGAGACAGGGTATCTCACTGACCCTGGACTCCTGTGTTAAACTGGATGGCTGAGTTGTTCCAGGGACCCCCATGGCTTTATCCCTCCTTCTGCACTGGGTTACAGATGTGCACCAGCTGTTATGTGCGTGCTGAGGGTCTGAATCCAGTTCCTTGTGGTTACCCACATTACCACAGAGCTTGAGCTGTGAAGAAGTTCTTGACTTCTTTCAATTGACACCCAGAAATAGGGCTAACTGTGCAATAGCTAACTGCCGTTTCGTCACTGCCTGCTGCGTGTGCTCATTGATACCCTTACTGCAAATCTGTAAAGGTGGAAAATGAGTCAGGGAAGGGTTAAGGAATGTGTGTGGTCACATAGCTCAAACTCTAGCAGGCCAAGGCCTGCGCTTCGGCTTCCACCTGCCCCTTAGACACTTATTAGCAAGCCAGAGTCTCTGTTTCAAACTCTCTCCTCATAGGGCTGGAGAGGTGCTCTGCCCCGGGTTCCCAGCATTCACCCAGCAGCTTACAACCATCCCTAACTTTAGTTCAAGGGGATCTGACTCCTTTCTGTATAGCCCTAGCATTCAGGAACTGATGTATTGAGTACTGGGCTAAAGGCATGTGCCACCACCACTCAGCTAAAATAATTTTTTTTAAAGATTTATTATGTACACAAAGTTTGCCTGCCCACCAGAAAAGGGCACCAGATCTCATTACAGATGGTTGTGAGCCACTATGTGTTTGCTGAGAATTGAACTCAGGGCCTCTGGAAAAGCAGCCAGTGCTCTTAATTTCTGATCTATCTCTCCAGCACCTAAAATAAATAAATCTTTTTTTAAAAAAAATCTTGTCAGACAGTGGAGGCTCATGTCTTTATCCCAGCACTTGAGAGGCTGAGGCAGGCTGATCTCTGCGAGTTCAAGGCCAGCCTGGTCTACAGATCAAGTTCCAGGATAGCCAGGGCTACACAGAGACTCTGTCTTTTAAAAACTAATCAATAAATAAAAAACAAACAAACAAATAAATAAGTCTTACCCACAGGTTAGTAAAATGACTCAGAAGGTGAAGTTACTTGTGTTACAAACCTGCAAACGTAAGTTTAAGCCCTGGAACCAACACCCGAGGCCAACTCCCCACAGTTGTCCTCTGAGCTCCCCGTGTGCATTGCCTTCCCCATCTCTCTCTAATAATTAGTGAAAACAAATAAGCAGTGTATCTCATTAGGGATCATCGTTCAGCAGGGATGTTTGTTGTTTGAATGGGGGGGGTCCGAAAGGACAACTGTCTCACCCGGTCCCGTCCCAGACTGACCTGGAACCCTTCTCCCTCCCCAGTCTCCCCAGTACTAGGAATGCAGGTCCGTGCCACTGGGCCCTGCTTTGGAGTTTGTAACTTTATTATGGACTCTTTTTGTTTGGTTTGTTTTGTTTTTGAGACAGGGTTTCTCTGTATAACCTGGCTGTCCTGGAACTCACTCTGTAGATCTGTCTCCTGAGTGCTGGGATTACAAGCATGGGCCGCCACTGTCCTGCACTTACTATGGATTTTTATGTGTAAATCTAATGGATAAGAACTTAAAATACTTCAGTTACTTCACTTTTACAAGGGAATCATGGGATGCTGAAGCAAGAGAATGACTAGTTGAAGGCCCCTGTGAATTTAATGAGGCTCTGTTAGGAGGTGCACGGAGGGCTGTGGCCATAGTCTGGTGGTAGAGCACTCGCCTGCAGCCTGGGGGTAGTGGTGCAGACCTATAATCCTAGTACCCAGGAGGCTGCCACAGGAGGATTGAAATTTTGAGGCCACATAGGCTACATATACCAAGGCTCTATCTCAAAAACAAGAGGAAATGCTGGGGTAGACATGTGTCTGCAGTCGAGGGCCCAGTGCGTGAGGCTCTGGGTTACAACACACACATTCAAATCAGAGTGCAGATGCCATCACTGCACTAACACACCTCTGACACCTCCTTCCTCTTCAAGTTCACCTGCATTCTTCCTTCTTCACGTGACTGTACTGGAGATTCCAGTCCAGTGCCCTGCAGTCACACCAGCTGCCTACCATTGACTCCCATGCCCTCTTGTTCCAGACATTTCCTGTGAGTTGGCAGTTTGGTATATCAGAATCACATCCAGGTTGGGAATTTTTTTGTCTATTTGGAGCAAACATTTTCTGGCCATTAGTCTGGAATTCTAATACAATGTACAGGATGTTAGTCCTTCCCTTTATGATGTTGACAGCCAGAAGTTAGGAAGCCAGCGTGCCAGCTTTCATTCAAGGTCTTTACCTCCTGTGAGTTAGGCTGTGTCTGTTCTTGTGAGGGAAGACTTCCTGGGGTATGCTGGCCTGCACCCTGGCCCACCTCAGACTGAGGCCCGCCACATGAGACGCTGTCGAAGCTGTACCCACTTAGCTGTGTGCTTGCCACGGGGTGTGCTTGCCTTGGGAAGTGCGGGAGGCACACGTCTCCCCTGCGCCCAGCAGAAGACAGAGCCTTCTTTTTCTAGCATTACTGTGAACTGATAAGTTTGAGAATACTGTTCGCTTCTGTTGGGGTGGTGTGTGCTGGAGGCAGGAAGATCTCTGAGTCCAAGGCCAGCTGGCCAGCTATGTAGAGAGACTGTCTCAAAAGAAAAGAACAGGATGATCTTGAGCGCTTGTTTGGAAGTTGTAGCAAGGGAGACCGGCTACTGTGTACCTTGACAGGTCCGGTCTGCCCCGATTTGGAGAAGGCACTCAGTTCCCAGAGGAGAGGAGAAAGGGGCACCAGCTTACACTGATGAGGCAGCCAGACTGCCTCACATCCAGTGAGATGAGAGAAAATGCTGTTCTTGTCAGACCTCGTGGTCATTTAGATGTTATCAGTTTGGTCTGTTGGGAAATGCTCCCTTGAGTAACCCTAGTAGGCCAACATTTTGTTTCTTTTTCTTTTTTTTTTTTTTTTTAATGAATAAATACTTTTTTTTGGCATGCTGGCCAGGTTTTTTTTAATTAATTTATTTATTATGTATATAGTGTTCTGTCTGCATGTATACAGAAGCGGGCACCAGATGTCATCATAGATGGTTGTGAGCCACCATGTGGATGCTGGGAATCGAACCCGGGTCCTCTGGAAGAACAGTCAGTGCTCTTAACCGCTGAGCCATCTCTCCAGCCCCTGCTTGCCAGTTTTTTGTTTGTTTGTTTGTGCTTTGTTTCTGTTTGAGATGGAGTTAGGAGAGTAGCTTGATGTCCCAGCACCCTGCCCCATCCTCCCGTCATGCGGGAACTAGAGGCCCAGACCGTGTGTGCCTGTGCTCCTGCGTGCCACTTGCTACCATCCCTGGAATCCACAGCCTTCTCCAGAGAAACAAGCTTCATTTTAGTGAGAATCCATCACATCACACAGCTCACAGCATGGCTGTTAGTGGGTTTGAAGTGACATTCTCTTTCTTCTGTTGTTTTCTTTTTTCTTAGGAGTCCATGAAGAATATCAGCTGCCGTATTATGACTTAGTGCCCTCCGACCCTTCCATTGAAGAAATGCGAAAGGTCGTCTGTGACCAGAAGTTACGGCCCAGCATCCCCAACTGGTGGCAGAGTTATGAGGTAGGGGACACCTGTGACCTCCTCATCTGATCATTAACACAGTGCTACAGTTAGGAAATACCATTCAGGCCTTGTGGATGGTCAGAGTCCTGTGCAAGCACATTGGAAATGTCACACACTGTGACAGACTGAGTTTAAGGTGGATAGGAAGTGTGAGGGAATTTCCTGTTCAGAGGTGGCTCTAGGCCCTTCTCTGTGTAAATGTATATGCAGATATTTCAGACCTAGAGGGTCCAAAGTCTGTCCCAGGCATGTCACATATAGGGTACTCTGTGCCATTATACACAGAGAGTCCTTTGCAGTTACAGTCATTTTTCTGGCCAGTATAGAGCATCCCTTTGGAAGTGATAGCCTATAGGAAAGGAGTGCCTTACTGTCAGGGAGGGAGTCAGGAAAAGACAGAACTGACGGGCCTGTGAGAATGCCCTGTGGGTGGAGCCCAGTGTGAGGCCTGGGCTCCTTCTTCGGTCTGGCTCTTACAGAAAAGTGGCCCCTGTAGCTACAGGCCACAGAGATTCATCCATGGCCCTCAGACTGGGTACCCTCGAAGGAGGAAGGCTTCTGTAGTAACTGTAGATAAAGGGGTTGAGGAAGAAGAATATTATCTGTTGGAAGGAGACTTTGAATTCCAGTCATAAGGCACTTGAAATGAGGGAGGGGGTGTAGCTGAAATACAGGGAGTTTTATGATAAACCCCTCACTAACATGGGTTCTAGAGTCCTGGAGACTTCGGGAAATGTGATCTGCCGAGCAGAGGGCACAGGCCCCTTGTCACTCACAGTGTTGCTTTTCTTATTTATTTATTTGTGTAACTTCATTGTAACAAACTTAGAGATGAGGTTACTGTGCCGACTTCACATCTGGAGTAGGCCGTGGACAGGCAGAACTGTGCTTTGGGCCATTAACACACCCGTCATTTGCCCACTGCCTTTACCACTACTCGAATAAGAACCTCTGAGGTCTGCTCTGGGCACAGCTCTACTAATTCTGGAAACCATGCAAGGTAAAAAGGCTCCTCTCCCTGTATACTGACCCTACCGTGTGTAGGGGGAGCTCGCCTCTACCTTTTAGGAGCTTGGCCACTAGGGGGCGTTTCTGTGCCTAGGAACACAATTACAGGCTCACATCTTAGCCAGTGAGAGCCTTCCTGTTCAGTAAGGGAACAGCATTTCCCAACATGTGTCTTGAAGTGGATTTAGCTGAGTGTGAGGCTGAAAAAACCAGCCTTCCCATGCTGCCTTTTCCTTCCCGTGTACACCTACCCCTTACGGAGGAAGAAAGCATGCAAAACATTGTGAATGGATCTGACCTGACCGACAGGGAGGCGGCGATGTGCCAGCCCAATGGCCAAGGCTTCTGTGGGTCACCGTGGGTTTCTCTGCAGGCGTTGCGGGTGATGGGGAAGATGATGCGGGAGTGCTGGTACGCCAATGGTGCTGCCCGCCTGACAGCGCTGCGCATCAAGAAGACGCTGTCCCAGCTGAGCGTGCAGGAAGACGTGAAAATCTAAGCTGCTCCTCTGCCTACAAAGAACCTGGGCGGTGAGGACGGCCGCAGTGCTGAGTGCGCTGGGGGCCTGGCCTACCTCTTGTTTCTGCCCAGCCCTCTGGCCAGAGCCCTGGCCTGCAAGAGGGACAGAGCCCGGGAGAATCGCACACTCCCATGGTGGGTTTGAGACACAGACACTTTTTATATTTACCTCCTGGTGGCATGGAGACTCAGAGCAAACCATGTAGAGAACTCGATGCCACACGTTGAACTCTTTGCAGTGAGAAGTGCACACGCCCAGTGCATCTGGCGGGAGCCAGGAATGGCGGAGGGTGCTGGGCTCTCCCCGGAGCGGCTGCCTCCAGGCTCCAGTCAGCCTGGTACCAAGGTATTCAGAGGAACCGGAAGTGTAGCCCCTCCCAGGCAGTCCTGAGCCACACCATCCCCTTCTCTTCGTGGACATCTGGGGGACTGCCACGGGAGATAGCACCTGCTGCCTGTCTGTCCAGCCAAGTGTGCATGTGCCGAGGTGTGTCCCACGTTGTGCCTGGTCTGTGCCACGCCCTTACACGTGTGTGTATGTGTGTCTGTAGGTGCACACTTACTGCTTGAGCTTTCTGTGCGTGTGCAGGCCGGGGTGTGGAGGCCGTACTGTCTCAGTGCTGGCACCTCTGTCCGTGAGCAGCATCTAGCTACCCTGGTGCCCTCCTGAAGGTCGGTCTCTCCTGTCCCCAGCCCGTCAGGTGACCCTCTTCTCAGCAGGCTGCCTGCCCGCCCACCCTGTGTCACAGGCCCTCTTCTTCATTTCAGACCAGAACCAAAGCTGGCCCATTTGTCCATGGTAGGAGAGGCTTTTGGGTCAAAATGGGGGGGGGGGTGAACAGAGAAAGAATGTTGTGAGAGTCTTGGGTGCTGTGTTCCCACATCAGCCGTGGAAATGAGCCAGCCCAAGGGCATCTTCCTCAGCAGTGAGGAAGGCCAAGGAATCTGAAGCCAGATCTTGGGACTCAGATTGGAATGTAACATCTGTTTGTCCCACCCCAGATTCTGCAAACTGCAGTGTATATTTTTGGTGGTGGTGGTGGTGGTGGTGGTGGTGGGTTTGGGGTGGGAAGGGATGGGCTGCAGGGAGTGGGGAGGGAGGCAAGGGTGGGAAGGAGGCATCTGCATGAGCCTTCCTGTACTGAGGAGGGATGCGCATCCACTCGAGGGCCTTACTGAAGGGAGCGCTCTGACTGAGTGTGGTGCTTAACCTAAGTGTGGTATTTAATGGATTCTAGAAGCCTGGCTGTGGGTGTTGATTTGGTCAGCATTATATTAGGTGTATAATAACTTTGAAGCCATAACTTTTAACTGGAGTGGTTTATTTTAATTCATTTTATTTTATTTTATTTTATTGGGAGAGTCAGGATTTTAACTTTAATACTGTTAAGTTTTTGTAAAAGGAAAACCATCTCTATGTGACAATTACCTCTTAGTCTGTTTGTTTTAAAAGAAATTCCTAAAACAAACAAAACACCACAAAAATTGTCTAGAATCAAGTGCACATAGTTCAGCCACTGGAAACCTTTGTCTTTGCCCCTGAGCCTGTTCCACTCAGCGGTGAGGGCTCCTCCACCCCTGGGGACTCCGTGTCTTAGATTCCATGCACACCCCATCCCTTGAGCGCCCTCGGCCTTCTGTGCACTGTGCACCTGGTTGCACCCTTTCCAGACACTTGCTCAGCAAATCTGGGTTGTGTGCTAAGCCCGGGAGGACTTCTCAAAGGACAGGCTTGGGTGCTGTGCCTGGAGCAGTGCAGGAGGAGCTGAGTCATGTGAGTGGATGAGCACCCACTCTGAGACCAGAAGGCCCAGGGCTGGTGCTGAGAGCCTTTGTGAGCCTCGGATTACTGTCCTGAAGTCCACTGAGGAAAGGGGAGCCTATCTCTGTTCCCTCCCTCCCTCAGGCCGAGAGCAATGAGGCCTGGAGGTTAGAAACCTGGGTGAGCCCCCAAAGCACTGCCTTCCTTCGAGTGTGCAGGGAACTGCCTCAGCCCAGCCTCTCCTGCCTTGGTCTCCCGTATTCTTAGCCTTTTTATTTATTTGTTGCTGTATAACTTTTTTCCTTGCATTAAAGGGGATCTTCCTTTAATTCACTGGGCCAGTTGACTGGCCATTCAACTGTTTCCCTTGAGTCCCAATTGTGTCATTGGGGGAACCTCTCAACCCACCCCTGCCGACGTCCCACCCCCACCCTGCAGCTGCACCTTCGTGATTACAGGTGACGATTGAACTGTAGAGTCCTGCTGTCTGCCAGCATACACCCACACAGTGACTCCTGTGCCACTACCCTGCTCCCGGGGCTCCTTATGCCCCGGTGTGTAGTCCAGCTCATCCGTCTCTCAGGAAGTCTTGAGTAGGTTTTGGGGAAACTCCACCCCTATCCCACTACTCTTTACATTGAGCTGAGAGTTGGGAGAAACTGAAGCTGTGTTTTGGCTCCCTGAGGGCACCCTGATCCACAGGGCTGCCTGCACCTCTGGATTCTGGATTCACAGACCACGTCCAAGCCCGTTTTTAGGTCGCCGGCAAGGCCCTGAGCCGCATTTTCGGTACTTCTGTTTGGTTTTTGTACAATTTATTAGAAAGGACTGTAAAATAGCCACTTAGACACTTTACCTCTTCAGTATGCAAATGTAAATACATTGTAATATAGGAAAATTTTTGTTTTAATATAAGAACGAGCCTGTCCAGTTTCTGCTGTACATTATTAAAGTTTTATTCACAGAGCTGCTTTGGTGCCGTCTGCGTTCCATTTGTAGTGATTGGCCAGGGTGGGGAAAGCGGGTCTCCTGTGTGTGGCTCTTGAGCACTTGCTGTGTTACAGAAGCAGCCTGAGGTAGTAGGAGTTGTTTTGTGTTGTCTTCTAGCATTTTGGTTTACAGGAAAGGACATTGATCCTGGTTAATCATGGGCCACTGGCTCTCCAAGGCAAAATACAAGGGTCCCCAGTTGTATTCAGCCTAGACTAAAGTGAGTTCTGGATACCTGGGAGACTCAGGCGAGTCTTCAATGGTTGGTGGTTGGACCTGGGAAAACAGAGCCTAATGAGGTAGACTAAAGTCTCATGCAGTAATAGCCTCCTTTATTCAGAGCATCAGACTGTAAATACCCTGAGGGTTAAGAAAGGTCACCTGAGTAAAGTTCTGGGGTTCAAGCTGTGTATAGACACAAAGACATGCTGCATTCAGCAAAAACGTGTTTCCATAGAAACATATAAACAAATACCAATAGCCAGCCGTGATGAAAAATCTGAATTAAGCTCACTTCTGTCCCCACACCTGGAAGGGGTACAAAAGCATCTTTCAGGAACAATTCCAAGTTTCTGAAGAAACTGAGGTCACAAGACCTTGCCTTGTTTTCTTGGAGTTTTCTCACAAGCACTCAGAATTCTCCTCGCACAGCTCCATTTTTGGACCTTGTTCATCAGCTGAGTGTGAATGTTCTGCACCTCTGGGCCAAGGGGATTCAGAAGTGCTGGAAGGCCAGGTTCGGGGTGAGATGGGTCCCAGGATTCCTCCCACCAGGCGCCCAGTCCTGCAGATGTGTCCCTGTAGATGACTGTAGCTGCTTGGGGTTCTAACATCCAGGGCCACTTCCTCTGTAGACTGTACTGTTAGGACCTGTTCCCCGTCCTAGCTAAGGTACCTGCCGTATCGTTCAATTAATATTAGCAAAAATCTAAAGTAAGCAAATTAACATTAGCTTACTGTGCAGCAGGGACGTGGTTCAGTTGGTAAAAGCGTTTGCACAGTGAGGAGACTGAACAGGAAAACCATCCCCTAACCCTGCAGGCTGTGGTGCACACACACAAAAGGAAATTTAAAAAATTATTCTAAAAACTTGGACTGGAGAGATGGCTCAGCAGGTAGGAGCACTGACTGTTCTCCCGGAGGACCTGGGTTTGGTTCCTAGCACCCACATGGCTGCTCACAACTTTCTAACTCTCAAGATCTGACACTCTCACACAGACATACGTTCAGGCAATACACTAATGCATGCAAATAAATAAATATTTTTTAAAAAAAAAAACCTAAAAATTGCTAAATCTGGGTGTGGTGGCACATGTCTTTAATCCCTGACAGGAGGCAGAGGCAGGACAATCTGAGTTCAAGGCCACCCTAGTCCTTCTAGCAAGTTTTAGAACAGCTGGGACTTCACAGAGAGACCCTGCTTATCAATGTTTGTGATAAATCCAAACACTACTTTATATATCAACTACTTCATCCTAAAAACAACCCTGTGAAGTAGGTAGGTCTTGTTGTCATTATGGGATATAAAGTAGATAGTTGACCAAGACTGTTTAGCTCACCGAGGGGAAAGACCTTGGATCTAACAGTGCTGTTTGCACCTACATTCTCTTGCCTCCATATATCCATTTCCTTCGCCCAAAATGGCTGCTTTCCTGATCCTCACCAGAGCGGGAGGCTGGCCAGGGTGAAAGCCTCCCCAAGTATTGACTGACAGATAATTGAACTACAGACCGCTAGGCTAGATGAGCAAGCGGACTCCAGCTCATCTCTTGAGAGTCCAGCCCTCTCCCCATTCTATGTGGGGCCGGCTCTGTCTCTTCACCAGAACGTCCCTGTAGGACTTGCCGGCAGCTCCAGCCTCTCATGGTTTTAGAATTCTGGTTCTTACCCAGGCTTCTATTCTCCCACCTTGACTGCTGAAGCTGAAAATGTAGTTTGATTTAAGTTTGATCCATGCCCCCAGTAACCCAGTCAGTTATTAATCAATTGTCTTTGTGTCCTGGCTGTTCCAATCTCATCAGAGGTCATGGCATAAGCTTGCTGTGGTTCACAGCTGTCTGATCTAAATTGTTTTCTAGAACGAAAGGTAGAGGTTTGTGTGAACTCAATCCTGACTTCATGCAGGTTCACTGAAGCCCATCCTATGGCTGACCAGTCTCTTGCCCATTTTTGAACTTAGGCATGGTTTGCAAGGTCGGCTTTGCCAACTTGAAAATCAGAATGGCAGACAGCCTGCCACATCTTCCTGTACTCTTGAATGTTGCTGTGTCTTTGTAAGGCCAGTGATACCAAAGACACTACATTCATTTGAAGGGTGAATCACTTAGTGCTTTGTTTCAGCAATTTTTAACCCCTAGATGTGTGTTTGGATTTTTACAGTCCTGGGAATATGCTTGCTAAACACAAAGCAAAATTAGGAATAATTACAGTTCAAGCCACTGGCTAGGGAAGCATAAGAGGGATGTGGCAAAAGTGAGCGGAAGGGCTTTGAAGTGAGCCAGTGGAACCTGGGTTCTGCAGAAAAGAGCATGGTAACAGGAAGTTTTTAGAGGTGTGTCAGACAGGCAGGCAGGCAGGCAGGTTTTAAGGCACTGAGTCGGGAGGGCTAATAAATCAAAAATTTGAAAATTGACCGACAGGCCAGAGCTGCTAAAGGAAAAGTGGGCCTCCAGTTTGGAATCGAAAGACAGAACCCTTCCCTGAGCATCTCAGTCCAAGGCCTTCACTGTAGAAACCCACCCACACTGATAGAAATGCTGTTGTTTATGTAAGTATCTCCTACAGGTCTGTATTAAAAGCTTGGTCTGCAGTCCTGGTGCCACTGGGATGTGGGAGGCTTCGGAAGAGTCCTGGGAAGACATTAAGTCATTGGGAATATGCCCTTGTATTAGTCAGGTTTTCATGGTTACAAAGTAGCAAGAGTAGCAACCTTAAGGAAAGGTTGTCTGGCGACTCCTGCTCAGCTTCACCTCTCCCTTTTAGCAGTCCAAGACCCTATAGCATGGGATGGTACCACCCACATTGCGGGGGGGGGGGGGGGGTCCCACCTCAATGTAATCTAGATAGTCCCTCACAGACACTAGAGCCTAGCCTAATCTCGATAATCCTTCACGGGTCTGTGATGTGGAATATCTTTCTGTTTACTGTAAATATCATTCGTTACTAAAGAGACTGTTTGGGCCTATGGTAAGATATCTTAAAAGTAGGCAAAAAATTCAAACATACATAAAGGTTCAGAAGGAGGGCAGAGTCAGAAAAATATAAAATCCAGCTGCCCAAAACACAAAATATAAAAATATAAACACGGGGCTGGAGAGATGGCTCAGCGGTTAAGAGCGTCCTCTGCTCTTCCAGAGGACCCGGGTTCGATTCCCAGCACCCACATGGCAGCTAACAACTGTCTGTAGTTCCAGTTCCAGGCAAACACCAAGGCAAATAAAATAAATAAATAAATAAATAAAGTTTAAAAACAACAACAACAACAACAATTTTAAAAAATATATATAAACACAAGCTGTATGACAAAACAAATTAATAAAAATAAATAGAATACAAAAACTAAGAAAATGCCTAAGCCAAAGGCCAAATAACATATAAATAACATAAACTTTTATATATTTCTATAAAACTATAAGTCTAAAAATTTAAATTACAAGCCAAAAGCATTATTATAGGTCTGCACAGTCTTGTTTCCTAGATGACTGTAGATCCTGTCAAGCTTACAGCATTAGCCTGTGGACCCTCCATAATGGACCATGAGACCTATTCTTACATTAGCCTGCAGATCCTCCCATTGAGGGACCCGTTCTTTGCAGCCCTTCAGGATACTAAACTGCTTGAAAGCTGGAAGGGATGAGATGGAGGGCTTGATAGAAATCAGGTTAAGAATAGTCATCCTGAGCTCACTGAGTTGAGGGGCTTTGCTTCTCACTGACCCATCTCCATCATGATGTCCTGGTTCTCCCTAGGCGCGAGGCAGCAGGGCCAGCCAATCACAGACTGAATCTTTCAAAATCACGATCACACATGTATCTGGGCTATTTGCTTGGTTGAGTTTTTTCCCAGACTGTTTCTCCATGTGTCCCTAGGGGGCTGTAATGAGCTGCTCTGTAGACCAGGCTGGCCTTGAACTCGGAGATCTGCCTGTCTCTGCCTCCTGAGTACTGGGATTAAAGGTGTGTGTTAACCCATTGCCCAGCTTTATTACAGTAATTAAAAAAAAAAAAACAATAATAAAGAGCATTTGCTTTACTCAAAGTCTACTGATTTAGTCAGGCATGTTGGCTCACCTTTGTAATCCTGGCATTCAAGAAGCTGGCAGGAAGTTTGCCATAGATTTGAATCCATCCTATACTACAGAATGAGTTCCAAATCAGTATGGCCTGTACATTAAGACTGTATCAAACAAAATCCCACTGACTTACATGTATTCACATCTAAAACATTATTTCACAGAAACATCTATGTTGACACTTGACCAAACAGTTGAGCACTACAGCTTGTCCATTGGTGGGGTGGCAGCCAACTCTGGATTCTTCTGAGGTTACTCCTTGGAAACCAAAGATGGATGTATGAGCTCTAAGATTTCAGGGCCAAATGAGGTTTGAACTATTTCCTGAGCATACTTTGGACTTAAAATTGAGACAGAACACAAAGACATGTAATCTAGGCCCCTGGCTTCAAGGACTGCTTCATCTAGAGAGGTCACATTTGTACAAATATAAGGGAAATTAGGACAAGTCCCATTATAGAACAATACAGAGCATCCCAGAACAACAGGGGAGGTGTCTAGGAAAAGAATGGTAGAATTCTGTAGGGCTGGAGGAGAGGTAAGTACCATGATAAGATCAGACAGGAAACTGGAGATCACAGAAGAGAGAAGCTTGGACTGGAGAGATGGCTCAGCGGTTAAGAGCACTGACTGCTCTTCCCGAGGACCGGGGTTCAATTCCCAGCACCCACATGGCAGCTAACAACTGTCTGTAGTTCCAGTTCCAGGCAAACACTAAGACAAATAAAAATAAAGTTTAAAAAAACCTAATTTTTTTTTAAAGAAAAAAGGGGGGGGACATATGTTTTGAAATAGGCATTGGCCTAGTGACTGAGCTGGAGAGGGGCTCCTGTCACAACATGTCACCGTTCAAGACCCAGCGTTTTGTTCAAGAAGGTAATGGGGGGTGTGACCAAAATATATGCATGCATGAAATTGTCAAGGAATAAAAATTTAAAAACCAAGCAGAAATTCTACAGTGCCTAGTGTTCACATGTAATTCCAGCACACAGGCAATTTGGAGGCCAGCCTGAGCTACATAACACCTGTTTCTAAAAATAAGGGGGCCCTGAAGGATAATGCTTTCAATCCCAGAATCTGGGAGACAGAGACAAAGGTGGTCCTGTGCCAGCCTGGTCTACATAGTAAGTCCAAGCCAGCCAGGAATACACAGTGAGACCCTGTCTAAAAACAAAGCAAAACACAGGACCTGGTGAAACAGCTCAGCAGGCCCAGGCAATATGAATTTGATCCCTGATACCCATGTAATGGAGGAGAGAACCAGTTCCCACAGGTTGTCCTCTGACCTCCACACTCACACTGTGGCACTAAGACACACCCACACCCACATACAGCTGAAGACAAGAGGCTAGAGAAGTGGGTCCTAGTTAAAGCACTTGTTCTTGGAACAGACCGGGTGCCATTCTCAGTGCCCATATGGCAGCCGGCAACTGTAACTCCACGTCTAGGAGAATCTGATGACCTTTTCTGGCCTCTGTAGGCAGCAGGCATGCACTTAGACACATGTGAGCAACACATGCATAAAGTAAAGATAAATCTTGACAACAACACAAATCCAAAGAGGATCATTTGGGTCACATCAAGGAATCCAGGAATATAAGGAGAGGGAGTCCCCTGTGTTGAGAAGGGACACAACAGAAATGCCAACTAGATAATGTTTTACCTCCTGCTGGGACAACTCACTCTCCTAATCAGTCAATTTCTGTCTTGTGTTGATCTCTAAATTTTTATTTTTTAATTAACTAATTATATTTAAAAAAAAAAAAAAACCTTTTATTTATTTACCTCAGTGTTTGCCTGGAACTGGGAACTGGAACTACAGACAGTTGTTAGCTGCCATGTGGGTGCTGGGAATTGAACTCGGACCCTCTGGAATTGCAGCCAGTACTCTTAACTGCTCAATTGTCTCTCTAGACCCCAAATGTTTATGAATAGCTAGCTTGCCTACTGTACCTGTAGTGATATATTGTACATCTTATAAAGTTTGCCTGAAGATCAGAGGACAGAGCCAGCCACAGAGTTAGCCATAGAGGCCAGGCATTCTTAGTTTGGTGACCCTGCCTGTATTTCTTGCCTGGCTATTGATCAATCAGCATTTTATTAAACCAATACCAGTAACAAATCTTTACAGTGTACAAGAGCATTATCTCTCATTTCCCTTTTTTTTTTCTTTTTAAAACAAAAACCTCCAAATCTAATTTTTTTTGTTAGCCTTTTTCCTGACCATTATCCATAACAACTTGTGAACAACACTCAAACCAAACATTCATAATCCATTTTGGGGGGGGGGATGTGGGCATAGTTGTCTAGATTACTTCCTGCTGATTGGGGGTGCTGGTAATTGTATGGAGACCCAAAAATAATATAGGATTATGGACAAGTCTTGAGTGGAGTAATCTGTGAGGATACATCATCTCAGCCAGCAGCCTTGAAGGTGTTCTGCATCCAGAACTCCTAGGAAACTGCAACAGAGGTGCTCTGAAATGGTGGATCATCCAGGCCATCTGTTCCCATTGTAGATTTTTCAGGAGTCTTTTTCTATCAAACCTTATTTTCCCTAACCCAGAATGAATCCACAGTCTCTCATTTTCTGTGGAAATAAAGGCATAACATCTTCTCCAAAGTAATATATCTTTTTAAAAAATAGATTGATTTATTTATTATGTATACAGTATACAGAAGAGGGTACCAGGTGTCATTGTAGATGGTTGTGAGCCACCATGTGGTTGCTAGGAATTGAATTCAGGACTTCTGGAAGAACAGTGCTTTTAACCTCTGAGCCATCTTCCAAGCCCCTCAAAGTAACATATCTTTACTTAAATTCTGAAGTTGGGGCTGGAGAGATGGCTCAGCCGTTAAGAGCACTGACTGTTCTTTCAGAGGACCTGAGTTCAATTCCCAGCATCCACATGGCAGCTAACAACTGTCTGTAATTCCAATATCTGATACCCTTACACAGTTATACCTACAGGAAAAACACAAATTCACATAAAATAAGTAAATGTTAAAAAATATCTGAAGCCAAGGCATTTTCAAAATACATAGGTTGGATTAATCCAGCCGCATTTATAACCAGGTGTCTTTCAGCAGCTCTTGCTTTTTCCTCTCTAGTCATGAAACTCAAAGACAACACAATAACATACAGTATCTGGCTGCTGGGTATTTGAGAGTTTCTGGTAGGACAGAAACTTCTGACTACCTGTACCATAAGTTAAAACCTACTGGGTCTGGGAATATATTTGAACTGGTGGTGCTTAGCTGTGGTGCATGTTGATTCTTAGGGATGTATAAATCTGAGTGTGTGGTGATGCATAGATCTCAGCGGAGAGGAGAGAGAACAGAGGTTATCATTGCCCATATACTGATTTCAAGACCCTGTGATGAGGCCCTTCTTCTAAAAACCAAAATTACCAAACAAAATCCTCACTTCTTCCTCTTCAAATAGGGATAATGCCATTAAGGGTGTCTTTGTTCCTGATAATAATCGGTCTGGGTCAGACAAAGCAAGCCTTTAATCTCAGCATATTTTGAAGGCATTTTACTATTTACATAGTGAGTTTCAGGTGAGCCAGGGCTACACAGTGAGACAGACTCCTGGAGGCATTTTATCATTTGAGGCTCCCTCCTTTTAGATAACTCTAGCCTGGGTCAAGTTAACACAAGACTAGCCAGCACCAGTCCCATTCTGGAGGACAGAGTCCTGCTGACCGAATCATCTCCTAAAGACTTGTCACACTGAAGACTGAGTCTCTGGGACACCAGCGTTCAGACACAGCAGAGGATTGTAAGAAGGAGAGTGATGTGGCCCTGCTTGTCTGTAGGGGAAGTCTGTACTGACTTTGGAAGGCGCCTGCAGTGACAGAGGACAGAATGGCAGGGGAGGCAGAGCCAGTGAGCAGGAGACCCAGGTTCGAGCATGATCAGATACAAACCATGGTAGAAAGGAATAGTTGGCTTCTCTCTGGAGTCAGTGGCAGAGCTTTGGCCTGAAGGTCTAGCATATGTGTTTGGGGGTTTGGGACCCTGATGCTCAATGCAATCCCCAGGGAGGAAGCCAAGGATTACGCTATGGAGCACGAGTGTGTTTACTAACAGGAAAGCAGCGCTCTGAGGAGTCTGAACCCTATGAGCCATCACTTCCTGCCTCTCCTGTGACCACGTGTGCTGAAGTGAGGTGTAAGATAACATGTACTCCGTGTCTTAGGAGTAAGATGTTGCTGCTCTGAGGAAAACCAGACTGAATGTCCCTTCTGTCATTCCAACCTGGCCAGTCAAGAAGCAGATGGGTCTGGATGGAACTAGACCATGAGACACCCATATCCAACACCAACTGTCCTGTCTGCCTGGCTCCTACCTGAAGACCTCCCAGTATTCATGCCACTGAGCTGTACTGGATCAGGCCTGCTGCTAAAACCCTCCCCTGGCAGGGCCCCAGCACCAACATGGGACACTAGCCCATGGACATTGGTAGGTAATAGGAGCCATTAAGAAAACAAGAGTTCCCTGCCCAGCCAGCTGCCCACCGGCTGTTCTATGCCTCCTGCAAACAGTGATGTCATGCAGTTGAGACCCAGCCCCTCATTCCTGGTGGACAAGAGAGCCAGCTGAGCCCCAGGCCCTACCCTGTTGCCAACCACCCCCACACCCATTGCAGAAGCAGAGACAGCACCCACAGAGCTATTTATTCATCCTTGCCAGTTCTAGGTCCTAAAGTAACTGCTTCACTGAGACTCTAGAAGGCCGGAACTGTCCACAGCTGTCCCAACTCCCAGAGTTTAAGCAGGTCTGTGAGGTCCCAGGAATGACTTCTCCCATTTCCTCACAGGGGATTGTGGATTGGTGGGAGACTTGGCAAAGAGTCTTAAAGAAGTGTGAAGGGGCTTTGTTCATTAAACAGCCCCTATTAATCCCACACTGTCGAGGTCCCTCTTTAGACCAACCCCATGTCACCACAGCAGCTGGAGCCGAAGAGCCGGGAAACCTGAACTCCCTGGGAACAAGACACCTGCTTCTGCAAAAGTTGCAGACAGTATAGATTTCTCAGGAGCAGATCCACAGGGGATTTGCTGGGAGGCACGAGGGGGTAAGAGACATTCTGGAGTGGCGGGCTCGCCGAAAACTGCCGCAGATTGGAGGAAAAAAAGAGACGCTAGATAAGGGGCGTGGCTTAGGAAGAGGTCGGGGAGAGCAGCTGAAGTCTGAGCTCTGGAGGGAAGTTACCGTCCCCAGAAAACCCTCCGATCTCCATTGCGTTCCGCCTGCATCATCTCCCTCCCCACAAGTCTCCCATTGTGAACTCAGTGACCACCTGAGCACAGATCCTTCTGAGAGCGACAAAGGGATCCGAAAACACCGATGGGTGTCCAAGAAGTACAGGCATTAGCTCACCTTTGAATCTGGAGATTTTCCACTAGAAAGCTCATGACCAGCAGAGGGCGTCACCATCCCACAGGGAGGCACCCAGGACTACCCATTCCTCTCTGGATAAACTGAGAATACAGCAGAGGAAGCAGGCGCGGTTCCTGCTCTCCTCTAGCTGTCTTGGTCAAGAGTCCTGGGTTTCCAAGTCCATTCTGTGGCACTCTTTCCCTCTCTGGCCGCTGTTATAGGCAGGAGGGCTTGGACCACACACATCTTTTCCAGAACGTAAGGCCCCCCTTCCAACTCTGAAATCCTAGGATTTGAGGAAATCATGCCAAGGACTTAGAGAAATTGCCTTTTCTGGGTGCTAGAAAACCCTCACTTGCTATGGGATTTCTAGCACCTTCCTTCTTAGGTGAGAACTTCAGTTCTCTGTGATGGCTTTCTTACCTGGAGGCCAAGAGGTTGTTGGACTTGCACAATCTGGTAATGTGGGGAAAGATATCTATGTCTGAAGGAGGTCTGTCAATGGGCTGCTACAGATTAGCTAAGTAATCTATTAACTATATAGGGATTGTTACACACACACAAAACAACAACAACAACAACACAAAAACAGAGATGGCTCTGTCCTCTGATATTCCACACTAATTTTATTAAGTATGTATCACTACAGTAATCCTCTGGAGTAAGGAAGTGGCTTCTTTGTAGAATAGGTTGTGCAGGGTCTCCCTGGGGAGGGTCTCTTCATGGATGAGAACTGAAATGAGAGTAATAGGAAGTCTTGTACCTACACCATTGCAGTTCCCCTCCCCCGCTACAGATGCAGTCTGTCAGGAGCAGAGCATGCAACACATGATCCAGGGGGCCATCTGTGTTTCCCTGCTGAAACTCTCTTGGCCCCTCAACTAATGGCCGCTTGATGGTTAAAGGCGGAAGAAAAACATTAAGGTAGCTAGACCTCAGCTCTAAGCCACAGCCCTACCCCCAACCCCACAAGCATCTTGCCATCTGGACTTGTGCAATTTCTGAGTGTGGAGGAGCACCCCTCTTACCTCCCACTTATATGGTGGGGGTGCAGGGGCCTGGGAGTGGGTAAGCACAGGGAGATATCCAGGCTGGTGAACAGATAAAAACCTTTCCTGGCCTCAGAGCTATGGCTTTCTGGCCTTTGCCCCCACCCCCCCATGTATCTTACACAGCACGTGTACAGCATGCTACCCCCTACCAGACCAAGCACCTGTTACACAGTGTAGTCTAGCCAGTCTCTGGTACAGAATACTGCTCAAACTCAAGATGAAGAACTGAAGTCAGGCTGGAACCAGAGAATCAGGCTGCCTTATTTGGGACCTCGGCTTTGCCTCTGAGTGATCTTTCCACCAAAGTGCACTCTGCCTTGGTCTCAGTTTCCTTCTCTGTAGGGGATGATAGTGGCACCCACTGTGTAAGGTCATTTGGATGTATGTAAGGCACATATGTAGTGGAGCCCCAGTCTTTCTGTGGTGGCTAGACACTGACCACTTCCCTTTTTATTTGGGAAACACTGACGACAGACATGGGCTGGGTCATCCGCCTCTCCTGCAGCCTGGCAGCCATGGTAACAAAGAGCATGAGGAACTAACTGTGTCTAAGACAGGATTAGAGCATGGCTCAGCACCAGCCCTGCCCCAACTCTGAGCACCTACTCTGGACATATTCCAAGCCCCACGTGGGGAAAGGGAACCTGAACTCCAGCATGGAGGGGGTGGGAGACTCAGAATTAAATCTTCCACTTGCCTATTTCCACAGTCTCCTTTTCCGGGACTTTGGGAAAGGAAGGTATCCTTAGTTAGCTCTTCTAGCATGCAGGTAGAAAGTGAAAGCCTGAGCCCCTCACTCCCCGGGGGCTTTTGTGAGGTCAGTTCAGAGATGTCTCTCCATTCCTTCTTCAGAAACCGCAACAACCACCCCCACCCCCGCTCCGACGTGCTCCCTCCCCCGTCCTAGGTCCAGGACCTCCGCGGTCTCTCTCCACCGAATCTGATCCCCTCCTTCCCCGGATCTCAAAGCTTCCCTCCGTTTATTTACCAGGACTCCTTACTGTGTCCCATCTCCACGAACCATTAAACCCATCATTCATTCACAAACTTCAAATGCGTTTTCACAAACTGCTTCCAGGTAGCACGTACACTCCTGCTCACCCCAGATGTCTTGTCCCTCCTGCTGCCGTGGGCGTCTAGGTTTCCCCCACTGTGCGTCCAAGTGCCCCAGAGTTTCCCCGGAGCCCTGCGGTCGGTGGCGCGCTGTGGGCGGGGCTCGCCATAGAGGGTGTCCCCCTCCCGGGGGGCGGTGCCTGCGTGTCAGGGGAGAGGCCACCGGAGGCCGCTCCCCACGCCTCTCGGGAGTCTATAAAGCAAGGCTACACGCGGCCAGCTCGGCTGGACTCCCACAGCCATCGCCAAAACCACCAAGCGGAGTGAGCGCAGCCTCCGAGGGGGCTCCGGGCGCCGGAGCCATGACCCTCCGCCGACTCAGGAAGCTGCAGCAGAAAGAGGAGGCGGCGGCCGCACCGGACTCCGCTGGCCGGGCTCCCGACTCGGAAGCCGCTCGTGCCTCCCCGACCCCTATCCCCTCCTCGGGCCCCCCAGCTGCAGCCGCTCCACCAGGAGCCCCCGGGGACGAGCTGTACGCAGCGCTGGAGGACTACCACCCTGCGGAGCTGTACCGCGCGCTCGCGGTGTCCGGGGGCACTCTGCCCCGCCGAAAGGTGCGTTCCCTAACCTGGGTCCCCAAACGGTACCCTGTGTTCCTTCTGCAGGACCTACTTACCCGCAGCAGCGCCTAATGACTGCCATATTTCAGCACATTCCCACTCCCGACCCTGAGCCACCCGCCTCGCTCGACCCTATCCTCAAAAGGTGCAAACCTGCCCACTCTCGGCTCAAAAAGCTGTGCCCCCCACCATCACGAGTCCCCCAGTTTGGTTGGCCCTCCAGTCCACTCCATTCCCCACGCGCAGACGCCCCATCTCCTCCCACTCTCCTGCCTTAACTCCGCCCCAGCACCCCCTTTCTCGGCTCGCTCCATCTGCCTTTCAGCCGCCTCCCGCTCAGCCTGCGGGTGTCCAGAAGTCTAGAAACTCTAGGGACCGTCGCCCAAGCACCTCTTGAAGTTGGAGCAGGAAGGGTTAGGGAAGGAACCTGGCCACTCGCCTCCAGACAAGCTGAGGGTCCTGGAGCCCTGGGCAGGAGAGAAACTAATGACCCCGAATGAGTGCTGCGAATTCCCAAGAACACCCCTTCAGCCAGGACGCCGGTCGTCCTGGGCTCAGGGCCTCACGCTTTGTCCCGCATCTTTGGGATGCGAGAGCACCGCCCTCTTGACTTCAGCCAGGACCGGACAAGGTGGAAAGAGGTCAGGCCGCAGGAAGGATGCGGGCCGCACCCGCTCTCTGCGTCTCCCCGTTTTAAGTGTGGCTGTTCCTCTGGCCTGGGAGAGCCATAGTGCCCAGATACTGAGACCCCAGACCCAGGTTAAGGAAAAGGGATGGGTGGCCTTTCCACGCGGCCCCTCCTTCTCTCCTGGTCCCCGGCTCCCCACTACACACAAAGAACAGCTTGTTGAAAATTTGCATTTTATGAAAATCGGATTGAAAAACAAAGGGGTCTCTCTGTACTGCCCAGTCCTTCCTCCTCAGCTTGTTTGGGTACTGTCCCCACCCTGAGGCCAATCTTTGGTTCTGGAGGAAGAGGGTCCTCTTCTCTTCCTTGCTTTGGGGCAGCTTGAGGGTTCAGGAGCATTAACTGGAGCACAACCAGGAAGGCCTCAAGCTGTTTTGGCACTTTGGGAAAGGGCTGGTCCCGGATTGAACTTCCTTCAAAAACGAAAATGTTAGGAGAAACAAAAAGAGGTTCCTTTGGCTGTTTGCGACCCTGAAGTGTTTGGGGCCTTCTCCAAAAAAGGAACCCCTAGTTGTTTCTCAACTATAGTGTAAGACAAGTTTGGCTTGGATTCTTTATTTAGTTATATACTTCAACTGGGGGGGGGGAGCACGGTAATATCAAGAGATTCAGGTCTTGAAGACATATAACCAGTTGCAACTGAAACCCACACCCCCTCTTCCCCGGGGAACCTGTTTTTAGGGGCTTTGGCACCTCTACCACAGTCAGGCTAGCATTGCCAGTCTCCTGCCTCAACTTTTGGGGCCTGGAAGACTTGTCCCATTAGATATAATCTCAATGATGATATAGATATAGTCACAGTCTTCCCCAAGCTGGTTAGTAGAGGCTCAGAGTTCACCCATCTAGAACCCAGGACAGATGTGTCCTTGAGGTCCCAAGGATGGTGTGAACTCTAGGAACCATTATAGTAGCTGCACCGAAGCAGAGGTGGAGCTGGAAAGGGCAATAGGCAACCGGAAGTGGGGCTCAGGTCACGGTCCTGGAGATGGGTTCTCTGCACCTGCTCAAGGACAGCCCCTTCTCATGCATTTTCTGGCAATTTTCCCACCCAGGGCTCAGGATTCCGTTGGAAGAATCTCAGCCAGAGTCCTGAACAGCAGCGGTGAGTCACCCCCACCCCCCACCCAAAGCCCCTGCTGTGGTCCAGAAAAGTGGGGTGCTGGGGGAGGGAGCACCACACAGCATCTCGGCCCAGCCCTCTTGGAGGCATCTCTCATCCTTGAGCATGACTTTCCTGATGGGATTGAGGGGCAGGTGGGGGTGTGGGCTGTATGAAGGGGTGGCAGAATAAGGGGGGAACACTTTTGAGTCATTAGGTGCTCCTTAACCACCCCCACCCTCTGTCAGTTGCCTCTTCCTGGGAAGATCTGGATTAGTGAGAGGTGGAGGGTGGGAAGCAGAAGACACATGGGAGGGTCCTAACTTGTCCTCCATGGCTCCTCTCAGCCCACCCAGCCCACCCCAGTGGACCCAGACACTCTATGACCAGATGCTTGAGTCTGATGCCCCAAACTTTTAGTCCATATAGGTCCCATCCCATGGCCTCATCCTGTGAATGCACTTGGAGCTGAGATGTGGACAGGATTAGATGCTCACTCTAGGACCTGGAGCTCAGGTTCCCTTTTGCCCAAGTCTCTTGACTGATTTGGGCCTGACTTCCTTTGAAATGGAGCCAGCAAGCTGTGGCCTAGTGGCCAGATACATTGGCTTGTTTGATTCCTCAACTAAGAAAATATATATGCACACACATTTATTTTAATTAGGGGGGGTGATTTTCTTTCTTTCTTTCTTTTTTTTTTTTTTTTTTTGAGACAGCGACTCTCTACAGACCCCTGGCTGTCCTGGGTCTCATTAAGTAAACCAGGCTGTCTTTGAACTCACAGAGACTCCCCTGCCTCCACCTCCCAGGTGCTGGGATTAGAGGCATACACCACCATGCCTGGCTTATTTTAATACTTTAAAGGATTGTAAAAACAAAGAATAATATATGACAGAGGCCATATGGGGCTCACAAAACCTAAAATATTTACCATCTGGCTCTTTGCAGTAAAAGTTCACAGACCCTTCCAGGAACCCAGAAAGCATTGGGAAAGTCACAGGGTTTCCTAGCCCCCTGCTTCTGCCCCAGAACATACAGGGCTAAAAGCTCCTTTTAAAGGAGGAGAGCATGCTGTATAGCATTAGGTGGCAGGGGGTGTGAGCTGGAGGCCTGCTCTCCAGGGTCTTTCCGAGGCCGCCAGACTCAAAGGGGCCTCAGGAGCCACTTTATTCTGCCTCTGGCTGGCGGGAAGGAAGGGGAGGGGGTGGGCAGAGGAAACACTGGGCTCCCCCAGCAGGCTAGGATCTGGAGCGCTTCCAGACCATTGTGTCCAGCAGGCAGCCTTCAGTTCGGGAAGAGGTGGCCCCAGGCTCCCCTCCCCCAGCCTTCACATCTGGTGGGCTGGCCACACCACAGCTGGGAGGAGCGGCTGTGGTCTGCCTCCAGCCTCGTGACTAGCCCCCAGGGGGTGGGGCTGTCTTCTCCCCAAAGCTGCGGAGTCAGGATGCTCCAGCCCTGGGGCCAAATTGGGGGCCTCAGTTAGTGAGCAGTATATGGCCAAACTCACCAGGAAGGCTGGGGAGCTGCTAGGCTGCCCCCTTTCTCAGGACCAGCCTTTCCTGATGCCTTCTTCCCCCTATAGAAAGCTGGTTTAATTCTGTCCAGCTCCCTCCCAATTTCATTTGGGTTTAGGAAGGGCATTCCAAAAATCTGTGAAGAGTGAGTTGTCACTGGAGACTCTGGGTCCTTCTGGAATGTTCTAGATTAGAGTTCTACATCCTTGAGAGCTAAGCTGTGAGGCTGCCACGCTCCTGGTTTTTTGTTATTGTATTTTGAGACAGGGCTTCACGATTTGGTGCAGTCTCAAAGGGAACATCCTCTGCCTCAGTCTCTCAAGTGCTAGGATTATAGGCTAACATAGCCAGCTCTTACATACTTTCCTGAGTTCTCATAATTTCTACTCCTGTGTTTTCTGCAGGAAGGTGCTGACTTTAGAGAAGACAGACAACCAGACCTTCGGCTTCGAGATCCAGGTGGGAAAACCTGAGCACAGAGGGGCAAGGGGTCAAGAGGCCAGCCTGGACGGTGGCCAAGTCCACTTGCCTCTGTTCTAAGTGTCCCCTTACTTGTTCCCAGACTTACGGCCTTCACCATCGAGAGGAGCAACGAGTAGAGATGGTGACCTTTGTCTGCAGAGTTCACGAGTCCAGCCCTGCCCAGCTGGCTGGGCTTACACCAGGTAGACCCTGAGCCCAGAATACAGGGCTCTGGGGTAGTGTATAACTTTACTCCTAAGCAGAGGCATTTTTTTTTTTCCTTTATCCTCCAACTTTGAAAAATCCAGAAGAATGAATCTGGATTTGGGCACACTAGCCATTTAGTGTGGGACAGACAACAGTCTCGTGAGGCAGTTCCCTAAGCATAGAGCGGAGCCTGGAGAAAGAGATGCTACTGATGCACAGCTGTTCTGCACCCTGGCAGATGTGTGGTCCAGCTGGGCAGAATCTGGTATTCTACCAAGTCTGCCTCAAAATAAGAACCTACCTTCCCTACACCAGCTGGAGCACATATGCTGTATTCTTTATCAAGGATATGATGCTCCAGCAAGAGACCCTGAAATTAGGGTTCCAGTCAGAAGTGGCCTGATGAGGCCACACTCACTGTTAGCACAGTGGTCTTTTGGCCTTTACTTTTTTGCCCACATATTAGCAATACTTTGCTAGGTAGTTCCTGATTGTCCTTGATGTAGCCACAGCCACGATCCATAGCGATCTTTTTACAGATGGCAAACACTTCAAGTCTCTAGCCTAGGGTCAGGGCCTGACCTTCAAAAGCTGAAGCTTCAACCAGGGGCAGCTCCCAGTTGGGCACTAACCCCATGCCTTCCCTGTATTGTATAACAGGTGTGGGTTAAGCAGATATAGCTATCTCCAGGAGGGGCATGGGGACCTGGGGGGCTCCATGTTGGGAGACAGAGCTTCCTGAGAGTGTGCATGATAATTTAGTTCTCAAATCCCTAGCACCTAGCCTCGATTGCTCTATCCAGACAAGCTGCTGATCTCAGTGCAGGGAGAAATGTTTATGTTTTTATGCTCTTTTGAGACAGGGTTTCTCTGTGTAGCCCTGGTTGTCCTGAAACTCACTCTGTTGATCAGACTGGCCTCGAATTCACAGAGATCTGTCTGCCTCTGCCTCCCGAGTGCTGGGAGTAAAGTCTGCCACTGTATCCAGCTAGGCTCTGTGTATTTTGAGTGGAGTTAAAGAGAGACCCAGATCTCCCTACCACTGTGGAAGGGAGTTCAGGAGTAGTTCTCCAGGTTACCACTCTGCCCCTTCTGTCTGGTCTGGAATTCTTCCTTCGTGCCCTGGGAAACAGCTACTGATTTCTCTTTCTGGCAGGGGACACCATTGCCAGTGTTAACGGTCTCAATGTGGAAGGTATCCGGCACCGGGAAATTGTTGATATCATCAAAGCATCTGGCAACGTTCTCAGGTATCCATGTTTAGGTGCAATGCCCAAGGGCTCCTGAGCTCAGCCTTGTGGCTGGTGTTCCCTCAGCCTTCAGGCTCACTAAAAACTTTTGTCCCCTCAATCCCTCAGACTGGAAACTCTGTACGGGACGTCCATCCGGAAGGCGGAGCTAGAAGCACGCTTGCAGTACCTTAAGGTGGGGTACCAAGCAAGTCCAGGTCTTCCATTTTCAGTTCCCTGGCCTTCAGGTCCACTCCTTTCTCAAACAAACCCCCATCCCTGAGGCTTCTGTGCCTCCCCCTCCCCAACCCATGGGTCCCCATATCCTGCTGGTGTCCTGCCAGTCCTGACAGTTGGCCGCATGTATCTTACAGCAAACACTGTATGAGAAATGGGGAGAATACAGATCTCTGATGGTTCAGGAGCAGCGGCTAGTGCATGGTGAGTAGGTCTGGACGTCCCCACAGACATCCTTTCTTAGAACTAGCAGGATATTGTGCTCCACAGCAGAGTCCAGAGCTACTGCTTCGGACATTACATTGCCCTAAACTGAAAAACACTGTTTTATTCACACAGTTGCTCTCTGGAGGGTTGTGCACTCATGTTCAGCACACACCTCTGAATCCCAGCACTTGGAGGTAGAGGCAGAGGGGCCTCTGCAAGTTCAAGGCTAGCCTGGTCTACATTACTGAGTCCTAGGACAGCTAGGGCTATATGGAGAGACCCTGTCTCCAAAAAGCAGCAGCAGCAAGTGTGTGTGTGTGTGTGTGTGTGTGTGTGTGTGTGTGTGTGTGTGTGTGATTCCTTTCTGTCCTAAGTGGCACTTTTGAGTTTCTAAACTTTAGAATGGCTGGGACTCAGGGCCCTGTGTAGGAGGACAACAGGAAAGAACTAGATATCCTGCCCAAGCCCTCTGATCCCTTAGCCTAGGGCGCTTTGGCCCCAGGATTCAGGAAACTCTCTGGTCTTCTGTCCCCACAGGCCTGGTGGTGAAAGACCCAAGTATCTATGACACACTGGAGTCCGTGCGCTCCTGCCTGTACGGCGCTGGCCTGCTCCCTGGCTCGCTGCCCTTTGGGCCTTTGCTCGCTGCGCCTGGGGGTCCCCGCGGGGGCTCGCGGCGATCCAAGGGGGACACCGATGACGCCGTATACCACACTTGCTTCTTCGGGGGCGCCGAACCCCAGGCGCTGCCACCCCCGCCGCCCCCCGCGCGCACACCCGGCCCGAGTTCTGCAGAGGCTCCGGCTTCCGTGCTGTGTCCCGCACCCCGCGCCACGCTCAGCCGCAGCGCCAGTGTGCGGTGCGCGGGCCCGGCTGGGGGTGGCGGCGGGGGCGCGCCGGGCGCGCTCTGGACTGATGCCCGCGAGCAGGCTTTGTGCGGCGCCGGCCTACGCAAAACCAAGTACCGCAGCTTCCGCCGACGGCTGCTCAAGTTCATCCCCGGACTCAACCGCTCCCTGGAGGAAGAGGAGAGCCAGCTGTAGGGGCTGTAGGGTGGGCAGGGAGGTATTTATTTATTTATTCTTCGTAACAGCCAGTGCAAAAAGTAGGAGCAGTAGTGCCGATCCAAGGACCCCAGGAGCCCAAAGCTGCGGGAGAGGGTCCTTGCTAGCTCTGGCCGGTCTGGTCGGTTCATGGCTTGTCTCTGCTGAGAACAAAAGAGAACCTGGTTGTTTTCTTTTTCTCCTACACCACAAAAGGATCTCTGCAAGGGGAGAATAAACCCTGGGAGCTGGGAGAGATCTGGAGGACCAAAGAGGGCTGTGCCAACAGTCTGGGTCAGTTGTGCCTTGTGGGGGCCCTGTCCCAAGAAGCCCTCTCCTTAGCTTTACTTGCTCTCCAACCCTTCTCCCTGGGGAAAGGAGATCCATAATGGTTCATTCCCCACCCTACACACACACACACACACACACACACACACACACACACACCAATGGACCAGTGAGCCTCCACCAGCCTTGACTCCTAAGGGCTTAACCCCTCTTCCCCCAGGACCAGTAACTAAGTGGGTCCTGCCAGGTAGAGGTTCAGGGTTCTGTGCTCCTGGGGAACAGGAATGAGTTCATTCAGGTGGGGCGGGACAGCCGGGACTGTGCCGCCGTGTTTGGGTTTTGCTTTGTTTTTGCCTATGATGCTTTTGAACCACAGAGTGTATAAAATTGATGGTCTTTTGCATCCGTGTCTGCGTGGTAACTGCCTGTGGGAAGGGCTGTGCTCAGGCAAGCACTAACTCCACCATGCAGCCCGCTCCAAACACACACAGGCGGCGTCTTACCTCTTTTTCTTTTAGCCTGAAGTCAGGGAAATTGTCTAGGGGGATTTTAAGGAACATGTATTGGCCTGAACTGAGGCCCCACACCCTCTTCAGAACAGGGGCCTCGTGTTCAGGTTCATTTTTGAAGCTTTCCTTTCCAGAGACTCATAATAAACATAGGGATCACTTGTGTGAAGCCCCTCACTGTCTCTGTGGGAAAGCCTGGCTCACTGGGGAGAGCAGCTGAGGTCTGTCTTGAGTGGAGGCTAGATCCGCAGACAGCCACTGTCCACCCAGCCTGTGACAGGTTCAGCCTCCTAGCACTCCATTGTTTTAGGACTCAGTGTTCCTCTCATGCTTCATTCCTGTAAGTCCTGGGCGTCTCATCTCTGGGCTCCTTACTGCTCTGGATGCTGGCCTTTCCACAAGTGGCTCCTTCAGAGTTTGATCTACCTTTCTGAGGCCTGTCCACTCAGTCACAGGTGGCCATGCCTTCTGTGACACAGTAACTCACCATCTAGAACTGTTTTGACTTTTATGGGTGTAGCATTTGCTAATCCTCCCCACTCATGAGGGTGTGTGCTTCTGTTTTATCCACTGCCCTATTCTGGCCCAATCCTAGGACACAAGACCCTCAATGCCCTCACTCAATGCAGTGTGTTTCAAACTAGCTCCACATGCCTGAAACGCCCTGCTGAGTGACAGACCCAGGGTAGTCACACAGCAAGCTAGCAGCAGAGTAGGGTCTGACACCCAAGACTCTTGATGGTTGGCCAGCATTCAGTTGTGGCTCTGAGAGTGGCCTAAGTGAACCTTCCTTGGGTACACCGCACTCCATGTATGTACCCTACTTTTCCATTTCCAGTCTCAATCATCCTTTACACAGCAGTCAGGTGACCCTTTCAAAAGTAAGTGCAGGGGCTGGAGAGATGGCTCAGCGGTTAAGAGCACCATCTGCTCTTCCAGAGGACCCGGGTTCGATTCCCAGCACCCACATGGCAGCTCATAACTGTCTGTAGTTCCAGTTCCAGGCAAACACCAAGGCAAATAATTAAATAAAATAATAAAATAAAAAAGTGTTTTTTTAAAAAAAAAAAAAAAGTAAGTGCAGAGATGTCACCTGACTACTTGGGAGGTAGAGGCAAAAGAATCAAAGAGGTCAAGCATAGCTTCAGCTAGCTCCACAGCAAGTTAGGCTAGCCTGGGCTACATGAGTAGAACTTGTTTCCAAAAAGGAAAAAAGAAAACCAAGAGTTCAGTAAAATGACCGGGCAGATAAAAACACATGTATAAATCTAATGACCTGAGTTGGATGCCCAGAACCACAATGAAGTCAAAGAACCAACTTCTACAAGTTGTTTCCTGGCACTATTGTGGATGCTTTGGCACATGCACACCTGTACTAAACACAGAAGACACAACACAATACAAATACACTTTTTTTTTTTTAATTTTAAAAGTTTCTTTTTGAAACTTTTGAGATAAAGCATTTCTACATAGCCCAGGAAGTCCTGGAACTTACTAAGTACACCAGGCTAGACTCAAACACACTGCCAGTAATCCTCCTGCCTCTTGAGTACTGAGATTACAGTCATATGCCACCACACTTGACACACACACACACACACACACACACACACACACATTCTTTTTAAAACAAAATCAAACTTCAACTCTGCTCCAAACCCATCACAGCTTCCCCTGGAAGAAAACCGTGAAGTTGGAATGTTTTGCCATGGCTTGCCCATCACCTCACCCTAAGCAGTCGCATTACAGAAAAGCCTGGGGCCCAGTCGCTCAGACACTGGAACCCTTGTGAGTGCACAAACCTAGCCACGCTTTGTTGCCATGGCTTGCATTAGTCTTTATGGAATCTTCTCTCTGCCTGCCTCTCTCTGCATCCTTAAAGTCTCTGTCACACCACTGGGAGACGACTACCTGCTCCCATTCCCCAGCTCTGCCACACTTTCTCTGATCTCTCTGCCTATGCTGTTCTCTCTGCTTGGAGACTTTTATGGATGGATTCCTTGTCCTGAGGTCCTAACTTAACAATACCCCTTCAAAGATTTTTTTTTCTCTTTATTTATTTATTTGCCTTGGTGTTTGCCTGGAACTGGAACTACAGACAGTTGTTAGCTGCCATGTGGGTGCTGGGAATCGAACCCAGGTCCTCTGGAAGAGCAGACGGTGCTCTTAACCGCTGAGCCATCTCTCTAGCCCCCCCTTCAAAGATTTTTCTGGGCCCATTGGTATCAATCTCTGTCCCTGTTCCTCTTTATATCAGGCCATTTGTTTTCTTTATGACACTTTCTCCAGCTTGGTAGCATATTGACTTCTTGTATTGATATTCCTGTGTCTGTTTGTTGCCATGGTTGGAATAGGTACAAAGCCTTCTTTAAAGCTGTTCCTTGGGGCTGTGGTGTGGCTCAATGCCAGAGACTTCACGTGTGAGGTCCCGGGTTCAGTCCCCATCATGGCAATAAATAATAAAGATGAAAACCAACTTGTGAATCAGTTATTAAAGCTGTCTCCGAAGGGCCTCATCCAAGGCCCACCCACAGCAAATGCTCAATAAAAGCTCAAGAGGGTCACGTGCCTTCTGGGACCACAGCTGGATAAAGGGAAACACTGCCTCTCCACCTGTCAGCCCCAGGGGTGGAGACAGATGACCCCTCCTCTGCCTCCCCTGCAGCTGGCACCCATGAGCTCCTCTTACAATGTCCCTTTGGGGCTGGGTGGTGGCACCTGCATCTTGCCACTGTGGCTTTTCTGGTTTGGGAAGGGAGAGAGCATTTGGTGAGGCAAACAGCTTCTCCAGGCTTTTATGTTTGAACAGCTGCTTTGCTGTGGGGCTGAGCATCCCCAGAGCTCAGGACTAGAAGAGGAGCTATCACACCTTTGTGTGAGAGCCCACTGCTGCCAGGAGACCTGGTGCCTGGCACAAGTCATCCCTTGCTGGGTGTATGGGGTCCCTGGGCCTCCCTGAGTAGGTTCCCAGCCACACTCCCTCCAGCCCTGCCATGCAGCTGGTCTCAGCAGTGATGTCAGGGTCCCTCATCCAGGCTGAAAGGGCTTCTACCCAGCTGGTCTTCTACACCCAGGAGAGGGAGAGAGTGGTCCAGGGTGGGGCCAGATCCCACCTCTCAGCTGATGGATGACGGCACCAGCCTCCTGCCGTGTAGGTGGGTGACAGGGAGTGACTAATGTGTGAGCTGTGTTGCTAAAAATTAACCTAGGGATCGTGTTTGGCGGAGGGGGTGGGGGTGTGTGGGGAAGGAACAGGGACTGAAATATTGTGTGGTCGGTATTCCCTGCCTCACCCCCCTCCCCTTCCTACCAGCCTTCTGCTTTGCCCCAGGCCAGAAGGGGCTCCCTTTCCAGGGAGAAAGGGAAGGAGTCATACATGGAGGGAAAGGATTCTAAGGTTCCCACAGAACTGGGCATCACCTGCCCCATCTCCCTAACATATCTCATTCCTGTATCTCCTGGTCCTGCCCCCCCCCCTTCACCTTGGGCCAGAGAGGGGAAGCTCTCTGGAGGTCAGGATCAAGGAGATGGTGAGAAATGGGTTGAGCCTGTAAAACTGTAAGAGACGGGGTGGGGGTGGAATAAACAAAAGAGGAGACTTGAAATCGCAGGGTCTGGGATGTGCCCAATCACAGGAGGAGGAAGGGATCCAGTTAAGAGAGGCAGAGCAAGAGCCTCCCTATTGAGGCGGGGAAGAGGGGTGGGCTCTCACAACGTGGTTCTAGGGCACATGAAAGGCCCTTGGGTATGGAAAAGGGCTTTGTTGGCTCATGTAAAAAAAAAATCTGCTGAGGGGCTGGAGAGATGGCTCAGCGGTTAAGAGCACCATCTGCTCTTCCAGAGGACCCGGGTTCGATTCCCAGCACCCACATGGCAGCTGACAACTGTCTGTAGTTCCAGTTCCAGGCAAACACCAAGGCAAATAAATAAATAAAATAAAGTTTTAAAAAAAAAATCTGCTGAGAAGAGACTTTTATAATACTTTAGGTTCCCCCAGAAAACCACACCAGAGAACGTAAGACGGTGACAGCAAGACAGGGGTGAGACCTAGGAGGTGCTTTCTGCTCACCAGATGACAGGGTGGGGCTGCAGAAATGAGAGGCTTATGGGATTCCCCAAGGTCAAGAGAGACGTCCGTCGGGTTTTGTCTGGCTGGAGGCTGCCTGCTCCTGCATAGATGAGTGGATGAAATGACCTTAAAGAGGAAATGATGCACTCTGAGAGATGACAGAGTTCTTGAACAAGGGGACTAAGAAGGGACAAGCAGGACTGGGTGCTGATCTCTGCTGGTGACCTGGGAATACTGCACCTCTGGGCTCTGCCCACACAACATCCTGTCCTGTGGCCTGTCCACTCCAAGAATCTTGAGCATCCCTTGTTCCCTAGTCATTTTTTTTAAACTTTATTTATTTATTTATTTATTTATTTATTTATTTATTTGCCTTGGTGTTTGCCTGGAACTGGAACTACAGACAGTTGTTAGCTGCCATGTGGGTGCTGGGAATCGAACCAGGGTCCTCTGGAAGAGCAGACGGTGCTCTTATCCGCTGAACCATCTCTCCAGCCCCCTCCCCTTTTTTTTTTTTTTTTTTTTTTTTTTTAAGAATTTGGTTTCTTCTGTTCCACACCAAGTGGCATTTCTTTTTTTTTTTTTTTTTAAACTTTATTTATTTACTTATTTGCCTTGGTGTTTGCCTAGAACTGGAACTACAGACAGTTGTTAGCTGCCATGTGGGTGCTGGGAATCGAACCCGGGTCCTTTGGAAGAGCAGAAGGTGCTCTTAACCGATGATCCATCTCTCCATCCCCGGAATGTAGATTATAGTAGGTCTCTGAACCCATTCCCACCAACACCGTGAGTTGCAAATACTGGCAGAATTAGAGGTTCTATATGCCCTAAGGAGTGAGAAACCAGGGAACCTATGCCTCCCTCTGGCACAGAACCCCTCTATGCTGTTGCCAGCCTCTCTCACAGATTGGATGACGCTCTTGGAAGGCTAAGATGCCTTTGGAGATACTGGCATCTGCATCCACTTGGATGCTTGATCATCACAGCCTATATGCAGGACCTGCAGGAGGGCTGGGTGCAGCCAGTGCTCTGGGTGGGATAAGGGGGTGGACACAGAAGCACATAGCAAGTTAGGACTCATCGGTAGGTCATTGGGAGGAAGAAATCAGACTCGCGCTGGTGAGGGAGGTTTGTGTCCCAGCAACTGGGGGAGGACTGCAGAGCTGACATGCAAGTTCTGGACTTGGTTAAAGTGGAATGGAATAAAGAAGCGACACCCCAGTAGAGTCAGCTGGGCATCGCCCTCACCACCCTCGCCCACTCTAGGGTTGACTGCTGAATTGCAGAGGCAGGCTCTCTCCTGGAGGCGGAGCTGCCACGAGCAGAGTGTGGGTGGACATGGGGACTCTGCCTTGTGTTTCACTGGGAGCTGGGAGGGAAGCAGGTGGTGGAGCCTCCGTGAGTAACCGCAGCTCTGCAGCAGCAGAGCTCAATGCCTCAGGAAGTCCGGAGATGCAACGGGGCCCTCCCCGCCTCTGCTGCGCCCTTCTGGCACACCCGGACTCCTTTTTGCCCACGTCCACCCTATTCCACGCCTGTAGCTCGGCCTCCCCGAGGGGATAACTTCCCTTCCCTTCCTTTTCCAAGCCCCAGCCTGGAGGCACTCATCTTTCCCTGGCCCTGAAGGGCGGGCGGGGCGAGAGTTGTGGTCCCCACTGCCTGGCAGAGCGGCAGGGCGGCATCGCCCTCTGCTGGCACACTCGGGCACTGCTCCCCCTTCCTTGACCTCTACTACATCTAGGGGTTTTTGTTTGTTTTGTTTTTGTTTTTTTGAGATCGGGTCACCACAGAATATATAGACTCCAGTCTGTTTTCTTTTCTGATTTTTATTATGTTTTATTTATTTATTTACCATGTGAATTCAGGTCAGAGGACAACCTGTGAGAGCGGGTTCTCCTTCCACCATGTGGGTCCCGGGGAGATCAGGTTGCCATGTTGATGACAAGTGGCTTCCTCCCCCCGACCCCCCTCCCAGTCATCGCACCTTGCAGCACGTTTTCTAAGCATATATATATATATATATATATATATATATATACACATATATATATATGGTAAGTGGGGCCATTTGTATTAAATGCTATTTTGTGTCCTGTCTCTATCTTTTACTCTCCGAAAGCCCGGACTCTGAAGCCTTGTCCTGTGAAATCATTATGCGTCCACCCCTCCCTCGTACCTTCCCCAGCACAGCCGTGCAGGGGGGCACCACTGCACAGGCTGGGGTGAAGCCCAGCACACAGTGCCATGCCCCGAGCAGATCCCATCTCCTGTCACCTTACCCTTGGAGCCCACGCGGTGGCGCCCTTCTTCACGTGCTGTCAAGGAGAGAAAGGAGCAGGAGGCCATTGCTTTCACCTGGTTTTCTTCCCTTGTTGTCTGTCGTTTCCAGCCACAGCGTCTTCTGACTCTTCCTCTGTCTCCATGGCCTTTGCCCAGAGAATAGCACACTTGTCATTTCACCCAGGCCCTGATACTCTGCTGCCTCCTACAAGCCATGGTGTCTTCAGTCACTGAATGCTCTGGTATGTTCTTGACATGCTCCATGCTCCTTTCCCCGTGGTTGTTGCATTTTTTATTAAATGGCATTCTGGTACACACACACACACACACACACACACACACATGTACGCAAATACAGACACAAACATGCACACATGTACACACACAAACACACATATATACATGTACACACACATATATGTACACACATGTACACAAATACACACAAACATGCACGCATGCACACACAAAACCACATATATATACATGTTTACACACACACACACACATGTCTGGATTTCTTACCTAGAATGTGAATATATTTTTATGAAAGGCCAGGGCTTTCTTTTCCCCTATGTAACTCTGGCTGGAAAACAGTATGTGATATGTTGGCCAAGTTGGCCTTGAACTCACAGAGATCCTCATGCCTCTCGAGTGCTAGGATTATAAGCACATGTCACCATGCTTAGTGCTTTGTATGTGTGCATGTTCATGTGTGTATATGCCTACAGGTGCACCTACACATATGTGTGTGTGTGTGTGTGTGTGTGTGTGTGGAGACCAGAGGTCAATGTCGGGTCTCTTTCTCAATTATTTTCCCCATACCCCATATTCAGGGCATATACAAAGGGTAACTATATATATATAGTTATGTTTCTAAGCATATATATATGGTATATATAGTATATATAGTTATATTTCTAAGCATATATATATACATACATATATATATATATATATATATATATATATATATATATATATATATATATATATATATAGTTTGTTTGGTCTCTCTGGTCCCTAGGAGACTGTCTGTATCTGGAGCCCCGCATAGGCCTTGGATAGACTTTGACTCTATAAAGCAACAGTGCCACTCATGGCCAGTAGAGGGCACTACCATACTGCTCCTGGGAAGCCTCAGGGCACTAGGAAGACAGACAATTAAAGCTCAAAGGCTTCCTCCTCACTCCCAGCGCTGGCACCAGCTGGGCTTCTCCTCCCTCCCCCAGCTAATCTGTCCTGGCAGCCTGGAGCTGGCATGCCCTGGCCATATCACCAGAAGCAAGCTCCGGTGCCTGAGGTCAGAGTACCCTGCCAGGTGTCTTGGACACACCCCTTAGCAGCTGATGCCTCTAGACAGATCACACCCTGTCCCTGGCTCTGCAAGATGACAGCAATGTCTTGAGTGCACTGCTAGCTCACAGGTCTGCCGTGAGGTCGGGACAGAAATGGTTTGTAAGTATAAACATTAGAGAAATGTAAGATACACACGGCTTCACTGCTGCAAGGCGAAATGAAGGGTGGGTTTATGGAGGGAATTAAAGTAGTGTGGAGAAAGGAGTTAAAAATAACAAGTGCCTTTCACCAAGCGCTTATTAGGAGCCAAGGTTGGGGAAAGTGATCCGCAAATATTGTCTAATTATAGCCAACACTTACACAGTGCTGACCTCGGGCCAGGCGCTGTTTAAGAGCCTCATGCATACAAACTGCCCAGATCCCCATGACTCAGGGAGAAAGGCAGTATCCCTGATCTGTTTCTACACAGGAAAGTCAGCCTTGCAATGCTTAGGTAGCTGGTTGCAGACCATTCAGGCAATCAGCTGAGGGATTTGCTGGAATCTGCTCCTGAGTCACAACGAGGCCTCAAAGAATACATCTTTC
This sequence comes from Sigmodon hispidus, assembly GCA_004025045.1. Lineage (NCBI taxonomy): Eukaryota > Metazoa > Chordata > Mammalia > Rodentia > Cricetidae > Sigmodon > Sigmodon hispidus. The sequence goes on from PVIH01001047.1 coordinate 245,873, forward strand.
CACTTCAAATAACAAAGCCCATTGGAAACATACTGTGAACAAGTGTATCTGAGTCCAGATTACCCACTGCTCACACCATACCCCCGAAGCTCTACCTCCCATATACACAGGAGGAGGAAGGCTGTGGGAACCAGTACAGGTTCTTCCAGAGGGCTAGGGGCAGATTCCAGTAGGGAAGAGCATAGGGGCTGAGGACTTGAATTGATGGGCAGGAGATGGGCCATCTGAGCAGGCTGATTGGCTGTGTAGCTGTCCTCAGCTCCTCCTACACCTTTACAGTGCCATCCTGACTGGGGGAAATAAGAACAGTTCCCACCCTGCCACAGCGTCCCTCAACTCATTTTCTAGCCTGTTATATAATCAGTTCTCTCTCCACACTGGGAAACAGTCATAGCTCAGCAGAACGGGCTGGGGGCATGATGAATGGCTGACCACCAGATGCTCCTGAAGTGACCTGAGGGCCTGCCATAGCTCAGGTTCCCCAGCCCTTCCTGGGAGGTGGCGCTGCCTGGCCCACAGGAAACAGTCCTAAAGTGGCCCTGTGTTTGGACATTTATGGTATGAATGCCTGGTGGATCATCTTGCTTACAGCCTTCACAGCTGTGGTTGTGAACAGACACTCAGTCCACGGGCAGCCTTCCGGAAGGCTGAAAGCTGGCTCTTCCTCACAGCAAGCACTTTAATGCCATTAGCACATCTGGGCGCTCCATTCTCCTGGGCCCTCTGCCAAGGCCTCTTGGGTGAAGAGGAAGGGGAGCCTAAGACACTGGGTGAAGGGATCCTGGCTGATAAAGCAAGGAGCAGAGGCCTTAGACTCCAGAATCTCACAGCTTTTGCAGCCTACTCACCACAGACCACAGAGTCCCTGCTGTTGTGCCCCTACCCCCCAGAAACAAGGAAGTACCCACATAAGCTAATGCTCACTGGAGAGGGCAGGGCCAAACACACCCTCTGGGGATCTGGCACTAATCTTTAAAGACTGCCTGGTCTTATGCTCAAGGTGAGTTGTATTTCATTCCCACTACCAAAAAAAGCCATAATTATGACCACCCATTTCTGTATCTTTTAATATCTGCCAGGCCTGTGATATATGTCTATTATCTTACTTATGAAGCTAGGGTAGGGGGATTGAAAATCTAAGACTTGCCTGGGCTGCAAAGTGGGTTCTATGCCAGTCTCCGGAACTTGTATAGACTTTGTTTCAAAGTGGAAAATGAAGACTGGGGCTTAGAACCTAAAAAGTGAGTGGCCCTGGTTATACTCCCCAGTACCACAGAAAACAAACAAACAAGGCTGTGGGTGTAGCTGAGCTGGTGGAGTGCAGGGCTCTCTCCCATCTCCTGTACCCATCCACTCCCAGACCCTGGTCCTGCTCTGGACTGCCCAGTACTCTGCACCTTCCTTGGGAGTCTATGGGTCCTGGATTTTCAGAGTATTGACCTGGGCCCCAAAAGTAACCCAGGCTCCCTAAGAGGAATAGCACACTGCCTGCACAGGGAAGGACTTGGTCTCCTCTGGCACTCTCCTACCTGCCTGACTCTTCAGGCACTCTCCTGTGGGGCCTGTCAGCAGTAACCAGAGCTGGCTTCATGGCTGACAGCAGTAGGAACATCGTCTCTTGGCAACCGGGGACTGCACACAAGATCCAGTTAATCACCTCTGCCAGCAGGTCAGTCCTCCCACAGCATCCAGAGTGGCCCTTGCTGGCTAGAGGCATGAATCCTTTCTACCCTAGCATACTTAGTCTCACTAGAGACTCTTCTCCTTCCTGTTTAAAAAAAGTGCATGTGTGTGTGTGTGTGTGTGTGTGTGTATGTGTGTGTATGCCTGTGTGTATGTGTGGTGTGTGTGTGTATGCCTGTGTGTATATGTGTGTGCATGTGTATGTGTGTGATGTGTGTGTGTGTATGCCTGTGTGTGTATGTGTGGTGTGTATGTGTGTGGTGTGTGTATGTGTATATGTGTGTGTATGTGTGTGTGTGTGCCTGTGTGTGTATGTGTGGTGTGTATGTGTGTGGTGTGTGTATGTGTATATGTGTGTGGTATGTGTGTATGTGTGTATGTGTGTGGTGTATATGTATATGTGTGTATGTGTGTGTATGTGTGTGGTGTGTGTATGTGTATATGTGTGTGTATGTGTATGTATGTGTGTGTTGAACTTTGCATACCAATGCACTTTCTTCTTACTCTCTTTTCTTTCAAATTGTAACGTGTGTGTGTGTGTGTGTGTGTGTGTGTGTGTGTGTATTTTTCCTGAGGTGGTGGTGGCCAGTTTTCATGTCAACTTGACAAAGGCAAGAGTCATTTGGGAAGAAGAAACTTCAGTTAAGAAAACACTCCCACAAGACTGGTCTGTAGGCAAGCCTGTGACACATTGGTAGTTGAGCTGATAGTTCTGGGTGAGATATATATGTGTGTGTGTGTGTGTGTGTGTGTGTGTGTGTGTGTGTGTATGCAGGCTGAGCAAGCCATGGGGAGCAAGCCAGTAAGAAACACTTCTCCATGTCCTCTCTATCAGCTCCTGCTTCCAAGTCTCTCCCCAAGTTGCTTATGATCACAGTGTTTTATCACTGCAATAGAAACTCTAATTAAGACAGCCTGGATATGTGTGTATGCAGCTTATGCAGAGGCTGTTGGATCCTTTGGATTGAATGTACACCCAGTTGTGAGCTGCCATGTGGATGCTGGGAATTGAATTTGGGTCCTCTGGAAGAGCAGCCAGTGCTCTTAATGACTGAATCATCTCTCCAGCCAGCCAGAGGTCTAATGATAATATAGTGATGCTTATAGAGCAAAAATTACATTTTTTTGGTCCCAGTTCTGCAGTAAGACATGGAAGTCAGAAGAAACCTAGTCAGCTTCCTCTCTGGGAGGCAACAGCCACCACAATGTGCCTGTGAGACCACAGGGGCTGGCATGGGAACCCTGCCCTGTTACTTATCAGGATGGAACAGCCTCTTAGAACCAGCTGTTTAAATACCAAAGCAGTGCTTACCTTACAAAGCTGGGGAAAGAGGAATGAACGTCAGGGAAGCTATCAGCATGGCACCGGGCACCAGGCCCTGGCTGCCCAGCAGGGTCCCTCCCTGGACCAGTCTCTCCTCTCTCATCATTTGCCTTATTCTGCTGATTTAAGGAGCTGGACTTTGTTCTGCCTCTGGCTCTTCCCATGTACTGTTTCTTCTGATTGAAATCAAACAAATTCTCCTTCATTTAAAACTGTTTCAAGCTGAACTTGGTGGCATACGCCTTTGATCCCAGCACTCCAGAGGCAGAAGCAGGAGGATCTCTGTGAGTTCAAGGCCAGCCAAGTCTATGTAGAGAGACCTTGTAGAAACAGACAAGTACTTCAGTAGAGGAACACTTCTGAATCCCTCTCTAAACAACAACTTCCAGTTAAATGTCTCACTGACTTCATGTATTTTCTTTTCTTTTTACGGTTGCCATAATTAATTTTAATGTGCCAACCTGACCAGAGGCTAAGGCATGGCTGTTAGCTAGTGAAACATTATTTCTAGGTATGCTAGAGGATGATTCTGGTAGGTATCAGCATTTGAATGGCTGGACTGAGTCAAAATTGCCTTCAGGTGCTTACCACACAAGCCTGGAACCTGAGTTCAATCCCTGGACTCAGGGTAAAAGATGGATGAGGTAGCACACATCCATAATTTCAGCACTCCCACCGCAGGACAGGAGGCAGAAACCGGAGCAAGCCAGAAGGAACCAGCTAGCAGCCTAGAGCACTCTGCACAGCAGCAGAAGCAAGAGAGATCCTGTCTCAACAGGTAGATGGAGAGAAATTGTCCTCTGACCTCCACACTTGTCCTATGACATGCACATGCTCGGGCTCTCTCTCCCTCCCTCCCCCATCATTATATTGCATACGTTATATACACATTTACACTTTTAAACAATAACCAAAAGGTATAAACAGATCATATTCAGCAATAGGAAATGAATGACTTGATTCACAGAGAGAAGTGTGTGGGGAACAGAACTCACTCTCGAGGTTATCTGAGGCATTCACATTTCTCATGAAGCTCCTGATTCTTGAGACTCAAATTGGGAAGTTCTCTGTTCTCCTGGCTTCCGTGGGCCTCTTGTTTGCACACAGCAGATTTGGGTGTTCCTGGTTCATCAATTTCTTGAGATATTGCTCCACATCTTTATAGTCAGAGATCCTTTCTATCCATTGGGGATATCCTAGGCCTCCTCAGGATGCCAGAATCTGAGGAGTTTGAGTTCCTTATGCAAAACAGTGTAATATCCACATATTTCATATACACATTCTTTCCTATAATTATTCAGATTTTTAAGACAGTCTTACTGTATAGCCCAGGTTGGTCTCAAATTCAAGATCCTCTTAGGAAGCTGAGTGCTAGGTTTACAAGCATAAGACACTATACCTGTGTCTCCTTTAGACTCTAAAGTTTTGCATACTGATGTCTAGTGCAATAAACGTTATGTGAATTATTGTAATACTAAAGTATTTAGGGAATAGTGGCAAGAAACGATTCTTGTTTTGTCTTGTTTTCCTGAGACATTCAAACCCATCCCTGTGAAAATGAGACTATAGACAACTGACTATATGCTGTGGGGTCTGGGTTTTCTGGAGAAGCCTGATCAATAAAACGGCGCTTATTGATTATTTCCAGGCTCCCTAACTGAGCTCTGACTACCTTCTGGATAGAGAGGGGTCTCTTTTGTTCCCTATGGCGTCTTCTCACAGGACTTTGATCTAAGCGTTCTCTGAACCACGTTCTGAACCTCATCATTTCTCACTGCCTCCAAGTTGTCTTAATTTTTTGCTGTTTTTTTTTTTTAAACAAAACCTTAAACATATACTTATTTTATATGTGTGAGAGTTTTGCCTGCATGTATGTATGTGCACCATGAGCATGCCTAGTGCCCGCTGAGGTCGGAGAGGTCATTGGATCTCCTGGACTAGCGTCCAGTACAGTTTTTTTTTTTTTTTTTTTTAAACTTTATTTATTTATTATTTATTTATTTATTTGCCTTGTTGTTTGCCTGGAACTGGAACTACAGACAGTTGTGAGCTGCCATGTGGGTGCTGGGAATCGAACCCGGGTCCTCTGGAAGAGCAGACGGTGCTCTTAACCGCTGAGCCATCTCTCCAGCCCCGTCCAGTACAGTTTTGAGGACTCAAATCCTGGTCTTCTTCAAAAGCAGTCAGCACTCTCGACAGCTGAGCCATTTCTCCAGCCCTTCTGTTTTGCTTTTGTCGAGGCAGGGTTTCTGGAGTAGCTCAAGCTGGCCAACTCTCAAAAGCTGATTATTACAGACGTGTGTGCTACCACTCCCAGCAATTAACTTCATTTTTGCACCGTTGCTTGTATGGGTCTAACGGAAAAGGGCCTAAAAATTGCGGACATTCACTTTTAATCGTACTCCGTGCCCCTCGGGACTGGCTGGAACAGATTTGGGATGCCAAGTCTCCAAACCAGCCCCCCGCTGCAAATTTCCACACACCCTCCCTCATCTACCCCCCTTATCCCTGGGCCAGACCACCCCCACCCAGGCAATGACGTCTATTTGCATACACCGGAGCCAAAGGAAGCGTTGGCTCAACGACGATTTGCATACTCTCGTGCTATTGGCTGGAAGGGCGGCGCGGCAGCCAATGACTTGCAGCGGTGTTTACAGCGCGGCTTGGGTGATGTAATGGAATCCTGGCTGGCCTGGCGGGCTCCCAGCGGACTGCGCGATGACGTAGCGGCTTCCCCAGCCGCACCCGGAGAGCGGGGCCCTGGCCGGGGCAGCTGGGCTATGGCCATACCCGAGCTCGGTGCTGTTACGGGGACCGCCGCGTTCCTTCCGGCCCGGTGTTCCGGTGGTGGGTCCCAGGGAGGAGAGCTCAGCCCAGATCCGGTCTCGGGCGAGGTGACAGAATTTGGAATCTGACACCGGAGGAAGGCCGAGCTCCCGCTTCTCCGGTAGTGCAAATACAGACTTTAAAGCAGCCAAGCAGCTCTGCAGAATCTTTGCTTTTGTTAGCGGGAGGGACTTTGATTTTGTAACTCTAAAGTTGCAGAGGATTTTGATGTGTTTTTAATCAAGCGATCTCCTGGCTTTGATTTGTGGGAAATCTTGCATTAACTTCCTCCTCCGTTTCCGGCCTGGTGACCTGGGCCACTTTCTCATGTTGGCCCGGATGAACCTCAGTGGCAAGGAAAAAAAAAAAATGTGGAAACACTTGATGAAGCGCCTGAAAGAGAAGATGCTCTTTGCTTCCAACCCCATTCCAGTGGCTTTTTTGGTTTTTGTTTGTTTGTTTCAAGACAGAGTTTTACTGGAACTCACTGTAAACCAGGCTGGCCTTTTACTCACAGAGATTCTCCAGCCAGTGGTCTTTTTGAACCCTGGGATAGCCCCTGGGAAACCCTCTCTAGGTGTCCTCATTTTTTTTTTAATTCTTTAAATATGCTTAAACCTGGGGGGAGGTGGGGGCACCCCAGCTAAGTAGTTATTGGTCCGCAGGCTGAGGAAGGGACCTGTGAAGGGAATTTCCCTTTCTAGTCCCAGGTGAATTCTGGGTGAGACCGAGGCAGGGGAGTCCCTTCTGGGCCCAGCAGGTTAGTTAACCCCTCCACATCCTCTCACCGAGGCAGGGAGGAAGTGAGGTGGTGACTCCCCAGCTATGGGTGGCTGAATCCAGGCCACCATATGTGGTAGATGGTCTTGGGCCTTGTGGCTCACCATGGCTTATTGTTTTTCCACCCTTGGGTCCTTCATCCTGTCCCTGTCTCACACCTTGAAATTTGGGACAGCCTAACCTCCATGGGGAGTCCTTTCTTCTTTTTCTGTCTTTTTCTCTTCCTTCAGGGTGGCCCTGGGATTCATCCTCTACACAACCCTCCTTAGCACCATGTCAACTGGAGGTCTCTTGATTTTCTGGCAGCTCCTGCCCACACCAAACAGATGTCCCTTTACAATAGAGTCAGCTCTTTGCCACAGGACTTTGTCTTCCTGCCTTAGGAACTCTGCAGAATGTGAGTCAGTACTGGTGAGGACTGTGTCCTTACCTGCTCCTAGTGGTCAAGCCTTACAAATGGGCGGGTAGTCCATGTGCTCCCTGGGCTCTCCTGTCTACAGGGGCAGCTGGGAATCGGTTCTGGGGTTTGGGATGATGGCAAGGATGAGACGACAGCATGGTGGTAGATGGTGCTTTCTGGGAATTAGAAAACCAGGCTCTGGAGCTGGAGAGAAGGCTCAGTGGTTAAGAGCACTTGACTGCTCTTCCAGATGTCCTGAGTTCAATTCCCCGCAACCACATGAATAAATAAATCTTTTTTTTTTTTAAACTTTATTTATTTATTTATTTGCCTTGGTGTTTGCCTGGAACTGGAACTACAGACAGTTGTTAGCTGCCATGTGGGTGCTGGGAATCGAACCCGGGTCCTCTGAAAGAGCAGACGGTGCTCTTAAAAAAAAAAAGAAGAAGAAGAAGAAGAAGAAAACCAGGCTCTGGAGCTTCATGGCCACTGACTAGCCAAGGACACCAGTTAAGGGAGCCACAGTAGAGTTATTTGTGGGGTATCTGTTATAACACTAAGAAGTCACATTGCCCTATCTGTGTACCCCTCTTCTCTCAAACCACCAAATAAACACCTACTGGGCAAGGCTAGACCAATCGCTTTGCAGGGCCAGTTCCAAGACAAGAATCCTAGCCCTGGCTCTCCCTCAAGTCTCCCGAAATGGAAATGGCAGATCTGCCATTGCCTGCTACCTCCTGTTATGGGCTTTATGCCTGTTATTAAAGATGTTGTCTTCAAGATAGTGCTATGAAACAGGTATATAACCATGCTGTGTCTCCAAGGAGAAAATAGCTCAGAGCAGGCTAGTCACTCCTTTGAAGTCACACAAAGCTAGAAGCTGGTAGGCCAGATAGCTTGACTACTGGAGAAGATCAAGAGAGCTAAGTCTGAGTGCTCTCCATGTTCAGAGGTACCCCCTATGTCTTGAGGGTGCCCTTTGTGTCTAGAGGTACCCCTGTGTTCAGGGGGTACTCTCTGTATTCACTGATCCTCCATAGCTGCTCAGATCTCTCAGCCCCCCTTGTCCATTACATGCCACTTGGATCTCAACCCCCCTCTGCCATCTCAGCCAGCATCTTCAAGCCATCCAAGAGTGTTAGCACTTCATATTTTTCTCTCTGCTTTATTTTATTATAATGGAGTAGATAATTGAGGCAGGTTGGGGTAAGAGTATTTATAGAGAGACCTCTGTGGGCTGGAAGCCTCCATGGAAAAACTAACAGCATTTTTTTCCATTCCTGTCTAAATAAATGTATTTCTCCTACACTGGCAAATACTTTCAAGAAGACTTGTGGAAAAATAAAAAGAGGGAGCAGGGCTCATTGGAAGAGGCTGCTAGAGCAGGGGAGGAAGCCAGTCTGAGGGTCCCTTGCTCCTGCCACTATTGTGCCTTGGCTCATGTGTGCAGATGGGGATACTGTTGAGTATGGGAAAGAGCAGAACTGAGTCTGGGATTCTGAGATAAACCAAAGGCTCTAGGGTTGGCTGTGAGGCAGGAGAGAAAGGGACTCTCGGGATGAGAGAAGAATGTGGATCTGGGAATGGTTGTTCTGGAGTTTGGAGCCTCCTAAGGAAACATCTAAATGCAGAAGGGGTTCTTGACCATGTGGGTCCTGGCTGGCTGCTGGTGGAACAGGCACAAAGCAGGATCCTTGTGATACATTCTCACTCCCAAATGAGTCCTTCCTAGTCACCTCCCAGTCAAGTAGGGTAGGGTCAGAGACAAAAAAACCACCCCTTAGCTATCCTTGGGTTGGCCTTTTGGCCTGAGGCTTTCAATACTGAAACATTTCATCTTTTTTTTTTTTAAGATTTATTTATTATGTATACAGTATACAGAAGAGGGCACCAGATGTCATCATAGATGGTTGTGAGCCACCATGTGGTTGCTGGGAATTGAACTCAGGACCTCTGGAAGAACAGTCAGTGCTCTTAACCTCTGAGCCATCTCTCCAGCCTGAAACATTTCATCTTGTAGAGTCAGATTATTAAGTAGGAAGGAAACTAACTCAAAATAGCTTCAGGAAATCCCTGAAACTGACCAAATTCACTAGGCCCCTCCCTGCCAGAGTAAACAATAAAAGCTGAGAGTCCCTCTCAGAGGAAGTGAAGCTGAGCTGTAAAGACAATGCTGAGACTAGCCAGTAGAGAAGCAGAAACCTGTCAAGGCTGCCTGGAAGAGGTTTAGACCAATGGAGGCACCTGGAAAAGACTCTTCCAGTCTGTTGAGCTATCTGCAGGTTATGCTGTGTTCTCCAGGTTCCCAGATTTGTGAGCTGTCATCCATCCATGCTACGGCAGGCCTTGGTGACACAATTAATTATCTTTGGGTCATTTTTGTGCCTATAAGTAACCGCCATCCATATTCCTGTAAGTAACTCCAGTAAAACTCATTGGTTTGCCAAGTTGGGCTTTGGTGGTTTCTGTTCTTTGGTCCGTCTTGGGGTCCCTATCTGTGCTGAGTAGACGTGTATGTTGTGTCTCTCCAGGAAAAGTCTTGTCACACAACATAATTGGCACCTGAACAGGGACATGACAGAACCATGAATTGAGGAGGACTGAGGACATGCTTCTAGCTATGAATAGCAAGGCACACAGCTAAGGCTGAGAAGCCTAAGGGAGAGCATCCACCGAGGGAATTCTGCTAGATTTGCCTTTTTCTCTCTTTGTGTGTTAGTGTGTCTCTGTGCTGGGACAGCGGCTGCATGCTTCTTGCTCTGGACACGAAACTAAGGCTGAGCCATCAGAATTAGGAACGTCTGAGGGAGGAACCTCAGGATGACAGTCTTCACCTGTGAGGTAGGGGTAGCATGCTTGCTTGATGAGCAGGGTCCACTGTGTGAATATGGAGATGCCCTGAGAAAGTTAAAGGTCAAGAGGAATTTTGTAGTCTTTGAGATTAGTGCACAAGAGCCAAGACTGAGGGCAAGCAGAGGCAGAGCTTGTGTGTAATTAGAAGTGCACCTGAGGTGGAGATGATGGCCAAGCAGGAGCTTGTTTGTGTAAAGGGGCAAATGTGACAAGAATGGGGGTTTGGCTAGCACCCACTATCTGGCCTCAGATTTGGCAACTAAATTAGATGAACAAGAGGATGAGATAGAGGTGATTCAACCATTTATAGAAAATGAGGGAAAATGTGGACTGGAGAGATGGCTCAGCGGTTAAGAGCACTGACTGTTCTTCCAGAGGACCCGGGTTCGATTCCCAGCACCCACATGGCAGCTAACAACTGTCTGTAGTTCCAAGATCTGACACCCTTACACAGTTATACATGCAGGCAAAACACCAATTCACATAAAATAAGATCCTGAGTTCAATTCCCAGCAATCACATGGTGGCTTACAACCATCTATGCTAACATTTGTTACCCTCTTCTGTATACTGTATACATAATAAATAAATCTTAAAAAAATATTAAAAAAAGAAATTGTGTGATCAAGAAATACTCATTCCTTGAGCTGCTAGAATTAGAAAAGACTTTTAAATAAGTAATGGAAAAGCCTGTTTCAGGCTGGCTTGTAAGGCTGTGGGACATGGGAGTGGATGGGATCAGTTTGATTGTGGCTGTAGGAAAACTGAATGATGTAACTTCCCATCCCTCCATAAGGCCAAGGCTGCCTGACCTGCCACAGTATAAGGGAAATCAGTCTCTGATGACTGGCTTATTAGAACCATTAGGGACATTTGATTATCTCAGTCTGAAGTCCCCATAAATACCAGGAGCTGGAGGGCCATCGAGGAGAGGCGGAGCTTCTGAGTGAACTAGGAAGAAGAGAAATCATGTTGAAACCCCAGTTCCCTGGGCCAGATAGAAGTGTGTCCACACAGGAGTTAAAGAAGAGGCTGGCCCAGCAGGGACCTCGAGGCTGGTGGGAAGCCATAGTGGCTTCACGAAGACCTTTAGTGGGGCAAGATCCTTATAAAGTCAGAAAGGCTTTGACATACCTCAGTGACTTAGACTGTTGTGTAAAGGGAGTTTGTAAAGCAAGAGAGAGCAGCCTAGAGGAAGTAATAAAAAGGTAAAATGGGGAAACGTCTGGCTGAATTACTCGATAAATGTGGCAAGATCTGTGTCAAGCTGGAGTACCTAAGGAAAAAATTGATAGAAGCCAAATTGTATGCTGAGGAGCTTCTGGGTGGCTGTAAAGCCTGAGAACGATACACAGAGGATATTGTGGTAGAATAATACAGGTGAAGATGATCAACCCTGACCCAAGACTCAGTCATCATCCCTCACACCAAGGAGTGTACATTTCCCTCCAGCAAAGGTTATTTTAGGGGTAGAGATGGTTTCCCCAGTCTGGAACTCACCCATCATCTAGGTATGGTGGATGGAGAGGCCATGGCTACAGCCACATCCACAGTGCCAACCCAGGGAGCCAGCAGGTGCAGCTGAGAAAGTGTAGCCTTGCTTCACCCTTGGCCCTGAGTAGGTATGAGGAAATTAAGTCAGGCTCACTGAGTTTATCAGGCGTAGAGAAATGTAGGGAGGCTCCATGGAAGAGCTCCAGGATATGGAAATGAAATAGCTCAGAGAGAATGATTAAAGATACAGGGAGCTAATTATGTTAGTGCCTCCCTATTCCATGCTTCTTAGACAACCTTGACCTGTGGAGGAAGCAGTTGATGTAAACAATGGAACCTTCACATCTGTGTTAGACGTTGCCTCTGTTTGGCTTCAGTGTCTTAGTTGTGAACCTCTGGGGTCACTGGACAATGAGAACAGGTGGCAGCTGACTGACTTTCAGAGTGCTTTGCCCGGGTTATTTTATAACCCCACTGTTTGCTATAGGATGGGGATTTGGGATGTTGCCTTATGCTGCCCATCCTTTGCAAACGTTTTGTTATGTAGATGATGTAATGCTAACCTCTGAGTGTTTTGCATATTTGGAAAGCCATCAGAGAGACTATTGGGTATGTGTAATAAGAAGTTTCTGGCCTGGCCTTTCTGGCCTAGCCCAGAAGTTCAGACCTGCCCTCAACCCTGCTGCCACTTAGTCTCAAATAATCACATAAAGGCTTATATTAATTTCATGCTGATTGACCTATGGCTCAGACATATTGCTAGCTAGCTCTTTCATCTTATCTCAATCTATTTCTATTAATCTGTTTAGCCATGTGGCTTGGTACTTTTCTCAGAGCAGCATAGTTATCTTCTTTCCTCTTTGTCTGCTGGCATCTCCACTGCTGTCTCTCTGGCATCTCTCTTAGTGTCTCTGCCCTGTCTCTGTCTCATAGCGTCCTTAGTCTGGCAGCCCCGTCCACACTTCCTGTCTGCCTTCTGGCCAATCAGCTTTTTATTAAACCAGTAGGCAGGACAAATTCCACTACAGGTATGATGGTACTTCTGCCTACCTTACTACTGGGGCTGGGTTAATTGAAAGGAAAAAAATCCAAAAAGACACACCCAGAGGTCATCAGTTATTGAATGAAAACCTCATTGCCAGGCACAGATTATCTTTCTATGAATTGCTGGCCAGGGAAGCTCCCAAGGCCCATAAACTACAAAGGCTATTGTTACTGCTGTTGGTTGTATTCCAAAACTAGACTATAAGACCCACGTGTGTGCTTTGACTGTAGGATAAGAAGACATCAGTGGACTGAACTGGAAACTCCCAGTGTGGTGGCTGGCTTTCATAATGCCAGAGGTAGCCATGCAAGCTGCTGGTGGGGAACTGTTACCAACACTGCTGCTTGGCTATCAGCCCTGCGTGCTGAAATACTGACATACCAGGCAGGATGTGTCTACTTATGCAATAGTGGCTCAGCTATTATGAGTAAGGCCAACAGCCTTCCTTTGGGATTTAAGGCCCTCTCCCCAAGAGAGAGTTCACATCTCGTACAAAATCTAGGACAAAAATCTGTGACTGGGGGAGGTCAAAAGTCCCAATGGGAAGCAACTTCAGTGGTTTTACTAGATAGATGAGATGTGCCTATCAAACTGCCTATGTATATTTATGCCCATAGATCACTTGTTCTCAGTCTCAACTCATAGTAACCGGTGAAGCTCCCAAGAACAATACAAGTGACTGTTACTGTGACCTGTGGCCTATTTCTTATTCATTGGATTTCTATAGTCAACTCCTCCAAGGCTTAGGACCATTGTAGAAGAGAGGACAGCAAGAATGTAGGAACTGGTGGAAGGGATAGAGCTCCCCTGAGACTGAAACATTCTATCCTGCAGGGAAGTTCTTTAAGGAGAAAGAGAAATGATTCTAAGTAGTTTCAGGAAGTACCTGAAACAGATCAGATTCACTAGGCTTCTCCCTGTCCTAGTAAACAATAAAAGCTCAGAGGAAGTGAAGCTGGGCTACCAAGAAGATTTTCACATGAAGTAAATTGTAAAGAAGACTAAGATCAGCTGCCTGGAAGAGATTTAAATCAACTAAGGCACCTGGAAAAGACTCTCCAACCTGTTGAGCTATCTGTAGGCTGTACAGTGTGCTCCAGGTCCCCAGCTTTGTGAGCTGCCATCCCTGCCACAGTGGGCTTTGGTGATGCAACTGTCTTTGGGTCACTTCTCCTGTAAGTAAACGCTCATCCATATTCTGTAAGCAACCCCGTACAACTCATTTGTTCACCAAACTGGGCTTTGGCAGTATCTGTCCTTTGGTCTGTCTTGGGGTCCCTATCTGTGGTGAGTAGATGTGTGTGTTGTGTCTCCCCCCAGAAAAGTCTTGTTACACAACAGGTTTCCTGTGTATCTGGTTGGAATGGAATTTTGAGGAGGGGGCTTGCTCCATGCATGGTGGTTTTCTCATTTTCAGAGACCTGGGACCACCTTGACCTCTCATCCAGAAGTTCTTGCCAATTTATGTGCTTAGTAAAGACAGTTAGAGATAGAAAGCAACCACACTGTGGATCACAAGTCCACAGAAGAGCTGGGGAAAAGCACACCCTGAATGCCAACTGCAAGACCCTACAGCTGCTGGGGTCCTCTGAATAAAGGCTCAGGTTATGTGAGTTGTTCTAGGTCACCCAGGCATTTGGGAGCAGCCGGATCACTGAACGCCCTGTCTCAGAAAGTAGATTTTCAGGAGACATTTCGCCCTCTCAGAAGTCTTTGTTAGCTGCCTTCTCCTGTGGAAGTCCTGTACCTTGCTACCTACATTCCTTGCCTTTGGGATGTTACACAGTCTTACAGGCTGAGAGACTTATGCCACCTTGGGGTGCCCAGGCTCAGATGTAGGCTGGGGTCCTGACCTCCCAAGCAACCTAATTGCTGTGTGACTTTGGATTGCAGCCAAGCCCCTCTGGGCCTCACTTTTTCCACCTAGTGCTCAGGGAAAGTCACGAGTAGATTTATTTATGAGCTGGATGTCAGGGTGATGTCCGGGAGGCCCGAGAGGGCTCACCTGGAAACAGCAACCGCACCCTGGTCTCGGGCGGGGCGCGTTATGTAACGGGGTGTGCAGCGGGAGAGCTTTGGGAGGCGGGGGACGCGGGGCGGGACGCTCGCGGCTATTCCGGGCGCCTCTATTTTTAGCCCATTGATGAGGCTGCGTCGGCCGCCGCCGCCGGGATTCCGGAGACGTCAATGGGCGCGCGTCACGGTCCCCGCCCGGCCGCTCGCCGGGGGAGGAGTTGGGGGCGGGGGGCGCGGGCGCGGCCGGAACAGCGGGCGGTGAGAGCGGGAGGCGGCGGCGGCCTGGCATGGGCGACCCTGCGGGCCAGATCGGGGTGCGAGCCCGGAAGGCGCGGGCGGAGACGCGAGCACCCGCGGGGCCAGGTGAGGGGCAGGGGCGGCGGGGACCTGCGTTCCCGGAGCTGCGGGTCAGAACGGTCCTCTCATGCCCATCCCGGCTGCGCCTGGGAGGGCGAGCGGCTCTGGACACCGCCAGGTCCGAGGCATGCTTCCACGTCCCGGTCAGCTGGAGCCACAGGGCCGGGGAGGCGCCACCAAGCTCTGGGAGTCTATCTGGGGTTGGGGACAGCGGTGGCACCAGTGGGTGGTCTGCGTGGTAGCAAGGCTCAGCCTCTTGGACACCTTCCCTCCTTCCTCCCGCGTCCGTTTTTTAAAAAATTTAATTTATTATTATTATTTTTTTAATGA
Organism: Sigmodon hispidus; assembly: GCA_004025045.1. NCBI lineage: Eukaryota > Metazoa > Chordata > Mammalia > Rodentia > Cricetidae > Sigmodon > Sigmodon hispidus. The sequence continues at coordinate 260,981 of PVIH01001047.1, forward strand.
GTGGCCCGAGGAACTAGAGGTGGTTTCACAGAAAGTTGTGACCTGGGCTAATGCAATGGGAATAGTCTGGTCAGCAGGTTCCCAAAGGATACTGATGGACCCTCTGGGGTATCACAACCAAGGAGAATCAGTGACTTGACAAAGCCAGCTGACACTGTGGTGACCCAGAGCTACGAAGAATGACAGTGTACTGTGCTATAGGTCATGATTTTCGATGATGGTGCTTGTTGGGCAGAAAGGTGGCTCACATCGAAGAGGTGGATGGCTCTAATAAGAAATAATGAGCTTTGCCTGTCAGCTCAGTAGTTCAGGTACACAGCTTTGTACTGTATCTTGGGAAGGACTCAGACTATCCATGTAGCGCTACCAGGTTCCAGATGTACAGGTCTGAGTAGCTAGATAGAAGAGATGGCTGTCTGGCCACTGCTTCCACATCTGGGGACCTGGGTTCTAACCACACCATTGCCAGTTCCAAGTTGTATGACCAGGAACAAGTTTCTTACCTTTTTTTAAGGTCTGGTCTTTCACAGTGCATAAAAAAATATAAAAAAAATTGTTTCTTGTAGTACTGTGAGCCTGCATTGAGAAAATGCCAGTAAAGTTCTTGGCTGTTGCTTTTATTTTATGCTCATTGTCCAACGTGGAACTGTGTCCAGATCCATAAGGGCTTCAGGAGGCCTGCCATCCATGCCTTGTTCCAAGTGGAGATTTAATTAAGAGAACATTCAAATGCTTCATAGGAAGGGCTAGCAGGTTTCTGGTGGGTCCCTAGAACTGGCTAGCCCTAGAGGTAAGGTTTTCTGATTCAAAATTGTGATTCAACTAGAAGGAAGTTGTTTCTGTTGGCTCTGTCCCCCAAATGGAAGGGATGGGTCTTTGGCTGGAATGCTCCCCTCAATTGCCTGTCCTTCCCTCCCCAGCTCAAGTGTAGGCCTGTGTGGGTTATTCCTTGCCCTCCACCCCCACAGGCCCCAGCACCTGCCCATCTCTATTTCAAGCAATGCTGTAGTGTTGGGTCTTTCCTACTAGAAAGACAGGTGATAGACAAGTGGGAAATCAGCATCAGTCCTGTGTAGAGTGAAGACAGTGTGGGGGTAGGGTGGTAGGTATAGGTCTTCAGAGAAGGTTAGATGGAATGGAAACCAGATGCATGGGGAGGAAGCAGACAGACGACAGACAGACATTCAGATGTGGGACAGTCACTTCCCCTGTGGATGGAACAGCCAATGCCAGGGCTGTGGGTGGTGAGGGAAGGCCCATGTGACTGGAGCACACAGCAGGAGGGCTGGGTGAGGAGAGACGAAGGAGCTGGTCCTGAAGTTGAGGCTGATGTACACCCTTCTGTAGGGGACTGTCTTACCTCTTTTGAGCTGTCTCAGCCTTGGATTTGCCCTCTGCACAGAACTTGTAACTGTTTCAGTCATGCATTTGCCCAAGATCTAGACCACCAGGGCTCCTGGGTCTTCCCCTGATCTGGGCACACTAGCTCAGTCACAGTAGTTGAGGCACACTGATTGTGTAACCGTTAGGAGGAAATTTTGATCTGGGGACAGGAGATAAGACATCCTATTCATCAGAGCTCTGTATCAACTTCTAGGTGCAAGATGCCAGGTTCTGGCCCCTTTGTCATCAAAAGACAGACCTTGGGGGCTCAGTCCACCCTATGATGACAGGTAGTTTTGCACTGTTTCTGGTGCAGGGGAGGGCAACAGTACAGTCCCTCTGGGAAGCAGGTTTGAAGCCTCCCAGCTGGCCAGGTGCCCTCCCACAGCTGGCATTTCGGGAGAGAAAATCTGGGTGTTTCAGCCACAGGAGTGTCCCTTGAGCTGGTGACCTTGGGGCAGAGGTCAGGAGCATGTGACCCACCCTTGGGTCTTCCCCTATCTTGGTTCTTCCACCTACTATTGTGGAAATATCTACTTCTCTTTTCCCGGCCCTCTAGCCTGCAACCCGGTCTACGTGGTGCTGCGAAGACAATGTCTTGTTCGCTCCCTCTGCTCTCACTCTGGGCTCTACAGGGAAGGATGAGGATGCAGGGTGGGACAAGGGAGGAGTTTGGTTGAGTCAAGAGCCAGTGCTAGCGGGGAGCTAGACAGCCTAGGGTTAGGCTACTCAGCTGTGTTCTACTCGGGAAGCAGAGGCAGTGTGCCCAGACGTGTCTAGGATGAGGCCAGAGTCTGGAATTAGCTTTTCTTTTTTTTTTTAAAAAAAAACTTTATTTATTTATTATTTATTTATTTGCCTTGGTGCTTGCCTGGAACTGGAACCACAGACAGTTGTTAGCTGCCATGTGGGTGCTGGGAATCGAACCCGGGTCCTCTGGAAGAGCAGACGGTGCTCTTAACTGCTGAGCCATCTCTCCAGCCCCTGGAATTAGCTTTTCTTCTTCCCTTTCTCCTCCTCTTCATCCACTCCTTTGTCTTCCTCCCCCTCCCCCTCTTCCACCTCTTCGTATTTCCTATACTGGGGAGTTGAGCCTAGGACTTGGCATTCACCTAGCAAGCTTTTTACCATTATTTTCTTTTCATTTATTTTATGTGCATTAGTGTTTTCCCATGGGTGTTGGGTCTCCTGGAATTTAAATTACAGATAGTTGTGAGCTGTCATGTAGATGCTGGGAAGAGCAGATGATGCTCTTAACCACTGAGCCATCTCTCCAGCCCCTTCCCATTATCTTTATCCATTCAAGTTCTCACTGAGTTGCCCAGAGTAGCTTTGAGCTCCTTCTGCAGTCCAGGAAGGCCTCCGAGGTTGTAATTCTCTTATCAAGCATGGCTTTTGTATGTGTTCATGTAAGACTTCTCAATGAGGCGCACAGCAGTACATGTGCTTGGATCTGTTTTCTGAGACTGATCTCACTATGTAGCCTTGGTTGGCCTTGAACTGCCCAGGCCTCTCAACTTGTCTGGTTATAAATCCTCTATATTTTAAGCCTAATTACAGGGGCTGGAGAGATGGCTCAGCGGTTAAGAGCACCGTCTGCTTTTATTTATTTAATTATTTGCCTGGAACTGAAACTACAGACAGTTGTGAGCTGCCATGTGGGTGCTGGGAATCAAACCCGGGTCCTCTGGAAGAGCAGACGGTGCTCTTAACCGCTGAGCCATCTCTCCAGCCCCATAAAAGTGGTTTTTTTTTTTTTTTTTTTTTTAAAAAAAAAAAAAGCCTAATTACAGCTGCTGGTTTTAGAGATTCGTGTCAATTAGAGATAGGCATTTCTTCACTGAGAAAAGAGAAGCAGGGAGACGCTGTCATTTGTTAAGGGACTGTGTACTGGAGCCTCGATTTGAATCTAGGTAACCTGGTACCCCTCACCTTGTTACTACAAGTTGACCTTCCTATTTAGGGCCTGGGTTCCCATCACAGGAATTCCCTAGAGTCTCCTTGCTTAGGTTAGAAGACTGGCTTCCTTGAGACCAGGGAGGCCCAGAAACTCTTATCCTCTGGGGACCTCTGGGCTCAGGCTGAGCTGGAGCCCTGTAAGGAGGGACAGGTGATTTGCTTATCCTTGAAGGGCTCACTTCCTCTCTGCTCCCCACCCTGTGCTTTCAGGGGCTTCAGGCAGGAACACAGTGGCAGTGATAGCCTGCCTTCTTGGCTCTGAGATACACAGATGCTATCCATAGCTCCTGGCCACCTTCATGTCCTTCAGATCCAAATGCCTGCATCGTCTTGTCCCCCTTGTGACCTGGGTCCTGCCCCCATTCTCACCCCTTGCTTCCCGGCTATATTGTTTCAGGAGCCTCATGGCTGTTTGCCCCTCACTCATGCTTCACAGGCCACCATGGACAGAGGCCAGCCCCTGCCCCTCCCTGGTGACTTGGAGGCATTGCTGGGCCCTGAAGGCTGAAGGAATGGTGTGAATGTTGATAGAGTCCTGTTGGCCCATCCAGAGTGGTAAGTACTGCTGCTGCTCATGGTGCACCCTGGGGCCCTTGAGCAGGTGGGGGAGATGAGGGCAGAGGTAGGTGCAGGGCTGCCTGGAGAGGATGTGGTCTTGGGGGGCTGAAGGGGGAAGCCCTGCTGAAGGCAGGCAAGAGAGGTTGCTAAGCATGGGAACATCTGATTTCTTCAGAGGTGGGAAGATGCGGGGGTGGGGATGGGGAAGCCTTCTGTTCTTAACAGCTTAGACTGGAGGCTCTGGGTCCCGGCCTCATGGGTGGATGAGGGAGGGGGGTGCCAGCTGCTCTCAAGGCCGCTTGTGCATGGTTCCAGGAAGCTGAAGGGTGGGGCGGGTAGCTGAGGGCTGGGAGCGTAGCAAGGGCATGTGGGTTTGGGGGTTGGCCCGTTTCCAGGGTGCAAGTACTGCACCAGGGAGGTACGAGTCCTGAACTACACTTGCCAAGCATGGGGACCACCCCTGTCACCGTGACATTATTCATCCAATTTTCTTGGGAAGGAAAGTCCCAAACCTGTGGACATCTCCAAGGTGTCCTTGGCCATCTAATTTGCTCCTCCACCTTTGAGAGAGTTACAAGGGACCTGGGTTCTCCTGGTTCTTTGATGAGGGAGACAGTGTGGAGTAGATCCAGGTCTGTGGAGCTCCTGGTGAGCCCAGAAGCTGTCTACTGATGGAGGACACCTTCTTTAGATGGGTGATGTGTAAGGGATGGGCTTTCTTACAGGGTCCCTGAGACCCGAGACACTAGAGCGAGGCTAAGGGAACTGAAGATTTGGTCACCATGCCTAAGGGAGCCTGGGATTCAATTTAGCATCCTGGACATAGGCCTCGAAACGTTCTCTTTTTCTTTGGGACATGGGGTCATCTTCAAGCAGGTTTAGGAGGCCCTAGAAGAGTGGTTCGCAGCCTTCCTAATGCTGTGATCTTTTAATGCAGTTCATGTAGTAAAATTATTTTCGTTGCTACTTCATAACTGTAATAAATCATAATTTAAACATCTGTATTTTCCAATAGTGAACCCTGTGAAATGGTTGTTTGTCCCAAAGGGGTTTGTGACCCATAGGCAGAGAACTAATGCTCTAGATGACTGGTTAGATCCCTCAGCATCCTCAGCCCTGTGGCTGCCTGGAGAGCTGGTGATTAGGAGCCAAGGTCTTATGGAGGGAGATGGAGTAGAAAAAGACAGGTTATGCAGTCAGCCTGGAGGGAAGCAGGGGGGCCTGGAAAACAGGCTGTATGTGTACTTGGGAGCCAGCTTCTAACTGGCAGCAGGCTCCCTAACACCAGCTTGGGTTGGGGACAAGGAAAATTACTGTAAGTGGAAGGGGCAGGTGGCCCTGGTGAGCAGAGGCGATCTGGACTTGTAAAGCACGTGAGTCAGTATGAATGTAGTGACCAGGTGTCTCCCTTTTTCTGGCCCGTGTTTCTACCCCCAGCCCTGACCTGATCACCCAGCCTTCCCATCGAGGGCATTATTCTTGTTTGCCTTGTTGCCTGGGTGATGTGACTGAGTGGAACTCCCATGTTAAATATATTGCCAATGCTACCCCAAGGGGCTGCCAGCCAGAGCCCCGTGAGTGTTAAGGGCTGCTAGTCTTGTGACGTGGGCACCTGTTTGCCAGGCCTGGGCATGGGCCCAGGGTCACGCTCACTCTGGGGCTCCCGTCAGCTGACTATTTTGGGCTCTTGCTGACCTGGGCCCAAGTCAGGCCCCAGCCAAGAGGGCCCTGAGGCGGCTCTCCCGGTCCCCAGAGGCCAGCTTTAGTTTCTGCTATATAAACAGAAGAGGGCATACTGGCTTAGACACAGTTCCCATCCAGAGTCTGCTCGAGTCAGTAGACGGACTCAGCTGGGAAGCAGCCTGTCCCAAGTCCCCACTGGGTTTCTTGAGGCTGTGGAAAGAGCCCCACTAACCCTGGATTCTTCCTTTGTTGTCTGGGTTTGTGAGGACAAGAACTGGTAAGTTTGGGGAGTAGAGATGCTGTGTATACACATACACACACACACACACACACACACACA
>PVIH01001048.1:0-172320 GCA_004025045.1 Sigmodon hispidus
ATGTCATATTCCTGATACACTAGGAAATATAAAAGAGAGTGAATCCTCTCATTTTTTTCCTTGAAAGGAAGAGAATCAGTGGAGAACATTTTCTGTATGAGATTGATAGTTAAACAGTAAAAAGGGTTGAAAATAAACTGTAATTGAATTAAAGCAGGATTTAAAGCTTGTTTGCTCATAGGGAAAAATAATATATATATAGCAAAACAGAGGAAAATAAAATATTTACTCTTATAAAGAGTAGAGAAGGTGGTACATGGACTAGGAAAGTAAACTGGACATTGTTTAAACAGGAAGAAGACGACAGCTTGTATCTTAAAACAAGTTGGACATATTCTGTGTCCAAGAACATGGGGAAAACAGGGCACCTCAGAAAATTCACATTCAAAGGATACACAAATAAGTGCATGCTAAAAGAGAAAGCCTCTCATTCATAGTCATCATCATAATTACCACCACCCTAATCATAGATTTGATGTTTGGATGGAACACAGGTTCTGGTGTATGCTAGACAAGTGCTTGCCACTGCGCTGTCTTCAGCTCAGATTCATGTTATTAATTGCAGAAGACAAAATCCAGAGCAGCATTAGTTGCTAAAACACACAGAAACTGTCCCAAATGTCCTAGACAGTTTTATTGTAAGCTTGATACAAGCTAGGGTCATCTAGGAAGAGGTATAGTATCACAAATGAGACTCAGAGCCAAATATCAGGGGAAGGCTGAAATATCAGAGAAAGGAAGCACCACAGTCAATTCTCACCCAGCTGTACTGCAGCTTCCTCAGCCTCGCTCCTGGTTGCTTCTGTCAGTCACTTCTGTTCTCTCTGGGTTTCTACAAGCCCTTATATACCCTATCCCATCCAGGTTAGGATTAAAGGCATATAGCCTTGGACTCACAGAAACAGAAGTTCTGTCTCTGAAGTTGTGGGATCAAGGGTATAGGTCACCACTCCTGGCTTTCCCTATGCTGGAATTAAAGGTGTGTGTGGCTGACTCAGCTGTTTATCTTTGTATTCAAGGTTTAAGAATTTCCTAAGCTGTCTGCTCTCTCTCCAATATTCAGGTTTTATTAAATGTGTAATATAGATCAACAAAGAGGAAACCTCAGCAGGAAATACCTTCATTAGACTGGTCTTCAGGCAAGTCTGTGGGACATTTTCTTGTTTACCAAGTCATGTGGGAGCACCTGATTTCCTGTGGGCAGTGTCATCTTTGGGCTATTAGCTCTGGATTGGATAAGAAAGCAAGCTGAAAAACTGCAGGGAGCACACTAGTAGCCAGCGTTCCTCCATGACCTTAGCTTCAGTTTCTGCTTCCAGGTTCTGCCCTGACTTTCCTGGATGGTGGACTATAAGCTACAAGATGAAGTAAACTTTTCCTTCCTCATGCTGCTTTTGGTCATGAAATTTATCACAGCAATAGAAATCCTAACTAAAACATCAAACAGAACACCCTCACACACACACACACACAAACACACTCTTCAGGTTGAATTCTCCACTGAACCTGGTGCTCAATGGAAATGACAAGACCAGCATTATAGAGAAAATTCCTTCTTACCACCAGAACTACAGAAGGATTCTACTTACTCAATCCTGAGAACACACAGCTCATGGTGGAAGAGTGCAGTGAGACAGGTGAATCAGCCACAGGATGAGAGGCAGACAAGAACAGCTCCTTGCTACAGTGCAAACAGGTGCTCAGTTCAGGATGGCACAGGATGGGGGTGGGGGCAGTGCTGCCTGTGATGATAACCCTAAAGACTGCTTTGCTAAAGTCAGAAGGCAACTGTGGGGTGCCTTTAGTGAAGACAAAGTAAAAGGGCTAGAGAGATGACTAAGTGGTTCTGAGCACTTCCCAGAACACCAAGGTTCTCTTCCCAGCACCTGTGATGGGCAGCTCACAGCCGACTGTAACTCCAGCTCTGGCATACATTCTCAAACCTTTGACAGACCCAGGGAGCTGACTGGAGCTCCTCCTAAGAACAGAGATCCTTACATATCACATAGAAGAATCCCAAGGCCTTATATTCTCACACAGATCAGGCCTTTTCTGGCCTCTGTAGACACCTGCATACATCTAAAACAAACAAATAAATAAATAATAAGAGGTAATTATATATTTTTGAACTATATCCTTCAAAACTGAAGGTGAAACAGAGATTTTTCAAATTGATATAGCACTGGACATTTTGACAAAAGCTCCCAGTGATACTGTAGAGTAAACCTGGAAAAAATAGTAGGAAGATAATACAGACAGAAAGATAAATAACAGTAAAGGCATTTGAAAAAAAACTCAAGGGAAACATTTTTATATTTAATTGAAATACATATATATGAGTTTGTACATCCATATATAAATAATTCAAATGAAGTTATGCCACTTAGAGTGATAATGCTTCTCCTGAGAGCCATAGACATTTAGCAAAACCTCCCAGTGACAATTATGGGAAATCTTCAATTGATTCATTAATCAGAGGAGTCCAAAACACTTCATTGACCATATAAGCTATTGTCATTGCTGCTGGTTGCCTCTCAGAAATTGAAGGTTAGATGCCATTGCTGAAGACACCACACACTTTGGACATAGGACTTGATAAATTGAGCTGCATATGACCTAGATGACTTCTCTTTAAAAACTCTGGCTCTTGCAGTATCTGAAGGTGCTATGCAAGCTGCAAAGGAGGATAGCAATCAATAGTCATACCCAGCTGTGATGTCTATGAACTACAGCAATGTCCAGCATGCCAAGATACCACTCACAGCATAGTAGTGGTACATTCATCTTGAGGTTACTCAATAGTTATGTATTTGAACCTGAAGCCAGTTCAACAGGAGAGAATTCATGCCTGGTACTGCAAACCTAACCAACTGTTCATGGCAGAGAGATAATAAATGCTAGAAAAGACTATACTTCTGCTAATTTTGCAAAAATATGATTTCTCATTGTTATATACTTACTCCATTACTCACTGATAAATAAAACTCTCATCCCTCCTCAAAGAAGCTCTTTCTTTGCAACCAACAGTTATTATTACAGGGATTCATACCTGGTCACTATGCAGAGGACACGTGGCTGTGAGTTGCCGAACTCCAACTGATACATATGCAATGCAATTCTTACACCTTTGAGGAAGTCACAGAATAAAGGGAAGAAAGATTATGAGAGCTAGAGGATCATGGTTCTTATTGTGAAGTTGCTTCTTTCAGACATGACAGAAAAGCTTCTGCCCATTCCCCAACAAAACCTTAACATCACATCTGCCTACCCAAGGTTGGCATAATGACAACATCAGCTGACAAACCTACACAGCTAAAGAACATCTCCTAAGATTACACCCATAGACCAATGACTGTTGTGAAATGAAGAATTAATTTTCTACTGGGACAAGCCTTCAGAAAAATTATCAAGTCCCATAGTTCAGCCCTAAACACATGTACATACAAGTAACATTAAATGTACTCTGTGGTGTGTATGTGTGTGTTTACCTGTTTGTGTAATAACTCTAGAAGAAGAGTTAATAAATTTGAGGGAGTGTGGGAGCAGTTGAAGGGAGGAGAGGGAGAGGTTGAAATAATATCAATATAATATTCTATGCATAATTTTTTTAAAAAATATTTAAAATTTTAAAAGAAGGGTATTTTAATCTCACCAAAGTAAAGGTATGTGACAGAAATCAATAAAATGAAAATAAAATCAGTAAAGGTAATAGCTGGCACTTTGAAGAGATGAATAGAATTTACATTGACCATAAGAAGACAAATTCAGGAAAAGAGGGCAAGACACAAGTACAGAATCTTATATCTATAAATCTAAAATTCAGAATATTTCCCAAATGAAAACACTTTGTGGTGACCTTAGACCATCAAGGAACATCTTCACATACAAAGATAATTTAAATTTGTTTGCAGTTGTCTTTAGGCTCTGTATATTTCATGTCTAGATTTGGTTCACTCACCAAGATATCTCATTATAGCTGTGCATAGACAAACAACGAAAATTCTTCAAATCAAAATTTGAAGCCCTTTTGTTGCCAGCTATTATAGATCAGAGATAACCAACATGTGTCCCACAATCCAGGGGTGACAGTTCAGATCCCACTGACATGGAAGAGGATTATGAACAATTCACAGTATTAAGTATGTTGACATAAAACAGAGAAAAGTCTCTTTAGAAATTCAACCAAATATAAAAATGCCTTACCAAAACTGACTCTATAAAAAATAAGAAAATATAAATAAGCACAATTGTGCTGAAATTGTTTAATTCATAGTAAAATATTTTCTTTCCAAATAGAAGTTTTAGTTGTATCAAACACTTAAGAAAAGCCTAATGCTGACCTTACAAAAATTTATTCAAACTATAAACAGAAGGAATGCTGAATCCAATCTAAGGCAGACACTAAAACTAGATATTACAGGAAAACAGAAATTACATACCAGTACCACACCACATTCAGTGGCAACACTCTGCTTAGCCTTCAAGATCAGAAGATAAAGGTGTTTTATAACATTAATTTTATTCCCTAACATACTAGAGATTTAAGCCAATGAGATAAAGCAAGAAAAAACATATTTATGACAAATATACTGGTTACAAAGGAATAAAGTAGATAGCTATACTGAAATAAAATTACTGTGTGTAGGGAATCCAATGAAAATCTAGCCATACATTGTGGGAAGGGATGAGGACACAAATATAAAGACTTATTTGCTTTTCTTCTTGCCATTAATAAATAATTTGGAAAATAAATTAAAGTTTATTACTTATTATTTTAAAAATAAGATACTTAAGGAAAAGTTGAACAAAAATTATACAAAACTTGTAAAGTAAAAATAAGAAAATCAAAACAACCAATTATACTATAAAGCTACAGCATTAAAAAAAAAACAGCCTGGTATTGGTATAAAAACTAGTATGAAATCGAATTGAAAATCCCGTCATAAACCCAAAAACCTATGAACACCTGATCTTTGGCAAAGAGGCCCAAAATAATCAGTGAAAAAAAGATAGTATCTTTAACAAATGGTGTTGGCATAGCTGGATGGTAATGTGTAGAAAAATGCAAATAGATCCAATCCTATCACCCTGCACAAAACTCAAATCCAAGTGGATCAGAGACCTCAACATAAACACAGCCACACTTAACCTGATAGAAAAGTAAGTGGGAAATACCCTCCAATGCATTGGCACAGGTGACCACTTCCTAAATATAACACCAGTGGCAAAGACACAAGAACAACAATCAATAAGTTGGACCTCCTGAAACTGAGAAGCTTCTGTAAGGCCAAGGACAAGGTCAATAAGACAAAACGACAGCCTACAGAATGGGAAAAGATTTTCACCAACCCTACAAGTGATAGAGGACTGATCTCTAAAATATATAGAGAACTCAAGAAACTAGAGCCCAAAACCTTGAATAACCCAATCAGAAAATGGGGTTCAGAACTAAAATGGAAATTCTCAGCAGAAGCATTACTAATGGCTGAAAGACACTTGAAAAAGTGCTCAACATCTTTAGCCATCAGAGAATTACAAATCAAAACAACTTTGAGATATCACTTTACACCTGTCAGAGTGGCTAAGATAAAAGACACTGATGACAGCCTATGCTGGAGAGGTTGCAGAGCAAGGGGAATACTCCTCCATTGTTGGTGGGAGTATAAGCTTGTTCAACCACACTGGAATGCAGTATGGTGGTTTCTCAGAAAACTGGGAATCAATCTCCCCAAGGATCCAGCAATACCACTACTTGGAGTATACCCTAAAGATGCACATTCACACTCCAAAGGCATTAGCTCAACTATGTTCATAGCAGCATTATTCATAATAGCAAGAACCTGGAAACAACCTAGATGCCCCTCAACTAAGGAATGGATTACCCAACTATGGTACATTTACACAATGGATTACTATTCAGCAGTGAGAAAAAATGATATTCTAAAATTTGCAGGCAAATGGATGGCTTTAGAGAATATCCTCCTGAGTGAGGTCTCACAAACTCAGAAAGATAAACAGGGGATGTACTCACTCATTGGTGGACTTTAAACAAAAAAAAGCTTAGTATGCCCAAGCTGCAAATCACAACCACTGAACAGCGTGGAATCTGAAACACCTTGGATTGGCACCTTGGAGCCCATTCCCTCTAGAGAAACACCAGACTCAGTCTTGATGTGAGGTGGTGAGGAAAGCAGATCTGCCTGGAGGGGATGTTGAACTAAGCCACCTTGTGACCTTTGGGACCTCCTGTCCTTACTGGGGAGGAGATGAACTGATGGAGAAAAGAATAAGTGACTGGTAGGGGTGTGAGGGGGAAGGCAGCCTGAAAAAGGGAATACATGGATTAAACCAAATGAAGGCTTTTTATCTGTCTATTATTGTTCTTTTCTAAGGACAAAGTTACTGGAGAAGACAAGATTTGGAATTTCACCCAAGTTGACTTAAGCAAAAATAAAGACATAAAAGGGTATATACTCTATGGTCATTCATTACTTGTTTTGTTTTTGTGTTAAAATACATGAAAAATGTCACATCATGGAAGGAAGGGCTGATTTTGGCTCACAGTTCTCAGGCATGTCAGCCAGCCATCATGATGTTGGGGGCAGCTGGTCACATTGTGTCCGCACTCAGGAGCAAGGCTGAGGAAGCTGGAAGACAGCTGGGTGAGATTTGACTGTGGTGTTTCCTCTCTCTGATATTTCAGCCTTTCCCCAATATCTGGCTCTGAGTTTCTTTCATTACAATCAGAATTCACGCCACAAATACTTACCTACTTATTTGGATATTTGAGTGCTACTTTTTTTTTGTTTTTTGGGGTTTTTTTGTTGTTTGTTTGGTTTTTGATTTTTTATTATGAAAAAGTCATAAATATATATATTTTAATCCATGGCGAGAGATGAGCATCGGTGGTACTTAACTCCTTTTTATTCGGCCTGGGACGGCTCCTCCCATTGATGATAAGGGACAGTCTCTTGGTGCTGATGGGGAAAAAATAAACTTACACACCTACCTCCCTTCTGCTATGCAGAAAATTAAAAGTGGTGTCCAGTGCTAAACCGGGGGACTTGAAGCTGTTTCTGGTAGACAGTGTAGAAGAATGCTGGCATGACACTGTTGTCAGTTTGAATGAGTGAGATCTCATAAAGCTCACTTCTCAAATATGTTTCACTGAGACTTATTGATTCTCTTGGTACATAGAAGAGGTGCCATGCTTCCTGAGTTGGTTCATTTAAACATCTTAATTTTTTTTCTATTTCCCACCTTGTTAAATTTCAATGTTTAAAACATCTCTTTGCTTTCATTGCTTCTTGTTTCTTCCTTTTAAAACATATTTTAATTCTTACTTGAGAATTTCATACATGGTATAATGTATTGTGACCAAAACTCCTTCTCCTTAAACATTGGCAATTCTTCTCTTATTTGTTTGTTCTTTCCTTAGGATAAAAATGTGTATATCCTTTTTGAAAGAACTACCTATTACTTTATTTTCTCTCCATTCTTTGGATCGTTTCCTTGCATCCTCCTGCATTTGACAGTTCTGTGGCTTTTACTTCATCTTGCTGATGTGACCATTTAATTGGGCTTTCTTTTCCTTATTTTTATTTGAAATGAAAGCTTTTTGATTTGCCTTGAAAAGAATTTTGACTAAATTCTGTTATTTTGAATCTAGTATTGGTTTGATTTTCGTGGGAACATTCTGCAATTGACATTTTAAAATCTTCTTTTCCTATTTATGGGATGACGTTCTTCCTTTCATCTCTAAGTGTCTGGACTTTCCTCTGCTTCCAGTTTTAATCTGTAGCCGTTTCACACAGCAACCACATGAGAGAGTCTGTGTGTCCCTTCCTTCTCAGAAACAAATGGAAGGACAGATTATGATCAATTCTGAAAAATTCCCCTTAGGCTTTGTAAAGAATATACATCCCCCGTTGGCCAAAATGTTTGACATATCTAGTTAATCAGCCTTATTTATCTTATTACCCAATTATATGTGTTATGTCTGCTTGACTGAATGTGGTATGTTGAAACCATCAGCTCTCCTATGTTGCTAACGCTGTCTACATATTCTCCATATCAGACTTAGACTCCATGAAGGCATTTTGTTGGATGGATAGTGTTTCATGCCAGACATATCTCTATTGTGGCTGAAAATTATTATTGAACTGAATGATTTATTTCCCCTTTGATGTATTTCTCTCCCTGGACCTTGTATTTAATACCATCTAATGCAATGTTGTCACTTGCTTCTCCTTGGTATTCACATTAACCGTGTGTGTGTGTGTGTGTGTGTGTGTGTGTGTGTGTGTGTGTGTTAAGCATGAAAAAAATGTAATACAAACCACTACTATAATATAATGTAAAAATATATCTGTACCTAGTATTCTAGGTTCATACATGTATAGCAAACACCACTTTGTACTTTACAACCTACATATATACTAGGCAAATATGGATATGTGTATGTGTACATAGATACACATATATATTGCATTGAATGGCACTACTTGGGGCTATATTCCTTATTTATTGTCACATACTTAAAATTCTTAAATTTATGTTGTTTACTATTTTAAAAATGCTTTGAGTTTTATATTAGTAGAGATTTCAAAGAGATGGCGGTGAGTTTCTACATGCTTTCCACTCAGCTTCCCCTACAACTCCATGACCAACATTGATTTTATGAGCACACTATTTCACTATTGTTTCCAGCCATTTCATTCTATGGTTTCTGAGACAAGATCATGTCAATACATTGTTTTTCTTGTCCTGTCTCCTTGATTTCCTTTAAGCTTTACAGTTTCTTAATCTTTAGTGCTCCATCTCACCATCACCTCCTCTCATGAGTTTACCTTGATGAGTTTTAGTTCTGAAGAACATCGTTCACATTGATTAAAAATGTTATTTTTTCCTAGAATTTTGAAAGCAGAAAATCTGAGTAGATCTTAGGTAAAAGGAGGTGTTTGTGTGTGGGAGTGTGTGTAGGGAGAAGAAGCGGTACTAAAGATCATAACTATCCCTCACAGCTCATGTATTTTGGCCCCAGGTCTTCCAAGAGGCCCTGTTAAGAGGTGATGAGGCCTCTGAGGCTGCCCTAATAGGAGGTCTTTGGGTCATTGGTTCATGCCCTTGACTCAGACTCACTCCCAAGGCTTTTGATCCTCAACCATGGAGTATGTGGCTTTCCTCTGCCACATTCTGATGCTATGATTATAACTATGACACAGGCTGAAAGTGACAGGGCCAATCAATCATAGATTTAGGCCTTCAAAACTAAACAAAATAATGTTTTGTTTTTTTTTTTCACTTTGTAGAGACCACAAGCTTCATGATAGAACTCTGACCAGCACAGAGATCAGGGAAAAGTCTGGGAGAGAAGTGGATTTAGTCTTTAATTCCAGTGGATTTCCAGAGGTCCCATCATTGCTCCAGTACCTTTTAAAAACCCAGATTAAAGCCAGGAAGTCACTGCTGACATCAACAACACTGTAACCCCACAAATTAGAGCTGATACGCATGGCTAAATTTAGGGTGTTGGTGACTGAGATGTCACTTACATCAGACAATCAGTTAAGTGGTTCTTGAGCTTAAGACTTTGTGAAAAGCTGAATAGCATTTTCGTTTCACTACAACAGCTGATTCGACATCAGTATAACCTCTATTAGAAATGAGTGGGAAAACATGTAACTTCCACTCACAGCCAGACACTGTGGCGACAAGAGAATCTGAGGACTGGCCAGTGCTGGCCCTGTGTGTAAGTGGGAACTTGTGTACAGATGCTAGGGCATTGCCAACCCTGAGTGTCTTAGTCCCAACAATGCTGTGGTAAGACATCAGTTACTATACTGATGTACTCATTGAATAATGCACAGAACCCAGGAAGTCAGAAAGATGATTCTGAACCTGGAGAGCAGTGATCTGACAGATGTTCCAAAAACTGTGGAGGACTATATGGCTTCTCATCAGTTATGTTTCTCTCTGGAAAAGATGGTCTGTTCGTTAGAAATTTCATCTACAGAATTACATACTAATGGTATTTAGAAATTAGGCCTTTAGTCAGTATGTAGAATTGGATAAGGCCCTACGCACAGAGATCCCATGATGGCACAGTTGCTTGGTAAGATGATGAGCTGAGCTATGACATTGACTTTGTCTTTCTATATCATACCCTCTGCCATGCCATAAACCAGCAGGAAGCCATCACCGGGTACTTAGTCTGAGGACAGCATTCCTCAGCCTCCAGAACAATGTACTAAATAACTTTCTATTCTTTATAAAGTTCCCAAACTGTGGTATTCAGTTGTAGCAACAGAATATGGTTGCTAGGGTGACCATCCTATCTTTGCTCCTTAGTAGGTGTAAATTTAGAACATTTTTATTGCTGTGCCTCAATTCTGGAAAAAAAAAAGTCTCTCTCCAGAGTTATCTATTTCCCTCTCTGTAGGTGGGAAGGTGAACTTCTGCCAGAAAAACAAAAAGAGAACTATAATAGTAGTATTACTTAAAAAATTCTCATGCCAATTAATTCTTAAGTTAAGGCTTATTAAACAGAGTACATAATAAAGTTCTAAGCCAGGAACTCAGATGTGACGACTAGAAACATCGTCATTTCAAATATTTTACTTTGAAGCTCCAATTGCCTGAAACGATTTGATGGAACAATGTAATTCCCCTTCATGAATATTCTTCTATATAGCGAGTGATGGGATTTTAGTTTGGTGGTGGGTGGGGAACTGAGAAATGTGTAACATAGATTCAAGCTTGAGTCTATGCTGTATTTTGCTCAGCAGTCAAATGAACTTCATGTTACTTTGTCCCGAAGGACTACTCAAACTGAAATGTCAAGGGATGTCATGTGGCCCTTGTCCCGCCTGACAGTCATATTAGTAAACACAGGCAGCTCCTTAGGTCATGAATACTCTGGCTCAGATGATGAGTTTATCAACACATCAGAACAACTATGTCAAGCCTGCCTGTTCTACATAAACAGGTGCACAGTGGCTTCTGGGAGAAATGCGTCCTCGTCAGGAGACAGCAGCCTCAGGATGAGCTATGAGCAGAAACAGTCAGCAAGTCTCTGGTTTGTGACAGAAGTTACCTCCTCTGAATTTAAATACACACATCCAGTCAACAATGAGAGCTACTTTTTTTTTTCCCCAAGACATGGCTCTTCTGAAAGAGCTGGAGAAGATCAAAGAAATGTAGACAGAATTTGCAGAAACAAGAAAGCAGAATTCCCAGTGGCTACTGCCTGTGTGGCTACTGGCAGTCTGTTTTCTGATCTTTAAAACTGAGGTTCCACTTCTGTACCTATTGGTCCATTGTGCCTCCTCAGGGGAATAGGTTCCAAAGATGAACTCTGCCATCTGAGTATTCTTTATGACTTACCCAATTCTGTCTCCCCGGCAACCTGACACATTGTCATTGCAACACAAGTCATAGATGACCTCCTATTGTTGATCTCTCTGCTTTTCTGCTTCCAGCATTATAGTCAGGAACACTGCTCTATGTACTGTCTTAGAAAAGGCCCCCAAGCCCTCCAAATAGTCAAGGCCATTGCCATGGGCTCCCTTTCTCACCAAGTGTCTTCTTTATTTGCCCCTTTTCACTCAAACTCACATTGAAAAATCATGGGAGACTGCAAGGCACTGTCTTCCCAGAAAGAGATTTCCATGTATGCAGTCCAATCTAAGGGCTCAAAACTTTGCCAAAACCCAAGGTAGACCAGATCTGAGGAAAGAGCAAAGAGGGATCAATTCCAAAAAGCCAAGCACAAGAGAGAAGAGATGCTGTGGAATAGAAAATGCGTCCAATCACACCAGAGATGGCACCACATTTCCTGTCATTTTACCACGTCCTGGACAATGTGTTAAGTGTTTCTCATGGCCATTTCAGTCCTCTGAAAGACTCCAAAGGCTGCTATGCACAGTTGAGAGGGGAGGAAACCCTGACCACAGACATACACAGCCAGTAAGTAGAAGAACAGAAATGCTCCAACTCAGATGCCAGACCTCAGACCTCACAGCTACATTGTTTTCATCTTCCAGATGACACCAGAAAGGAGAGGACAGAGCTGGCACTGGCCAGGGGGAAGGGACAGAGTGGGTCATGTGCCCTACGTGAGTTAGAAATCTATAGTCCTCACTTTCATGGACTTCATCTTCATCAAGGTAACGCTCTCCACTTTTTCCCTCTCTGCTAGGGAGTAAGATCAGACGTTTCTGGATGACGGGGGCTCTGATTGGACCACACCCACAGAAAACTCCCTTAAGTAAGAGTGTTTTATTCCTTGAGTAGCAAGAAGTCTGAAACCCAGGGACCTGAGCCAGCTGAACATTATTCAGAAGGGTACATTAGCCTACTTTGTCCAACCTAAGGTAGAATGGTCCATCTGTAGCCTGGCAAGACAGCAACAAGAGCTGTTCCTTCTGGAAAGATGGAACCCTGAGAATTCAAGGGACCAGAGATGGAACTCCAATCTGAGGCTTGAGATCTGGAGTCCACTCACAGTCCAGTAGCATATCCAGTTCCATGGCCAAAGGAGAGAGAGAGAGAGACTGACCGACCTCCACAGGTAACAGCAGCAGCACAAAGGACATCCATTCAAGAAGGCTCAAACGTGTGTCTGGGAGAGCTGTCTCCTTCTTATTCTCTTTCCTTCCAGACTCCTATTGGCTGGGCCAATGTTTAGGGTGAGTCTATTCAATTCACTGACTCAAACACCAGATTTTCTGGGAAGCTTCCTCACACAAGAAGTCTTCTCAACTGTTTCACAGGAAGTCCTCAGTTCAGTCCAATTGACAACTGAAACTAAATATCCCATCATCCTCCCCCTTGCCAACTCAGTTCATCAGGGATGCTATGCTTCATTACAACAGGATGGCCACGGCACCTTCAGATATCAAGGGAGTAACAATGCCCAGTAAAGAAATGAAGTATTTTCTCAGTCATATTTGTTTGAGAGGGAAATTTTGATCAAAACTTCTTTGGTTTCTTCTTGGACTTTGAGACTCTGTCTGTGGTTAGACTAATCACTGGTAAAGGATGTTTAATTCCCATGGATAATTAGACCAACTGTGATCCACAACCTCAGTCAGAGGTTGCATCACCTAATCTACTCCCAAGGGGAAAAAAAATCCAGCAAAAAAACTGAAGCTGCTGAAAATGAGACACAGAGAAGAAAATGCACAGGGAAGAGAAGTCTACAAAGACTGTAAGAAGTTCTCTGCAGGATTCTTTGGAATTCTTTCTACTACTAAATAAAGTTGTTTTGATGTAAATTGCTATGCTGTCTTCTGCTGTTGTTGATTATGTTTGTTTTTGCCAACCTGACACAAGCTAAGGTCATCTGAGAAGACGGAAAACTTTCAGAAAACAATGTTTCATTAGATTGTTGCATAGGTGACGCTATGGGTGTTTTCTTGATTAATGGCCGATGTGGAAAGGACAGCATACTGTGGACAGTAATGAAAACAGGCTGAGCAAACCATTGGGAACATTCCAGTGAGTATCATTCCCCATGATCTCTGCTTTAGTTCCTGCTTCCGGCTTCCTGCACAGACTGCCCTTCATGATGAATGGCAACTGTAAGCTAAAACGAACCCCTTTCTCCTCAAGTTTGGTCATGGTGTTTTTCACAGCAGTAGAAAGCAAGACAGGACAGTTTCCAGTTTATACTAACCATTACCTAGCACACACACACACACACACACACACACACACACACACAGGAATGTATCTTTCATTCAAGGATCTTTAGAGATCTTTAATGAAAGTCACCAGGTCCAAAGCCCACCCTGCTATTGAATCCTAGCAGTTCACTCCTGGTCCTTGGAAGTCATTTAAGAGTCCTAGTGGGGCAGCATTAGATTTCAAGTTCAGGAACTCTGTTCAGAAAGAATCACATCTCTTCGTGAGACTATGGACATATGGATGGCAGGTATATAGGAGACTCAGAGCTGTCAACGAATTGATCTCCTTACAACACACAGCCCACCTAACAATTTGGATAGCAACTCCTGTACCTTTAAATTTCTTATGTTCTGTTTGGGCTATCTCCCATATTCCCAAGCAAAACAGGTTTTCAAAAATAAATCTAATTAATCCAAAATACACCATTCTTTCTGACTTGCTCATATCCCTCCAGAAATATAATAAAGGCTATTAGAAGTCAATCTGTGAACAACATGAGTTATCAAAAGACTTATAAAAAGCTTATGTATTATGGTTTGAATAAGAAATATCCCCCAAAGGCCCATACATTTGAGCACTTGATCTTTAGCTGGTGTTGGTGTTTGGGGGATTATGGAAACTTTAGAAGGTGGAGCCTTGAAGGACGAAGTATGTTACCAGGGGTGGCCATGAGCTTTATAGCCTCTCTGCACTACCCACTCCTGTGGGGGGGTGTAGGTGTGTGTGTGTGTGTGTGTCTGTGTACATGCACACATGCACACTTCCTATGTGTAGATGAAATGTGATCAGCTGTTTACTCCTATCAGCATGCTATGCATTCTTTGCCATGATGGACTCTATCCCTCTGTTCCTCTGGAGCCATAAGCAAATATAACCCCCTTCCTCCTTAGTTTGCCTTTGTCCATACGCTTTCATCACAGCAACCAGAAAGTAACTGATACAAGAAACAGGCTACATTCCCTGCCATTTTCCTTCATCTGATAGAGTTGTAACATAAAAGTTACTGTATCTTGAAGAATCCTTGATTCTGAACCCAAACCAGCCCTGCAGACATTGAGAGCCTTCAGTGCTTAGCACCTCAAATGAAGCTTCCTGCAGACTCTGTGGTGCTGGAATTGATGGAGCTCTCAGTATTGGTGCTGTTGCTTTTTACTGGCTGAGAAAAGCCCAGATGAGTGGACACACACTTCTTTCTTGGCTTGTTTCTGTTTTGTCTTGCTAGGGGTTGAACTAGGGCCTGAAACATGCTAAGCAAGTACTCTACCACTGGACAGAGAGGGAGCAAGACATGCAGGAAGAGATAAAAGTCACAAGTCGATGGCAACTCACAGATGAATAGAAATTTAAGCATAAGAGCTAGTGGGGCAAGCATAAGCTATAGGCCGATCTTTTATAATCAATAATAAGTTTCTGTTGTTCTTTGTGAACACATAGCCCAAAGAAAGATCTATCTAGAGTCCCTTCATAAATTGTTTGGATGACTGGTTGATTGATCCATCTATTCAGGGAATGTAGCCATCACTTCAGCCAGTGAGTGAATGATTTGTTTCTGCTATGAGGCCTTCACATAGATGCTTGAGATTTAGGGAAAACTAGGCTGATACAGGAACAAAGCTGGAAATGAAACAAAACATCTCTTTTCTACGTTTTACTTGATCTTATTGATTTTTCTGACCTAAGTTTCTGTTTCCTTGCAGAAAAGAGCCAAGCTTGCTTAGTGTTTGCTGAGTGTTTAAAATGTTTGAGGCCTGTTGCTGTGCCCAGGGAGTTCAGGGGTAATTTATAGAGATTTCTGGGAGCCTGAAAGATACCTTTACATGTGTGGTGCAGCACCTGCATGGTCATATATACTTGTATAGATGAGCACATATATATGCATTCACACAGAGAGAGATAAGAGATAAGGAAACAAATGTAATTAAATTGGTTCAAAGGATCTCTAAATGTCATGTGCCAGTGAAACAAAGTAACAAAGTGGGCTTAGGTTGAATTGGGTGAAGTTGGATAGTGGCACAGGCCACAGAAGAGTCACAGAAGGTGAAGAACAAGATACCAGCTCCCTGTGCTGCTAAATGGGTGTAACTGTCTGAGCTCCAGCTGGAAGGAAAGCAAAAATCAGTTTGCAGATAGCTGACCAGTGAGGTCTTCAGCAGACTGAGGATTGAATCTAGCGGTGCATGATGGGTAGGCACTCTACCCAATCAGCCACATTCTGGACCACTAGCAGAGATCTTGAGGGATGCACCCAAGAACAGAAGGAGGAGGGGAGTACAGGGGTGCAGGGTGGCCCAAAGTCCAAAGCAAAGAGAAGCTGAGTCAGCCTGGCATGGCCCCCAGGACCAAGCTGATACCATTGCCTGTTTTGTCCCAACCTTCTCTATAAAAACAAATTGTGAATTTTTAAATGTAAAAATGACCTTCAGCCTCGCTGAAAGGGCAGCTGCTCCACTGGGCTATCTGGTTCATAAAATCTGAAGTATTTGCTGGCGAGGGAAACCCAGGAAAGGTTTGCCAATTACTGGTGAGGAATCTGTGTCTTGAGCTTAGTGTTTATTAAACTTTATCCTGTGGGTGATCAATGCCACTGAGCAGAGAGTAAACATGTTCTGCTTTAAAGATCCTCTTGGGTGAACAAATGCAGAGGCTAACACAGAGGGAGAATTGGGCTACCACCAACCCAAAGTTTGATTCTACCACCAGGAAAGGAATCCAAAGAGGTAACTGTTTAGACTGTAGTCTTGAAAACACATGTACTGAGTTTCCAGGGAGTAAGAAATAAAAGCTTTTGAATTTGAAGAATAGCAACTTCTCATCAACACAGTCCTGGAGAGAGGTTAAGATTACTCTGTGCTCGGGATAGAACCCAGAGCCTTGTGTGTGCCAGGCAGGGGCTCTGCCTAGGAATGCACCCCTAGCCCAGGGGAGATCCTTACTTCTGACTCATAAAGCCTAGATTCTAAAGTTGCTGGTAGTTAAACAGTGGTAAGAGGATAGGCTCAGTCTTCATCCCCAGCTGACCTACTAAAGACAAATCAGTGTGGCCACACTAGGAAGATAAACAAATCAAGAGTTTCAGTGACCCTTCCCAGCCTATCTTCAGATGCTGACGTAGGTTAGGTTTTAACTAGAAGGTGGAAGGTACACATGGCTAAACAAGCCTGGCCAAGGTGTGGTCCTGCATCTGTGTCCTCTGGTCCAGTATGTGCTCTAAGGTGGTCTGATAAGTTGGGAGAGTTGTTAATCTGTCAAACACTGAGACTACACTCTCAAGTTCACAGATAATTGCCCTTATTGTAAGGGTGGGGCTTTTATCCCACCAGGTTTTGTTCGTCCAAGAATCCAAGGAAGCTGGAAAGGCAAAGGTCTGATCATCTATGTCTGTGCCTTCAACCAAAATGCAAACACAAAACGAAGGCAGGAACGTCAGGTTTCCATCCATCCTTTGGTTGGGGGCCCAGGTGAGGAGCTTTTCAGCAAAAATGGTTTCTAAGGGGCTGTTCCAGACATTGCTGCTAGTCTAGATGCAGCTCTGGAGAATGAGGGTGTCCAGAAATTAAACTTCAGGTTGTGTAAGTATCTACAAAGAGCAAGGAAAAAACTCAAAAGAACATTGTCTCTGGAAAAGGAGGAGGTATTTGAATTGCTGATCAAGCAGTGTGCACTGGTCTTCAAAGAAGCCAGCAGACTGCAGCCCATGGGAAATAATCCAGACTTCCTGTGCGCAGAGCTCAGCCTGTCCCTGCTTTCCTGGTGGATTGAGACAGAAAAAGGAGAGGATGGTGTTCTTACAAACCAAATGACAGGGCTGTGGAAAGTGGGGTTGGACCACAATGCAAACAGCTGTTTTCATTCCCTGGAAAGCAAGGGAGGCATGTGGTCTGAATGATCTGGTAATGACGAAATCTAGATCTTGCCCTTGCCTTGGCTGCAGTGTGGGAAGCTGTGAAGATTGTCACCAGCAAGATGCAAACTGTTTCGTGATTATTGCATCACTTCTCCTTGAGTTAGAGACCAGAAGTCTTTCCGATTTCAAGGGTTTGAGTCTGGTTTGCTCTGCATGATGGAGTTTTTTTGTTTGTTTGTTTTTTTCCTATAAGTAAGTTGAAAGCATGACCCTAAATGTCCCTTCACTTATGTTATACTGTTATACTTCCGTATACATGCTTCCTGAAGATAGTTTTGTAGAAGATTGTTAGTTCTTCCGTGTTCTGGCTGGAATATGCCACAGAGGACAGGTGTGGAGTAGGTTAGATATGATGTCAGCTCCAAAAAGGCTTTAAATTTTAGAGCACTTGAGATTGTCCAGTTTTTAGACAAGGGAAACTCCAGTTGTATCTTACCTCCTAGAAAAAATAAAGGGCACGGTTGGTAAAAGTGCCAGCTCACCCAGAAAGGTTTTGTCTTGGCTGGAGTTTGTATCACTCACCCTACTAAGTTATGGTTGTGCTTTGTAGACCTTCTGGAACACCACAGACTTGACCTAGTAGCATGGCCGCCTCCTGTAGACCTGACCCAGTGGCATGTCCGCCTCCTGCAGACCTGACCCAGTGGCATGACCACTTCCTGTAGACATGACCCAGTGGCATGGCCACTTCCTGTAGACCTGACCCAGTGGCATGGCTGCCTCCTGCAGACCTGACCCAGTGGCATGGCCACCTCCTGCAGACCTGACCCCAGTGGCATGGCCGCTTCCTGTAGACCTGACCCAGTAGCATGGCCGCCTCCTGCAGACCTGACCCAGTGGCATGGCCACCTCCTGCAGACCTGACCCAGTGGCATGGCTGCACCTTGCTTCTTTATGATGATGGACCGCAGAGGCTGAGCTACAGCATTCTCTGGGAAGCTTGTAGAACCAGAAGTAGAGTCCCCTCTTACATGTCCATTGAGTTCTTTTTCTTCTCTGGTCATCTGTGTAAAAGTGGCTCCTGGCAGGTGTCAGGGAGCTACCTAGTGGCCACTCTTTGGAGTAGCCACCTTCTCATCAGTGCAGTCATTGCCTTTGCTAGCCATTCCTGTGACCCCCCCCTTGGGGGAATTTCCTTGCTGAGTACTTTAACTGCAGTGTCCATTTGCATCCTTCACAGCTCTACATGTCATACATATTTCCATGGTGTATGTTAGTACCATATTCCCTCCCAAGACATCTCATATGTCCCCACAGTGTGCTTTTCTAAAATGCTATCAGTGCCTTCCCCCTTTCCATGGATGCCCACACTGGCATGCCACCTCCAAACCTCTCCTCCTTCTATGCCCTCATATATAATTCAGACATACAAATATCTCCTGATTCACTGGGAAAACTCACTGCACTTGTATCGGGTTTAACCGCAATTGTATAGTATGACAGCTGCTATCTGGGAGATGAACAGTAGCAATGGCCTCAGATGTCTCATCTGTCTGATGGTCAGGGTAGGCAGAGGGGAGGGAGGCAGCCCACAGTGAAGACAGATATGCTGTGTGTAACTCTAAAAAGGAAATGGATCTGAGTGTTAGATTAAGAAAAGCCACCAGAAGCTTAACTTTCCTATAATGGGATTAAGCAATTAAAGTTATAATTTTTCTTGAAAACTTTGAGTTACTAAGCATTTTAATGCAAAATGCAATGTGGGCTGAACCTTACAGAACAAAGTGAGAAAGCTGTAAAAGGGAGATCAATGTGGCAGGGGCATGATAATGTCGTCAAAGGTGAAACAATCTCCTTCCAGATTAATGTGTGCATGGGTGTGTGTGTGTGCGTGTGTTCAGAATGTTATATAATATTTTTCATCATATTCACCCCTCTATTCAATTCCTCTCCATTCATCCCCACTTCCTACCTCCCAACTCAGGAGCTACACTCTTAGAGAAAACTGTCTCTCCCACTCACAGCAGATAACAGTTGACAATAGTTCCATGGTTAGGGGGTACAGTTTTGTGCCCAACTCTTTTCCGCATGCTGCAATTTTGTCTGGGGTAGCCTTGAACAGGCCTTATGCATGGTGATAACAACTACTATGGATTTATATGTGCAGCTGCCATGCTGTGTCCAGAAGCACTGTTTCCAGGGACATATATAGATATATAGATATAGATTCCCATAGGTGTTGGGCATTCTGCAACTTCTTACCCTGCATCTACCTTGGCTGGTAATGAGGCTCCATGTTAGTCACTGTCCACTGCAAATAGGACAGTGTTCCATCTCATCATGACAAGGTGTTAACAGAGGAGGCTAACACGGGTCCATTGAGTTGGGAGCTTGGCTGAAATTGACTTATAGAAGACATGTGTCCTCCTATGTATAATGCTTGTCTTGAGTGGGGGAGGATTCCTTCTCTTTCTCTCAACAGAATAGAGTAGGAATAAACTGGCTGCTCAAACGGTAGCACAGGGCTCCAGAGAATCGAAAGGTTCTTAGGCAGTAGAGAACTCTGTTCTATCGATCAAAGCCAGGCATAGGGTGGCCTTTAAGGGAAACATCAAATCTGGCTTTTGTCTGGAGCAGTGACATGGACATGGTTGTGAGGATAAAACAGGGTTTTGGAAGCTATATTTGACATTGCCTACCTCAGATGCTCCTGTGTTAAGGTTACTAATGGAGACCCTCCTTGACTACCCTAGGCATCATCTTCTCAGAGACTATTTTCCTGACCAGGCTGCTACCTGAGCTGATAAGAACCACTCCCTCCAGTGCAAATAGTTTTGACTACTGGGTCGCTGTAAAATATTTGAACAGAAATGAGTGCAAAGGTGTGCTCACGAGGATTCTCAATGCTCTTAAATGCTGGGGAAGGTCACCATTACCTGAAGAATTTGGTTTTTGTTTCAGCTAAAAGTAATTATAACTTTCATGAAAGATTTACATTTAGAAAACAAACAAAAAAGAAAGAAACCCCAAACCAAACCAAACAAAACCAAATAAACAAAAGAACAAAAAAATCTTAGCAACAGAACCTGGTTGCACAGCTTGGTCCTGGAAATTTGACTAGGTAACTAGGGAATGAGGAAAGGAAAGACACACAGATGCACATACAGGAAAGCTGAGATGGGTAGACCAGGCTCACTGTGATGGAGCACACCAACTAACCACACAACAACCGAGAGTGTTTGTTTGTTGTATACAGGAGAAGGAGGGCTAGCTCATCCCAGGAGGAGGTATCTGCAGAAGAACAGTCTTTGGTTTCAGTCATCCTGGAGGAGGAAGCTGCAGTTGCTGGTGTATTTGTACACATTGATCAATTGTTCATAAGCACTGGAACTTGGACCAGAGGAAAGCTTTGCCATTGCTGCTGAGCCTCACCTGGAAGTCTGAGGTATTGGTATCCATGACAAGGCTATACCCAATGCCAATATCATAATATTCACTCAGGACTTCACTCCTTACATACTCACTTGGCACTTCTTTAGCTCCCTATAACTTAGAATTATAAGCTATGAAGACAAGTTCTTTTGTTGTGGGAAGGTAGGAACTAAGTTGGATGGACACCTGTGAGCAGACACAGCTTTCTCTTTCTGTGAGTCACCCCTGCCCCCACCTTCTCCTGCTCACTAAAGCCATAGGACGTGCTGAAGAAATAACTAGAATGGAATGTTTGGAAAGCAAAGGAAAGAAGCATCAAGTATGTGGGAACTGAGAAATAAAATATTAACCATAAAGAAAACTGAGAAGAGCGACCAACCAGAATGTAAGATGGAACAGAGCCAGGCAGGGGAGCAGGGGGATGGAGGCTGGGCATGAGTGTGAGCCAGCACAGAAAGGAAAGGGTGGCTTTCTCATAGCTCCCCAGGGTCCCCGATATGTAAAATGGAATTTAGAGATCTGAGGATGAAAGCAGGTGGAGGAAAAGAGTGAAAGGTTTAAAATACTTGAGAGCAAAAATTGAACCAAGTTCAAGACGACCTCAGAGGATGTCATAATGGGGACTGACATGAAACTGGCCGTCCAGTATCCAGGATACTGTACATTCTCAACAGAATGAAGTTAACTACAGCACCAAAAATGAAGTCATACATATTACCAAAGTTACAATATTATGGTCTAGTGTTTGTCTACCAGAATTCATCTGTTGGAAATATAATCCCCAAACTTGTGGTTTGGAGGGATTAAGAGTTGGAGTCTTTGAGAAGCAATTGTCTGGGGTTATAAGGACCCCAGCCCTATGAATGATGGTCAATCCACTGAACTGATGCACTGATGAGTTATTACAGAAATGATTATTAATCATTAAAATCTGCTATGAAGTTGACTATCTCAAGTGTGCCTTTTTAATCATGTGATTCTTAGAGCTCACTGGGCACTCTTGAAGAATCTACCAGAGAAGCCCCTGGTGGATACAACACTTAACCTTGGACTTAGCCTTTAGAATGTGGGCAAAACAATGTTATTCATTCTCTAAAAATTTTCTAGTTTATGACAATAATAATGATATATACATGTGTATAATCTTTATTCTTAGAGGAATATTTTCTGTTTAGAAGTGGAGTCATTTGTAGGAAATGGAAAATCATGGGTTTAGAGTATTTGAGTTTTTTTGGGGGGGGCAGGCATTTTGTTTTTCTTTGCTCTATACTCTTTCTTTCTTTTTTTTTAATTGCTGAAAGAATCATTTATTTAAATACACTAAAGAGCCAGAGTTTAAAAAGTCTATTTCAGTTACATACTGCTGTAGAATTTAAAAACAATGCAGTGAGAAAATAATTATCTTGTGAAGAATTCAGCCAATGGTCAATTGTTTGAGGACCATTAGAAGGGAGATATGCATGGAATAGAAGGATTATACCATCTTCCATTAGGAAGAACTAGATATAGGTGTTGTCAGTCCCATTATAGTTAATGGAAAAACAAAGTATTAAAATCAAGATGGTCCTAGGATTTGGTTAAATATACAGAAACAAGGACTCAAATCTTCTATAGAAGTTTTTAGTCTTATGTCAGACACTTAAGTACAAAAGATAATTATATTGGAATCTGCTCTATACTCTTTCTATGATAAAATTCTTCAAATCACATCCTTTCAACATAAAAGACCATGCAGAGTTTCTGACTTTTCTCATAGTATGTATGTTGCTATGACTCTCAATCTTTGCAGGAAAAGTTTTACCCCATGATTCAATTTTCACAGGAGAACAGTAAGAATACTTGCTATTTTAGCCTCATGGAGTTTTTTTTTTTTTTTTTTTTTTTAAAAAAAAAAAAACACACAGAGTGAAAACAGGGTTTCAGATGACGTCAATTGTAGACAAATTGGCCTTTCTTCATTGACTGTGATATTATTACCATTTATCTAAGTCTTAGATGAAAGCAACATTGTTCATATAATGTAAACATTTGTGACATTTGTGAATATGCACACTATGACTTTCTGAGTCCCCACCCCGCTGCTGTGCACAAGTTCCAGTGTGTGTGTGTGTGTGTGTGTGTGTGAGAGAGAGAGAGAGAGAGAGAGAGAGAGAGAGAGAGAGAGAGAGAGAGATGAGAGACAGACAGACAGAAAGACAGACAGAGACACAGAGACACAGAGAGACACAGAGAGAGTGTTGAGTTGAGGTCAAACTTCAGGCATTGTGCAAGCTAGACAATGACTTTACCATCACTCTACATACCCTGCCAACACTAGACATTACGGTCTGCACCTGGGATGATTCTGATCATGAAGTACTTTGGTAGGCAATTAGAATGAGGCTCTGCTACCCTTAGAAAAGATACCTTCCATTTCCATCACTGAATGTGACACCAGTTATAAGGACAGACTGACATTTTAGGCAGAAATTAAGTTTGGATTTCTTAGATAAATAGTTGTAATTTATTCTTTCCGGTGTAGCTTTGATTGGAGAACTGTGGGCAGGGAGGTAATATTTTAAAGAATCCATAATGCTAATGGCTTCTTCATTGGTAGTTGTGTACCAGGCAATGCTATGAGGTCTGGATAGGCAGGAACACAATTCTCCATCAATGCTAAGAGGATCATCTCAGCTAGTGGACTAAGGGTACCAATAAGTCACAGCTCCCCATTGGAATTCTGGGCTTGAACAGCTTACTCTCTCTGCTTCTTACACTCATCATGGATTGAAAATATTTTCAAGTGTCAATGCTGGATATTTACAGACCTTTTCCTTGTTATTAGTTCATGAACAGTACAGTGTGGCAAATTCTTACATAATTTTCCCATTGTATTAGGCAGCATAGGGTGGTTTAAAAATGCAGGGACATTTATGTTGGCCTTATGCAAATGGCTGTTTTATATAAGAGTCTTGAGTATTGTGGATTTTGGTATCTGGATAGACTTGGACCCAATGCCCTGTGGAGGTTAAAAAGTGGTCTGAGAAGAGAGAATGCTGCTGGCTAAGTCCAACTCTCACCCAAGCATTTTGCATAGAACCCATAACTATTATGAGAGAGCTATGTGCCCCATATTACCAGAAGCCTGAGTATACTCCTCAGACATATGAGGAAAATAGCAAGCTGAGAAAGTGTCTTGGGTAGAGAAATTTCTGCAAAACTGATGAGCTTTGCCACAGAAGAAGCCACGGAATATAACTATGGGAGAGGGGATGCTCACCATAGAGGCCTCAGGAGCCAAGCTTGAAGGCAGCACTGACAGCAGAACACAGAACCAACCTTGTTTTGCCAGGTTTGAGGTTCTATAATTTTACATTCTCTGCTTTCATACTTATTGTTTTAATTGGCACACAACTGTGCATATGTGTGGGATAATGTTATTAACTGACATGTATATATCATATGTGAAAAGCAAATCATGGCTTTAGCACTGCCATCTACTTAAACATTTATTTGTCTGTATTTGAAACAACCAAACTTATCTCCTCTAGGTCTCCACAAAATATGCAATAATTACATTGTCCCTGGTCACTCCCATGCTCTGTATTACACTGGAAATTGGAATTCATCCCTTTATTTTCATATATACTGGTGTATGACCCCAAGAGTCAGCCGAAATATTCATCCTGATCTAAGAGAGTCTACAGTGGAAGAGTATACCTTGAGAAATGACAAATGTCATAAAAAGTTGAGTGTTGCTGGAGGCCTAGAGGATGAGATAATGGAGTAAGAAGTTGCCAAAATACTCAGCCCTTGGACCATGGTGAATATATGTTAGTTTATATTGTTTTTTCAGCTCAAATCAACTAACTTGGAAACATCTGGTATCCTAGTTAGGGTGACTATTGTTGTGATGAAACACCATGACCAAAGCAACCTGGAGAGGAAAAGGTTTACTGGGCTTACATTTTCACATTGCAGTTAGTTATGAAAGAGGTCAGGACAGGAACTCAAAGAGGACAGGAAGCTGGAGGCAGGAACTGATCTAGAGGCCATGGAGGTGTGCTGCTTACTGGGTTACTTCCCATGGCTTACTTAGCCTGCTTTCTTATAGAACCCAGGACCACCAACCCAGGGGTGGCATCACCCACAGTGGGCGGGGCTCTCACTCATCAATCACTAATTAAGAAAATGCCCCACACGCTTGCCTACAGCCAGATCTCATGGAGGAAATTTCTTAAGTTTAGGCTCCCTTCTCTCTTATGACTTGACATAAAACTAATCAGGATATCTGTTGTTTTGGATATCCAGATTACCACAGATAATGGCATTACTGGGTTTTGTATTTGTGATAACAACATAAAACATCTAAAATAGGTAATAAATAATATAAAAAAATCACAAGTGAATTGTAATCCACACAGCATGTGGCTGTGAAAAGTTTTATGAAGATATTCCTTACAAAACAGATGAGAAATAGCATCCTTCTAATCCAGCCATGAAGATTCGAAAGGCCTCATCATGGAAGTGACAAACAGAAATAGAGAGAAATAAGTTCACGCTTGAAGGCTTTGTAGCCCTACAAACTGAGCCTGATAGTGGGGATCCTCAAAACCAAGGTGATGCATTGACATTTATGCCTAAGAAGACTGAGCACCCTCAGCAGTGATGGAGGCTTGGTAAACAAGAGTGTACACAGTGTGTTCTTCATAGCTTCTACTGACATCATGAGCTCATGACTCAAGCTTTGCCAAATGAAGTGTGCCTGATCTCTTCATGAATAGGGCACTTTTTAAGAGTGGATAATGGTGGAAGTAGGCACTGCTACAGTGCAGCTGATTTCCAAAGCCAGTGAGTTATATCCACTCAGGCTTGCTGAGCAGCTACTTGGGATGAAGTTAGCAAAAGAGTCTTGATAAGATTCCTACACCTACTTCATTCCAACCCAAGTATAAGGCTAACCCAGGCCTGGGACCCCATCTCACTCCATCTGATAATATGAGTGGTGAGGTCATTTCTGGTCCCTTGCCAAAGTCCTTCAACATGCTCCTTCACAGGAGCTGACAGGACATGGCTGGGTATGAGCCTGCCTGCCTGCCTGCCAAACTTGTGGGTGGCTGGCAAGCCTTGGTCACTCAGTTCACACTCAGAGAACTCAGAAATCAAAGCTGTAACTGACGTCCATGTTTGGGTTATACATGGGACCTGTGACCATGTCTCTTTCCAAGTCTGAGGATCCCATGCTAGGCTAGCTGATGGAAGTCCTTCTTCTGAAAGGGTGTCATGTAGCAAACTGAACTGTCATTTCTTCTAAGCTAATTTCTGAGGGAGGAGAGACTTTGCTGATATTCTGAAAAAATATGAGTCAAAGAAAAATGAAGCTTTCTATTTTTGTAAAACATGAAGTAGCAGCCACCTAGACTCAATCAGATCAATTCATAAACACTTCATACAATAAATAATTACAAAGTCATTGTCAAATTAAAACAGAACCACATTTAGACAAGTAAATATATACAGGGAAAATAGATGACAAATGACACATATATAAAATATAGGTAATGATTATTACACATACATATATGCACTATATATACATATATATTATATATTATACATGTATATGTTTGGACAGATACCTACAAGGATAGATGAATGAGGTGGATGGATGGTGGAGAGAGAGAGAGAGAGAGAGAGAGAGAGAGAGAGAGAGAGAGAGAGAGAGAGACTAGCTTTACTTGGTATTAAATATCAAAATGCAAAGTAAGTATAACAGAAAAAAAGTATGGAGTTTGGCCTCTGGAAACCAAGGTTTCACTGCATGACCAAGAACAGCTGCTCCCATTTCTTGGTACAAACCCTTCCTTACGTGTCACATCCAAAATGATTCATCCTTGTGGTGTTAGGAAGAGCACCACAATAATTATGATTCTGCAACAATAACAATACTGGGTTGATCATTTTATATAAAATGTCAGGTTTTATGGCTAACACAACCCTGTGAAAGGTATTATGGCATGAATGTCTTTTTTAGACAAAGCAATGAGGCCCAGTGAAGGTTCCCTAGTGTTCTGGTGCCTCATTTCCAGCTGTGTATGTACTCACTCCCACCTCCCCAGAGCCATCTCTACTTCACACTGTGTCCCAGACACTGGCCAGGAAACCAGGGAACTGCCAAGTGAAATAGCAAACATGCACCACTGAAAGGCACACAATACAAAATGTATAAATGTATCAAATACAATTCATAATCAACCAATAAACACATCTTGCCTGTGGCTTGGCTTAAGTCCAGGGACTGCTAAATCCAGGCATTCATTTCTACATCACCAGTCTGGCTGGAAACCCAGGAAATGCTGAGGCAAGTGTGCGGTCTGGGCAGTAGCTTATCCTAGGAGCTACGGAGATACTGCTTCCTCCTGCTACCCCTGGTCTCGTGGCAGGAAGCCAACAAGCAAATCTTTGTATTGGATAGAGATGCAGGCAGGGGTGGGGTCAGCTTTCTGCAATTCAGAAGTCCAGTGTGGGATGTGACACACAGTTGAACTGGAGGCTAGAACAATAGGGAAAAGAAGAGAGACAAGAGCCCACTGGGCTTCACAGAGCTGAGGACGAAGAAGCTTGGTGAGGAGAAAGAAAAGTTTCTTCCCACATTCCATTCATGTTCCTCCCTCTATGCACTGATGAGTTAGAGACACGGGAGGAACCCATATGCTTTCAGCCTTCTAGCCCAGCATATTCAAATCTGTGCAGTATGCACTAGAAGTGAGGCGATTCTGCACCAGATGCTGTTATCCAGGTAATGCCTATTTCCATTAGGCCTCATTATATATGATAGGTCTTTGCATTACCTATGAATAACAAGTAGCAGACACTGAAATGTGCTGTATGACAGTAAAAAATGTCATGTAACCATATACAACATTGTCTAAATGCCTAACATTGACACACAATCTTAGACACAATTTTGCACCTGAATGACAGGGCAACTTCTGAGAAATTCACAACCAGACAATTGTTTGGTGAACATATATGGGAACATGAACAGCCTATTGATGACTTGGACACTGTTACATTGCACATGAATATCTATGTACATACTTGTGCAGCACTGAAGAAGACACAAGACTAGGTACATGTGTTTCAGCAGAGGTTGGAGATGCCAGCAGATAGCTACAGAACTCTGCACCCTTCAGCTGGTGCAATAGAGATCTGGGAGAGAATCTTGGGTCCCTTTGTCCCCTTTCTCAGTTCTTCGATATGTATGCCCTGTCTGTTTGGATATTTAATCACCTGTGTGGTTGTAATCTGTCCTGTTCTTTTGATCACCCTCAGGGTGGCCTGCTTTCTCTGTTCAGATTCTCCCTCCACTCCACGTGCTTAGGCTCACCAGTTTCAGATAGATGTGCCCTTCTTCAGTAAAATGACATAAGTTTGAAAGATTCTTCTGTGAGAAGACTACAGCTCACTCCCATCCTGAAGGTTTATACCAAAGACCTGCTGATCTTTCTCACTTCTCAGAACTGTTGCTATTATTTTCATAAATGTATAGACTTCAAATGAAGCTCTCTCAAATTTATACCAACTACATCTTCTGAATCCCTCCATTCCTACATCATCATCTTTACCACCACCACCACCACCAACAGCAACAATAATATGACATTAAACAGTTCATGGGCAGTTTTTAGAGATCCTTCATTTTATCTCACTCCCTTATGGAGTTGATGTGAAAGGTCTTTTCCCCTTCTCTGAAGTAGGTCTGCCTTCTCATGGTCATTTCTGCTCTCTACACAGCAGTAAAGTCTTAATCATAAGGCACTGCCTAAACCCCCTGACTCAGTGCACAGGACTCCCAACTCTATCTAGAGTCACAATGTGGTGCTCTTCTGTGGCTCCCAATAAGTCTGTTGCTGAAGACAGCCTATCTGGGAGCGAGTTCTTAGAGATAGCTAATCATCCTTCACTGACTGACCTGCTCTGCTCTTTCTGGACTAGGTGGATCATGATCACTGTCCACCCAAAAAGAGGAGGAATCATGTTAGAATTTTGTCCTGGGAATCATCCACAGTGTCCAGAACAGGCGGGAGCTGGACACTTAACCATTCTTCTCTCTGTGGTTGTTGCAGCTATTACTATGCTAGTCCCTATCCCTCCTAAAATGTAATAATACTCCCAGCTCTTCCTCCAGTGGTGACTATTTAGTGACATAGTGTAAGACCCACAGGCATCCCATACTCCAGGTTCCACAGGGAGTTCAGATGGCTTCCTCTCCACTTGGACATCTATGCAGATCCCACGCTGTCATGTGATGCTAGTTCTGGTGACCATGATATCCATCTCTTCTTCCCGCTCATGCCATGGACATTAGCAGTCCTTTTCCATCCACCTTCTCCTTCAGTCCTTGCAGTTGCTTAGAGACGGTCCAGATGTCCCGGTCCTTGTCCACTGTAATAATTCCTCTCCCTTGTTCCCGTCTCATGATGACATCCTTCTCTCCTCAGACCCATTGGCTTCCACTTTTACATGGCTGCCTTTCTTGAAAGAGTTGCCCAATGTACTTTCTCTACTTTATTACTGAACAATTTAGTGACTGTTTCCAGTAGCCACTGAGGTAGGATAGCAATTATAATAATTTCTCCCCCCATTTGTTTATGCTAATGTATCACCCTCTGAGGGAAGCTGTCCCTATACCAATAATACTGTGGGAGGGAGCATCCTCATCCACACTATCTATAAGCACTACACTCCAAAGCAGCATTGATCTTCACCAATGTGCAAACTTTTTTCATTTAAACTCTATTTTGTGCACCAAATAATTCCTTTTACTTAGAGAATTTGACAACCCAGTCAAAGTCCATCAGATACTTGTTGGGGGAAGAAGTAATAGAGAATCTAACCAGGCTGTCAAAAGGGTTAAAAGACAGGTAGAGGAGAGGTCAGCATTTTAAAAGGCAGCTTTGTAGAATAGTCCAGAAGGAAGGAAATGTGTGCAGTTTGGCCTAAATCCTGACTGGTATTCTTGCAGGAAGGAATTAGGGTTGGGGGGGGGTGGGGAGAGAGTGAAGCCCCGGTGACTAGTTGTCAGGGCAATTTTTACTCTCCAGAGGGAGAAGGAAAACCGAAAGAAATCCCTCATGTTTCTATTCATGCAAAGAGCCTAATGGCCAAGCAGGAACATTTGTTAGTGGGGGAGTTGAAAAGAAGAATTTAAAAGCTAAGACAGTCCGGTGACTATCTTAGAATAGCTTGCTAAAAGTCCAGGATAAATGCATGCCAAGGAGCTAAAAGACCTAGCACTCTAAGGCATATAACAAAAGCACACACACAACTCTTCATGGTCAACTGGCAAAATAAAATGGGTTTTTCTCTTGCCATTTTTCAAAACTGGAAAGACTGGCCAAGTGAAGAAAACAGGAAGGCATACACTAGAAATTAGACATGCCTAAAAAAGAATTTAAGAGAGTATTGCTGGGGGATTGCAAGCCTAAAAATAATAGCTTCTTTATACCACAGAAAGTGCACGGTCAGCTAGCGACTCAGGAGCTGGTTCAATGGATGCCATGCAATCAGGGCTCCGATAAGCTACAGACGACACCAAGGTCTCAACAGAACACTTTTGATGACTGCTGGATTTTTGCCAGCATTGAGTTCATATTTTATCTACATTGCCTCACCAAATCCCCACTGCTTCTTGTCATGAATCTATTTTACTGATGAGGAAACTGAGGTATGCAAAGATTAAAGGACAAGGTCACATAGCAACAGCTTTTAGACATAAACATGGATCTGACATCCAGTCTAGATGGACATTCTGTCCCAGCCAGCAAATCAGCAAACCCATGAGAGTTGCTGAGCCAACTAATAAAGTTGTACCAGCAGGCACAGGGCATCTGCATGAGGGTTCTTCGATAACGGACATGTGGCTCTGAGATGAAGAGATGAATGTTGTTGCACAAATTCTGGTTGTAATGAAAGAAACTCAGAGCCAGATATCGGGAAAGGTTGAAATATCAAAGAGAGAAACATCACAGTCAAATCTCACCCAGCTATCTTCCAGCTTCCTCAGCCTCACTCCTGGTCACTTCTAATGGCTGCTGTTTTCCCAAGCCTGCCTTAAATACCCTTCTCTCCCAGCTGTATCCCATCCAGGTTAAGATTAAAGGCGTGAGCTACACTATTTGGTAGTAAGCCTTGAACTCACAGAAACACAGAAAGATCTCTGTCTCTGGAGTTATGGGATTAAGGGTGTAGGTCTCCACTCCTGGCTCTCCTGTGCTGAGATTAAAAGTGTGTGCCATTGAAGCCCAGCTGTTTGGCCCTGTACTCTCAGTGATCCATAATTCCCGGAGCTATGTGAGTTACCACTGCTCTGTTATCCATGGAACTCCCAGAGCTACCTCTGCGTAGTTTGACTGTGGATTGATCTCTTGATATTCCAGGTTTTGTTAAATATGTACCATATCATTATAGAACGTAGTAACCTAAGCCTCACTTGCACCCCCCCTGGGAAAAAAACTCCCAAAATAAGCACAGATGGAACCTCAGCACAATAAGCTTTGATAACTTTGTGCCACCTGTAGCCAAGGTTAACTACTGGATGTTTTACAAATACCACATAGCCTGGAAAAGGCTATTTGGTATGTAAACAACTAATGTGTATCTGTCTTACCTACTAAAGCAAGGTTTGGGCTTTAACTTACCCCTCCCAAAGGCCAAACAAAACCAATGACCTTAAAATTATTTATTCTGACATTATTTGAGACCCATTTTTATTCAAAGAGAAGTTTAAAGAAACATCAAGGAAAATTAAAATAGAAAACATGAAAAGGAAGGGAGCATTAGGGGCAAAAACAATGGTCCAGAATTAGGCTAAACACGTGTTTAAATGGTTCACAAATTTAGTCTGTTTTCCAGTACATAGGAGAGAATGAAGCATTGCCAGCAGCACAAATTATAGTTTCAAAGAGATGGCAGTATGCCATTTGTTCAGGAGAACATCAGACTTTATCCTGGGAGTTCTTATGCATAGGATCACATGATGCAATTAAGCAATTACATTCTTCTACCTTAAAGGTGCAGGCAAGTTCTTTCTCACATTTAATTCCAAGAAATACAGAGAGTATTTCAGGAAAAAAACTGGAAGGGCAGTCTCACAGGAGCACACTTTGATGCCTTTGAAATTCTTTTGTGCCAAAGACATTCTCTTATCTGTTGGATTACTGCCAGATATTCATCAAATGGCTTAATCTGTGGAGATTAGGAGTAAATTGTTAGCTCATAAGACAAAGAAGTATTGCTATTATACCTTGATTCTCAGGAAAAGGCACTGTTTTGAATGATCTAGAAGGATGTGCACAAGAGTGACGTCTTTGAAATGAGAGTGACAAGTGATCTGATATAGTATCCATATCAACCTTCCATATTTTATAGTAGGTTGTCTGCGGTCTCAACAAACCATGCAATGAAAATACTCATTCCTTATTACACACTTGTAGCTGCTTCTCTTACCACGATTGAGCAATATGTTTATATTATTTGCTCAGAATTTACAGTGTTAAAGGTACTAAAAGAAATCTGGAGATGATTTGGTGAACAGAAAAGAATGTGCATATGTTCAATGTAGATCCTATGCAAAGTAACATTAGGGACTGCAGCATCTCTGCTCTAGTTACCATGGAGGTTCCAGCAGCCAGTCTCCTATGTGTACAAAAGGCTGATAATGTAGTCATCAAATATTTACTAGATTCTGCTATATTCCCCTTAAGTGCAGCATTAATTCCTAAGGCTCTCCAGGGTTTATCCACACAGAAATTCCATTCTAGCCAACAAACCACAGGACCTTTCTACCAGCTGGGTGAGATGGTAAAAAACTGCCTGATAATGAAAAATTCCTTTCAGGCAGGAAGCACTTTCCAGAGAACCCAGTGTAATTCAAGATGAATTTGGAGAACTTAAGAACTCCTGTGAGAGTCGGTAAGGAGCATATCAAAGTGGGGTTCACAGACTCTCACAACTGTCCATAGGCGTTTTTAAGATTGCCTATATTCGTCTTTTAATTTCTCAGCAGAGCTCAAATATTTCTCCAAGTGTTTTCTTCAAAATACCAATGTTACACTTCATGGTTGGGATTTACTTTAGAGTGTGGTATCTCATCTGCTGTATTTCTAAAATTAGAAGTGATTTTAGAGATTCCCGTGTGCTTTTCTCTTCAGTAGCCATAAGACAACCGTATAGTTGAATGAGTGTCTTGTTTTCTGTTTTGCTGTGTTCATGACAATGTTTGTTAAATTCTGAATTGTTATAGTAGCACAGACTAAGAAATATGAACAGAGTTTCTCAGAAGTGCCCACAGGCATTTTTTTATAAAATACTTCTTAGGATTCTACCATAAATCCTGTGTGTGGTCTTTATGCCTGGGTCTACATGTCCCAATGTATGTCTGTGGGTCTCTGTGTGTTCCTGTGCATATTTCTCTGTGTGTATGTCTGTACGGGTTCCTGTGTGGGTCTCTATGTGTATGTCTGTAGAGTGTCTGTGTGTGTTTCTGAGTGTGTGTCTGTATCGGTACCTGTGTGTCTGTGTGTACCTCTGTATGGATGACTCCGTGTGTATCTGTATGAGTGCCCATGTTTGTGTGTGTGTGTCTGAGTGTTTCTGTGTGTATGTGCCTGTTGTGTGTGCATTGGATGTTATTACAGCTGAAGTTATACTATGTTATGGCAATATTATAAAATGCTACTATTGAGTGTGACAGTTAGGCTTACTATTTTGCAATTCATAGCATTTTTGAAAAGTATGAGATTTATGTACTTTATTTTAGCATTAGGTAAAATTTTAATATTTTGTACTGCATTTTTCATTTCACCTAATTCAAAATGTGTGAGCTTTGGGATTAGAACAGCCATTAATAGTGCAGAGCCAAGGTCTACAACTGACAGCCCCAGTATTCGCAGCTTTTTCTCCAACATTATACCTCTCCCAGCTGTGTCAAGGCTCACACTTTCTAAAGCTGGAGAGTCGGGAGTCAAGGCTTAGAAAACTGAGAAAGCAAAGCAGCCCATGAGTGAAGGCTGAGGAGGTTCTCAGTGCAACCAATGATTACTGTTATTATTATTATGATGATGATCGTCATTATTATTAATTTCCATCTGTGACTTTGATTTTAGGCTGATCTGCCATAAAGATCTGTCTTTATTGTGCTCTCTTTGGCTCTTGACTAGAAACAGTCACCCCACTGAACCATATGTGCTCATGCCATGGAAGAGAGGACAGGGTCAAGGACTTACCAGAAAGAGCTTTAGGCTCTTAAGAAAACACTTCTGTTGGAAAGAGGTTTCGTACCTCTAGCCACAAATGTCACAGATTCCTCCAAATTTAAGACAACTTGGTCTATGCTCTGCATTCTTGCCTAGCTGTTCTTGTCCAAACATCTGCACACACTTAGCCATGGGAAGACAGGACCAGGATGGAGAATTGTCCTGATGTCTTGCCCTGTGGACTCTTAGCCTACTCTGTCACCATGGTTCCGACTGATGGAGGCCATTGCCTAGGAAGAAATAAATTTTCCTTGGTTAAACAGCCATTTTGGTTTTATATTTGAACAGAAACAACTGAGATACACTTATTTTTCTCTCCTGAAGGAAGTAGATGAATCCACAGCTACCATATTGAACTCTGGTCAGTTTAGGATCACCCTGAAAGATAAATGTGAAAATAGTACCAGAGGTAAATTGTTGAATGTACCTGCCATTAAGCAGTTCATTACAAATGTAAGTTAAATATCCTTTATCCAAACTGCTTAAGATGTAAACATTTTTGTTTTGTTTTGATCTTAGAGGCTTTACTATATTGTGGGAAAGTTTGGAATATCTGCGTAATGAACACCATGGGAATGTGACCCAAATCTAAATATGAAAGTTATTTATGTTTCACATACCCTTTGCTTGAAGGTAATTTCATCTTCACATGCTAGTTTAGTAAGTTGTGAGAACTGCCTATCAAATGAAGCCACACGTGGAATTTTCATCTCAGAGTACAAAAGTTTCCAGGGTTTTAGAGCATTTGAGATTTTTGGATTAGGGACAATCATCTTGTATCTCTGATCTAATTCAATGTGTTGGCTTAGGAACATTGCAACAGTTAAGACCAAGAGCTCCAGTCTTGCTCCTAGGGCAGATGGCTCAGGATTGTCTAGATTCTGACTTTTCATGGGCCACAATGGCCACTGACAGAAATAACTCCAGCAATTTCTCTGTAGGACAGTCAGACAGCCTTTTGTTAGAGCTTGTCTGATTTGCTCGTTTATGAGGTTAAATAAAGACAGGTTCAAGTTATAGTATGTCCTCAACTTTAGTAAATTGAGGTGTGCATAGGAGAAAAAAATGTAGCCTACACTCCTTCACTTCATTTTCTGATGAGAATGTAGATTGTCCAAAGATGGAGCTATTAATTCATTAAGGGATTCATCACTGTTTCCTGAAGAGTGCATATTGTAACAAACTCCAGAGAAGCTCATATTTACTGTTCTGTCCTAAGATTTTTTTTTCCTACCAAAAAAAGGGAAGGATTCTTGGCCAAGTTGAGAGATGTTACAGCAAACAAACACAGTTCTCTGATTTCTTTCAAAGTGGTATTTTCAAGCAACCTACAAATGAGGACCCTATCGGTTGAATGATCAAACACAGCATATTAAGAACAAAACTCAGACATCCTAATTAAGTTGTAATTTCATATAAACAGTGGATAATTATTTGGCTATAAATATGTCTCATGGCATATTTGGCATATACTTATTCTAAAAGATTATTCATTTTTTATTGAAATTCAGATATACTTGGGCATCCTGTAATTTATCCAACAAGTTTGCTTGTCTGCCAAAGACTTAAGATAGAAACAAAGTCCCTCATGGTCCTGACTGCAGTGAATTCAAACTGAGGCAGGGGCTGGCTCAATAGAGCTGTCTTCCATGCGGAGTCAAGCGGAGCAAGCTGGGACCACAGGCTCCCTCTGCGCTTGCTCAACTGTCACCACTTCCCACACCTTACATGAGATGTGGCCAGGAAGAGCAGTGGCCATGGCCAGCAATGCATGAAAGGCTTCAGCCCAGTGATGACTTTAACAGACTTAGGCTACATACATAAAGCAGATGGAAAAGGCTGTTTCCTGAGTATTAACTAAAAGCCTAAATATGCCAAGCCTATGGGAGCACTTTGAGAGCATTTTATTTTCTACGTGTTCTTCTGAACTACAAGTAACAGACACACAGACACACAGACACACAGACACACACACACAGAGAGAGAGAGAGAGAGAGAGAGAGAGAGAGAGAGAGAGAGAGAGAGAGAGAGAGTAAAAATTATTTTTTTCTGCATTTTCAGTTAATGATAGAAAGTTTTTATATCTTTGTTGGAAGTTTATATCCTTGTTGGAAATAGGGATTTTTGATTCCTTTGCCCTTAATGCTCATTTCACTTGGCACCTTTACAAGCCAAATTTCAACTCACATAGTCCTTGCATCCTCAGACCTATTTATTAACAGCATAATAGTTGGATTTTTTTTTCAGTGATGTCAACATGGTACTACTGGGTTTGCACTTGAGTCTAGAGCTTGCTGGGGTTTGCACATGAGTTGGCATTCTCACCAGAGCCTGACAGGTCAGCTGCAGCTGTAAATGAAATCAGGAAAGATTTTCAAATAAAAATACAAAAATAGCCATGGTGTGAAACTCTGTAACACCATCAAAACCACAACTGATGATCAAATTGACTCCAAATGCAGTGTCCTTAGCTTGGGAGTTTCCCTCTGTGACCCTCTTTAGAAATTCATCTTGGTGTGAACATGGTACCTTCCATAATTAACTGCTGCTATGTAATTTTTTTTAAATTTGGCCCTTAAGTGACTTTGGTACTGTGCAGGATGCTCTCCTTTCTGTGTGTATTGTCAAACCTGAATCAAAATTTTGACCTGACTCCAGACTCAGAGCACCAGGGCAGATGGCAACCAGCTTGGTCCTCACAGTTTATGCAAACCAGCTTCTGGGGAGGGTTCTGGGGGAGCAGAGCACCGAAGAGGAAGTTAACTGGACTCCCGGACAAATGAGTGCAATATGAAGGGGACCTCAGGAGGCATTTGGTGTTCATTAGTGAGTATTCGGTAGCTGCTTTGTCATTTTTCTTGTTTGTCATAAAAAATAAATAGACTTTAATAGATGATCTAACCTAGCAGGTTTTGGCAACAATGTAGACTGCGTCCCATTATGATCTCAATGGGTGTAATTTAGAGTAAGATGGAAAGCGAAACCAGTTCCAGTGCACATCGGGGAGTGAGTGACATAGATTTAGTTCCTGATTGTGCAGAAATGAAAACCAGTGCTGTCTTGGATGTGTATTAAATCATGTATTCTGTTTTATGGAGTTTGGGCTATAAACAGCATATTTCAGAATAATTAACCCTGTCATTTTTGACTTAAAAGTTTGTTTTTAAAAATAGGAGTGTTTTATGTAGAAAGCAGAAGCCTAAGTGCCTTAATAGATTGCATGAAGGCCAAAAGAACTCAAAGGGCAGTTCCCGTTAACTCACAGGTCAAAATTACCATCAGTTAGCAAGAATTAGGACAGGCCCAGTGAACCCAGGGGAAATTGTGTGCTTGATGAGAAAGAGCTGGGATTGCAACAGGGGCCTCTCACTTGCCTGCTAGGGCTGTGAGGTGAGTGGCCAGCTCCAGGAGTTGTTCCTTTGAGCATGACACATCGGATAAGCGGCTCCTTTTCCACAGAGCCACAGCAGGAATGGATTAACCTCTGTGGAGATCTCAGGGTCTCTTATCAGGGGCCTGCTCAGATTTTCTGCCTGGTGGGTGACATATCTTGATCCTAGTCACTCCCAGGGGTTTTCCTTGAGGTACAGTTTTTGATTTGTTCTGGATTTGTAGCCTACACTTACTTTTCTTTGTTCTCAAAATATGGGAATTTCCTCCATGCAAATTCAAGAGGTCAGCTGCCTGTGTAAAATTCCTAAGTTTTGAATGAAATTCTCCCATGTTCAGGACTCAGAGAAGCCTTCTCTGCAGACTCCCCTTTCCTCAACAATCGTGGGCAGGGATAATTTTCAGTCTACTGTGGCTTGAAGAAGGTCAAATGATAGAAACTGGGTGAGAAACACATAGCAATAATGTTTTTTAGTGCACCTGGGTACTGCTTATGCAAGTGTCTCCAACATATTGCTAAGTTCCTCAGTTTGATTCATCAGGTACAAACATTGAGTGACATGCTTAAGGGTGACCAAGTGAGCAACAGATTTGAAAATGGGTCAGCAACATTTCTTTCTTGGGTATTTGGGAGAAAGCATCTCATTCTACTTTCAGATTCTGTAAATCCATCCTGACTCTTCCAGCACCATGGTGTCATCAGCCATTTCATCCCTCAAGCCCAAGCACATGTAAGATTATTTTTCATGTGGTATTTATGAATGTGATTAGTATTTACAATCTTACAAATGGTCACATATGGAATAAATAGCTTTGCAGTGGAGAGGTCAGTGATCCAGGAAAAAA
The DNA here is from genome assembly GCA_004025045.1 of Sigmodon hispidus. NCBI lineage: Eukaryota > Metazoa > Chordata > Mammalia > Rodentia > Cricetidae > Sigmodon > Sigmodon hispidus. The sequence goes on from PVIH01001048.1 coordinate 38,500, forward strand.
AATGTGTATTTACCCAGAAAAAGGCAAAACAAACATTTCATCAAATATGTACTCTCCCAAAGGACAGCTCAGAGAACTGAAAACAAGTACAGTTTGTCTGTGGTCACTATCCCAAGTTATGCACGTAGATAAGAGCATCTCATCTGATGGACTGAATGAGCAACTTTAATTGATGGAGTCTTACTGTCCTTTGGGTCAGCAAAGGGCATCCTGTTTGTGAATGGGGACTTTGTATATGGTGTCCAGAGTCTACAGAGTCCCAACTCCAGTTTCTTTGGGGGACATGGCCATACAACTTCATAATGTTGGCCCTATCCTTTTTTTCTGCTAATCTTAGCATTCTCCTGTGGCAAAAAGAGTGTAGGTCTCATCTTACAGTAGAAATGACTTCAGCACAGAGGTAATAATTTGCCTTCGGTCTCAATGGCCTCTGTGGGGAAGGCTGGGATTTATGCTAATGAAAAAAAGGAAAAACAACGAATTTGTGCAACCTTTCCCTCTGGTTCTCAGGAAGTAGCTCCAGAAGCACACATGCCTATGCTGGTCACTGAAGGCTGGCACCTCGTGACCAAGCAATCAGCACTAGGAAGCATTCTGCTTAGTGCTCACATATATTAGTTTCATATTTCAAGGACCCAGAGTGGTGGTTTTGGACACAACAGCCTAAAATTCTTAACAAATTTTCTTCTTCTTTCTTCTTCTTCTTCTTCTTCTTCTTCTTCTTCTTCTTCTTCTTCTTCTTCTTCTTCTTCTTCTTCTTCTTCTCCTCTTCCTCCTCCTCCTCCTCCTCCTCCTCCTCCTCCTTCTTCTTCTCTTTCTTCTTCTTTACATTGTCTTCTCTTTTTTCTCTTCTTCTTCCTCCTCTTTCTCCTCCTTCTTCCTGTCTTTGAATGTATGATCATCTTTGCTTAACCATTTTACTGGCAACAAAAGAAAGAGCTTTATACATCTGACCCTATCAGACTGAAGAAGTTCCCATTTTCAGTGTTCATCTTCTTGTCCAAAGCTGTACAGTACTGAATCTTCTTGTGTGGTGCCTTTATCAAGTACAGTGCTTACATTCCAGGCACTCTTTAAAAATTATTTCAGTATTGTTTGATTCATCTTACAAGTGTGGCAACTGGTGTTTTGTTTGTTTGTTTTTCCAATAGAATAAGTCAAACCATAGTAGGCTTCTATAACTATCATTTCCCGAAGTTAAGCAACTTTTGAGTGTTAAGTATCTGTGATGGTGAAGTTCAGCTTGATGGTATCTGAAATTATCAGGGAAGTGGGATCCAGGCATGCCTGTGGGTGATTACCCTGATTAGGTTAGGTAAAGTGGGAAGGTCGGCTCTGCTGGTGATAATATTCCCTAGGATGGTTTCTTGGATTGAATAAAAGGGAGAAAGTCAGCTGAGTACCAGTCTTCTCTGCTTCCCCTGCTGTGGATATGATGTGACCTTGACTCCTTCACCATGGTGGATGGTGTCTTGAAACTGTGAGACAAAGGAACCAGCCCTCTTTCCTTCAGTTGTTTTTGTGCAGGTATTTAATTCCAGCAGCCAGAAAAGTAACAAATCCAGTCCTCCGGAAGATTTTGATCTATTAGGCCACATGTGTGGTTTACACATGCATGTAAAAATGTATGTGAAAATGAAATTTCCACAAATTAGATTACTTGCATATACAATATTCTATACATTGTTCTTTTCTACTACATGGTACATCTTTCAGAGCATTTCTACACCAGCATATATGCGTCATCATCTTTCCTTTGAAAGCTGTGTATTGCTAATGGACACAGAATACCACAGCCTCTGATGAACACATGGCTGTTTTTATTTGTTCATCCAGCTGACTGCTTTCCACATTAAGCATGCTGAACTCCACATGTTGTCACATGCATGGAGAGGGTTCAAGCAGAGAATATGGGCTTGTGACTTTAGCATTTTTCTTTTCATAGATATGAACTTGTTTACTTCCCATGGTTTCTTACCAATAAACTCCCTCATGCAGCACACATGAGGGTGCTTTCTCCTATGGCCCCACTAACTCTGAACTTTATCAAAATGTCAAGTTTCTATCAGATTAATTGTGAAAATATGATTTGTCACTTGAGTGACAAAAAATTGAAAATCAGAAACAAAATGTAGTTTCTAGTCAGTCTTACATACTGTGAAATTTCTCCTATTTTTATCTTTTGCGTTTGCCTTTTTTCTTTGCCGCATTAAACAAAACTGATTGCCATGCATTAGATGAAAATATCTAAAGTATAGACATTGCTACTTTTAGCTTTTGATAATTGTATGCCCCATGATTCATCACTACAATAAAGATATCACATTCACCAAGACAGTTAAGATCACATTGTACTTCTATGCTCCTCTATAAGCCCCTCCCACCGGTCCACCCACTCCTTAAGCCCTAGTTTTACAGGTCAGTATGCATTTCCAGACTTTCATATTTAGGGGGTCATTAGGAATGTATGTCCTATGTCCTTCTCTAGCCTTTTTATTCGGAGCTTTGTTTGATGTATGCTTACCTATTAAACTCTAAATGGGCATTTAAGTGGTTTCTCTTTTTAGAGACATTGTTAAAAGTCCTAGACTGCGTGCTGTGCTTTCTTTTACTCTTACATCTTGCTTTTGACCTCAGAGGAAACATCAAGCTGATTTTCAGCATGTTCACAGTCTCTCATTACCAGCTGTAATGCGGAGACAGTTCAGTTCCTGAATATTGTTCTCAGTGAGTCTCTTTAATTCCATCCATTGCACTGGTTGCAGGTCTCATCAGGTGTGCAGGTGCATTTTGCTAATTAACAGTTTGACTGCCTTTTTAAGTGTGCTGTTGCTGCCCTTCATCAGTGTTTATTTTCTCCTGAATTAGCTTTTTTTCTTACTATCAAAATTTAAGAGCTATTCATATATTCTGAATGCAAGTCTTTCTTAAGTATTATAGAATTCCCAATCATTTTCTGCAAGTCTCTAGATTAGCTTTTTATTCATTTATTATGGTGTCTTTCAAAGAAAATATGTTTTTGTTAGGTCCAACTTACTTTCCCTTTCATAGGCCATAATTTTAGCTCATAACTTTAAAATATTATTTTATATAACACAAAACAAATATCACAGAAGTTTTGTCTTTTTTCATTATAGGAATTTTTTAATTTTGCTTTTGCATTTAGACACATGATCAATTATTCTCTAATTTCTCTATCTGATTAATGGTATAGTTTGGAGTTTATGTTCATTTTTTATATGGTGTTTGGTTGGTAGATCATTATTTAGAAAATACCATTATTTCTACAATCAAAAGATAGTTGTTAATATACATTTGGAATGGCTTCTTACCTTTCTTTGTCATTGGGTCCTCTGACTTGTTCATCTATCTTGATGGCTATATTGTATTGGTGACATAGCATCTTAAAATTATGTTACTCACTGTTAGTCCTTCCTATTCATTCTAGAAAGTGTTCTGGCTACTGTCGGTCCTTTGTGTTTTTATGTATACTTTAGAATAATTTTGTCAATTGGGTTCTGTTGACACTTGTCTGAATTCCATTGATTTACCTGCCTGTGTGTGAGAAATTGAAATCTGAACAACAGTGTGTCTTTTGACCATAAACAAGGGCAGCTTTTCAATTATGTAGGTTTATTTCATCTCTACCAAATTTATTTTGCAGTTTTCAGATACAGTATACAGATTCTTCCCAGCTCCTCTCAAGAGTTAGTCAGCAGCCATTACAGAGATTGCAATCCAGAGACCTGCAGGTAATTTTCATATCCCAAAGCCTCACCTACTACACTAGCATGCTTTTTTTCAATTTGTAAGATGATGTGACCCGAAGGTATAGTTTTCTCTAGATGTCTGTGCTTCTTGACCCTGTTAGAGCACCCTGCAAAATCCTAAACAAAAACACCAGGCTGCTAATCCTTGTCTCCTTCCTGAGCTTACAGGAGAACATTCCGTTCTCACAATAAGCCTGGTATTTGCTGGAGTTTTTCCATGGATATTGACAAATTCCCAGTTTCTTGACAGCTTTTCAACAATTCAGTGTCACATTTTCCAAGTGGTTGTCTCTTCTATTAAGATGATGACTGTTTTGCTTTATAGAGCACTGATACAGTGAATTACATTAGTTGATATTTTCATATTAGACCATCCTTGTCATTTGAAGTTTAACCCACTAGCCATGATCTAACGTGCATTTTACACATAGTTGGGTTCGTTTTGCTCAAATGATGTTCAGAATTTTCTGGTATGCTTGTGGATTATGCTGACCTTTAATTTTCTGTGTTTTCTCCAAGATGGTTTGGATCTCAGCTTGTGGGGTTCTATACATATGAGTTGGAGAGCTAAGAATATTTGATTCTTAATCTAAACTACTTGTGTAATAAAAACCCCTGATCTGTTCTAATATATTTGTTACATATCTCAACAGAATAGGCACATCACCTGTGACATCACAGTCATTTTAATTCATGACAGCATGTTCCATATGATGCTGGTACAGTAATGGAATCGCCTAATGACACATTCCTCAGACTGCATCCCTACTATTAAATGGTACATAAATTTCCTTCCTAATGACTAGTCAGTTATTCTACTGCTCACAGATAATAATTATTTATTTACATTTGAGTTTTAGTTATGTTACACAATGATTGCTGAAGTTTTTGGTGTTTAAAAACCTGTTGTTTTCTTCTTTTTCTTTCTTTCTGTCTTCTTTTTGTCTACAGAGATTTTGAGTTCCTTTGAAACTGCCAACTGTCATGTCAGAGCCTTTCTTTGCTTTGAGGCAAATGGCTATTTTTTTACAGGACCAGAGAATACATATTCATAGTCTACAGGCTTGCAGTCTGTTACAACTCCCATACTCATTCATTAGGGCAGGAAAATAAGGATGTTCACTGGGAAACCAATGAGCATTATCATAGCACCCTGGTGCCTCAACCTTAAAGGACAGCTGTAAATATATCAGGACCTAAGGGATGAAGAGATGAGGCCTCAGTCATTTCTTTCTTAGGATGCTTCCACGTACTTCCATCTGATAAGTGGTAGATGGAAACAGACAACAGGAATCGAGGATGGAGGCACCAACAAACCTGATATGGTTATATGAAGAATAGAATAACCAAATGAGGGTGTCCTTAGCAGCTAGCAGAAATTTTAATGTCATATTGTTCCATAAACTTATAATCCATACAGTCTCCTTCAGAGTCCTTTGATTGGTTCCCTGTCTTTCATATATCCCAAGAGTAGTGGGTTTTTAAGTTCCCTACACAAAATGGCTTAGAACCTACAATGCATACACAATCACATCCTCTATCTGATCATCCCCAGAAGATTTCTGACACCCATACAATGTAAGTGCTGTGTGAAGAGTTGTTAACTATGTGGTTTGTGAAACAATGGCAAATGGTAAGGAAAGGAATCTTGGGACTGAGGTTACATGGCTCAGTTAGTAAGATGCTTGCTGGCCAAACATGAAGATCTGACCTTGATCTCTGGAACCCACATTAAAGCCTGTCATGATGGTGTGTGATTATAATCCTATTGCTATGAATAGGGAGGCAGAAAAGTCCTTTGAACTTGCTGGACAGTCTAACTGGCTGGTCTGAGACCCAGTAGATGACACCTGGAGAATGACATCAAAAGTTGACTTCTAACACATTGCCTCCATCAAATGACACACACATAATATAAACATAATTCTCATCTGAAAAATTTTTACCTGTGGTTGACTGAACTCATGTACACAAAACATGTCTCTTTGAATGGTTGAATATAGACAAATTCACAAGATTTGAAAGAACAGAATGGGTCTTTTTCCCCCCTAGCGCTGCCAGGCCTGCAGGTCTGCATGGAGCCGCTGTTGCGGGTTTCTGTTCCACAGGATGGGGTTTGTGAAAGTTGTCAAAAATAAGGCCTACTTTAAGAGATACCAAGTGACATTCAGAAGGCGGCGAGAGGGTAAAACTGACTATTATGCTCGTAAGCGATTGGAGATCCAAGACAAAAGTAAGTACAACACACCCAAATACAGGATGATAGTTCCTGTAACTAACAGAGATTTCATCTGCCAGATTGCCTATGCCCGTATAGAAGGGGATATGATAGTCTGCACAGCATATGCCCATGAACTGCCAAAATACGGTGTGAAAGTCGGCCTGAAAAATTATGCTGCAGCCTATTGTACTGGCCTGCTGCTGGCCTGCAGGCTTCTCAATAGATTTGGTATGGATAAGATCTATGAAGGCCAAGTGGAGGTGACTGGAGATGAATACAATGTGGAAAACATTTTGGTCAACCTGGTGCCTTCACATGCTATTTGGATGCAGGTCTTGCCCAAACTACAATAGGCAATAAAGTTTTTGGGGCCCTGAAAAGAGCTGTGGATGGAGGCTTGTCTATTCCTCCTAGTACTAAGCGATTCCCTAGCTATGATTCTGAAAGCAAGGAGTTCAATGCAGAAGTGCATCATAAGCATAACATGGGTCAGAATGTCACAGACTACATATGTTACCTGATGGAGGAAGACGAAGATGCTTACAAGAAACAGTTCTCTCAGTACATAAAGAACAACATTGCTCCAGACATGATGGAGGAGATGTATAAGAAAACTCATGCTGCTATCAGAGAGAATCCAGTCTATGAGAAGAAGCCAAAAAGAGATGTGAAGAAGAAGAAGTGGAATCATCCCAAAATGTCCCTTGCCCAGAAGAAAGATTGGGTTGCTCAAAAGAAGGCAAGCTTCCTTAGAGTTCAGGAACAGGCTGCTGAGAGCTAAAGCAATTTTTTATGAAGACTTTTTTCATAAAGATAATGAACTTACTGACCAAGCAGCCAAAAAAAAAAAAAAAAAAAAAAAAAAAGAACAGAATGGAAATCTGTCTATCTATCTATTCATTCTCAGAAAGGCTCTTCCCACCTTTTACCAGTTATCTCTACTAGTCCTGTTTCCTAATTCACAGCAGAGAAGAACCTCTCCCAAGACTCCCTTTTGAGGCCTTTGCCTGAAGCCAAGCTCTCCCAGGATCATTGCAGTTTTGTTTTTAAGTATTGTTACTACTGGCCCAAGAGGAAAACAATGTGACCAAAGACAAAATGAAGACAATTGAAAATCTTGAGAGTCACTACCTCAAGCCAATTATCTTTTGCATTCATTCAAACATAAAATGGACAAAGAAATTACTTCTACTTGTTACTTTAATATTATTATTTATATGAGCTTTCTCTTTATGCTCCATAAATATATTAATTCTAGAAAGGAAATGGCTGACTTCTTCTGTATTAATTCTCCTAATGTGTGAGTATATATTCACCTTCTAACTATAATAGAGCCATATGTGTTCAGTAGTAGCCTTCCTTTTGAAATTTGACTCTTTCCAAGGCTAGTTTTGAGATCTGGCATGACATTCACAATGTTAAACCATGATCATGATATGCAGGTCTTCATCAATAGTTGGTGATCTGTTGCTATAGGATGAATTTAGCTCTTTGCTATAGTACCCATAGCATTCAAGGATGAATTTAGCTCCATGCTTCAAGACCAGCATGAGTGACTGGAATATCTTTTTCTGGATTTCACTTTTTGAACAGGATTCAGTAAATTTCAAGGTACTAAATACTACAGTTTTTTAAAGGCACAGCATTAGTTGGATTTTTCAACTGTTGGATTTTGTAAGTATTCTGGGCATTCTTAGAGTAGAACAGACTATCTTATGTTCTAATATTAAATTAGATATAGCCAATGTATTTTTGATTTATAATACTTACAGCTCCTGCTGAATGTGAGTGTATTAGGACATAACCCCAGTGTAAATCAAAGTGAATTTGTATAAGAGTTTTATCAGAGCTTATAAGAGAACAAATTAAAAACAACTTAACAATTTTCTCTCAAATATTCAGCTTGTATCTATTGAAAACACTCATATTTCCAGAATTATATAAATATTATAATGTATTATATATATATAAATAATGTTGAGAGTAAGTTTATACCACCAGAAATAATACTATTAAAATTAAGAGGGAAACCATGTTAATCAAAATAAATGTCTAAGATTTCTAGCATTGTCTAAATCCATCTAATAGTTACTTGCTTTCTGGAATCCCCAAATTGTCCTCTTAGTTTTTCTCTTTTTCTTTTTATCTCATTGGAGAAGGGACTATGTCAATATATAGCTCATGTTTCTATCTGAGGCACTGGTCCTGGCGGCACACGTTCATTTTGCCCAAGTTAAGAGCATCTGTGCTTTTGCCCAAGCCTGGGTCATTAGACTTGCTGGCAACTTCATTTGACGGAGCACTGACAAGCTTCTGGTTCCCACTGGCATCCTAACGTCAAACACAGACTTCATGATTTTCATAGTAAGCTTTACCATTTTCCAGGCATTTCAGCACTTCACTGGGTGTGTATGTTACTACATTAGACTGTTTGGTGAGGACATCAATGTGTACTTTTTAAAATACAATAAAAGAAAACAGAATCTTTAGGGGACTTGCCTTTGATTTCTTAGTGAAATGCTTTATTTCTTTTCTCAAATTCTAGAAAGAGACGTTACAAACACATTCATCTATAGAGAACAGTTGAAGGGTTTCCTTTGCCTTTCTGTTTCATCTGTTATTTGTGACGAGAAAACAGGAGTAATCACTTACATTGGTAAGGCTGAAAATGGCAATTGAGCTGACCTCAAATCTGATTTCCTTGGGGAGCCTTCCAGAGTACAGGGGTCATGGCTGAAACAGTCAGGCATGCTCTCTAGCACCAAGGTCCTGGCCATCTTCCATCCTCTGTGGGTAATTTGCCAAAGTAAACTCTGAATGGATGGGGTCTCTTTCAGGTCACTTTCTTTCCAGCCTTAGATGGAAAATTAATCTTGGTACAAAAGATGGGAACAGCCCTCAACCATGGGCAGGGGTATCCACAAATTTACATGTGAAAGTTCTGTTATGTCCTTAAATCTCAGGAGTGTAACCTAAACTGAGACCTATCTCACCACCATCTCAACTTTACCTGATCATTAATTTAGCTGCTGTAGTTCTTTTGGGACAGGGATTAATGTTTCCTTAGTTTTCTGGGGCAAAACGGCTTCAGTGAGTCTTAATGAAGCACTTCCACTTTTGCCTGCTCTGGGTCTTCCATCCCTGAATTTAAGGCCATCCCCTTAAACACACACACCAGAGACTGTAAGAAATAAAAATAAAAAGAATTGATAACCAGGCTGCAGGTTTACAAGTTGGGTACATGAAAAATCACCAAGACAAAAATCTCTGGCTGAAATGATGCCAGTAGCCTGGGGGTTTCAATTCCATCTCTCTCTCTCTCTCTCTCTCTCTCTCTCTCTCTCTCTCTCTCTCTCTCTCTCTCTCTCTCTCTCTCTCTCTGTGTGTGTGTGTGTGTGTGTGTGTGTGTGTCTTAGATCCATGCTGAAATTGAACTGGACAAGAATGAATATTGAAAAGAATTTAGCTAAGGACAGGGCCTTCAGTAAGGATCCCCAAAGCTCTGCCAAATAACATTTTTCAGTGGATTTCTATTCCTGATATTCATACTGTCAAAGAGAAGTAAAGGCAAGCTGGGACTTTTGTTCTCTAAAGTGCAGACAGAGCTAACCAAGGACAGATGCTTTACATGGAGCAACTGGAAGGAAATGCAAAACAGAAAGAGATGGGACCTGCTTTTATGTTTCTTTTTCTTCTACAGTAAGACTTTTTTTCACTCATTAACTAAAAATGCAGGCATACATCCATCTTCCACTCAAGGCCTTTAGGTCTTAAGAGTGATATCAGCCTCATAAGTGTAAGTGGGAAGCAGTTTAAATGACTCAGCAGAAATCCACCACCACCATGGGTCATGGAAATTAGTCCACAGAGGACTCACAGGGCACTCTTCATTGTGCTTTTATTTTTAATGGTTCCAGTTACCCAAGGTCATGATGTGGTGACTTTATTTCTGACCTGTTGTCCTAAGGTTTTTGGTAGCTTACTGCTGTTACAATGCTGCAATCACTTTATTTTATCTCATTATGACATGTTACCTCATTACCTGATAGTTGAAGACCATAAGATATTTTGAGAAAAACCAGTCACTTTGATTTTATCACTGTGCACTGTTTTTATTATTGATCTCCTAATGCTTCACAGGAAGATCCATGACATGCATCTATCGAGTTTAGCACCATCTATGGTTCCTAGTATGTTTTATCCAAGGAGTTTCTTAGATAAGTCCCTGTAGACAGCTAACTCCAGGGTTGCAAGGCAATGCACATTCTGGCATCTTTTCCTGGGCTGCTAACACTAATGCATCATCCTGAGTATGAGATATCACTGTTGTAGTCCAAGGCATCTGGTCCTGCTTCCCCAGTGGTCCTCATCCCCATCTCCTGCCAGCAGTGCTCCCACAGGCCCTGCCTCCTTGATAGGACAAAGGAAAGTCTCATCCTTTGAGAATGGACCTGTTCCATTCCTTTACCAGAACCTTACCTCACCAATCTGACATAGTGTGTGGGAACAGATTTACTCTTACAACTCCGGTCCTGTGATTTCTGTTGGGCTCAGTAGTAGGAAACACTATAATAAACACTGGCTGTTTAGGCACTGTTATTACTAGCAATATTAATATTATGGTGACTTTGCTCAATGCACAACTTGTAGGATTACTTCAGAGCATCTCTTCCTGTCTATCTGCTTGACCAGTCAGACTCTGACAACACTTGAAGAACTGATTGACCAGGCCAAATAGGCATACCCGGGAGGGCCTGTCTAATGACATTGTTTGTGAAAATTGACCATTTCAAATGGGGCTGCTTTTGCCTAGTATGGTACCCAGGCTTCTAGAAGTTCTTCAGCATTCAGGAATTTCGAGCTTCTTGGTGGTACTTGAAATGCCCAGGTGTCTGGTGTTTAGGGGACAGAGTATCAGCAGGACGTTGAATCTGGATACTGAGGGCTCATCAGGCCAACATTGCCAGAGGGTTGCAGGCAGACAACAGCTTCTCAATCAGATTTACTACATGAATGACCCAGATTTAAATTCTGTGTGATCTTTGATACATCAGGAAGGGAATCATGGGAATGTCAAATTATGATTATTGGATGAGATTTGAAAGCCCTGTGCTGAACAGATGCTGGGCGTTTTCCATCTGCTTCTATCACCACATTTAAAAATCATTCGGTGTCACAATTATGAGGTGATTTTTGCTCAGCTCTTACCATCAATTATAACGTAATATGTTTAGAAGATAGGTTTTTATGGTATTGCATTTGGGAGTGAAAAAGTTATTGTTTTATGTGTGACTCATTGAAAGGATGATGCTGCACTAGTGATAATCGCTTCAGAAATGCCACACATTCAGGAACAATCCCAGAAGAGCTTTCTCTAGCACCATCTCTCTAGGAAAACAGAGTGATTATCTTAGTTCTCATGTCAAGGCAGCATTTGGAGCTAGCATAAGGGGAATGTGACACAGGGGTGCGCTTCCTGACTCTATGAGTCAGTCTGGGGCCCTTCCATCCTTTCCGTGTTCAGACCACTCTTACCAAATCTGCAATTGAAATCTCAATTAAGCCTCATGAGCTGGTATCAGTAACCACAATACAAAGACTCTTTACATTCAGTGCATGTGTGAATGAGAAAGGATCTGGAACATGCTTTCACTAAGGAAAGACAAACATACATGCAAGCCCCACACCAAGGAATTGGAATGTTGGCAGGAGACCCCAGGAGATGCAGAGATTTGAGACAACCTGTGTTACATCAGAAGCAGAAGAAGAAAGGAACGGATGACAGGGACCTCAATCAAACAACCTTAATGCAGTGGGGGAGTGGCAAGGGCGGAGCAAGGGGTTGGGTAATCAAGGACCTCGGTGGACTCACAGGCTGCTTCCATCTTGGTTTACAGACACCACTAATGCCAGACTCGGAGTTTCCGAGAGAAATTCAAAGCCCAATCAGACTTTCTAAGGTGTCTAATTTCAATTGTGTGTGTATGTCTAAACACTGATGCAACTGAAGGGTATTCTATCTAGACCTTCAGTCTAACGAAGACCCAGGAATTTGAAAAATTTACTTCGTGATGCAAGTCTTATGAGACACAAAGACAAGACAATATAAGACTTATCTCTGTTCAAGAAAATATCTTAAAGGTTTTGACAATTGTTGAGAAAAAAAATAACTTCACGTGCTGGTTAACTTTTGTCAACTTGAAAATTAGAGTCATTTGGGCAGAGAAAATCTCAACTGAGGAATTGCCTCCATCAGACTAGCCTGTGGCTCTGTCTGAGGGTGTTTTCTTAATTGCCAATGATGCAGGTGGTCCCAGCCCACTGTAGGCAGCACTGTACCTCGACAGGTGAGCCTGACTGGACAAGGCAGAGAGCGCAAGCCAATCAACAGCATTCCCTTGTGGTTTCCATTTCTGTTCCTGCCTTGATTGCCTCCTTTCAACAATGGACTGTAGCCTGTAAGCCAAATAAAGCTTCCCCCACCCCAAGGTGCTTTTGGTCAGTGTTTTATTATAAGCAACAGAGAAACAAAGTAGAATTCTTCTTGAAATGTATCTAATAGGAAGTCCCCATGCTAAAACTAGTTCTTAGCATCAGAGACCTCATTGTAGGGTTGGTGCCTGGCCTAAGAGGCCACAGGAGTTCCTTCTCACTTTTCTGCCATTCTCCTGAGGATGTAGTGAGAAATGGGCTTCTGTGAGCCAGCTGTGGACTCACGAACCCACATCTGTTAGTTCCTTGATCTGGACTTCCAGACTACAGAAGAGTGAACAATAATCCTCTTTCTTTTAATTCATCCACTTTATGATACTTTCTTACAGCAAACAAACTAAGACACACATCACATTTTAAGAGTTATGTGGTTATCTAAGTTAAGGTCACCAAGGCTGGGATGAAATACCATGGCCAAAGCAACAAGGCGTGGAAAGGGTATATTTGGTTTACACTTCTCTGTTAATGCTCATAATCTAAGGAATTCAGGACAGGAACTCAGACAGGACAGGTACATAGAGGCAGGAACTGATGCAGAGACCATGCAGGAGTGCTGCTAAATGACTTACTCTTCATGGCTTGTTCAGCCTGCTTTCTTTTAGAACCCAGGACCGCCAGCCCAGGAATGGTACCACCCACAATGAGCTGAGCCCTCCTACATCTACCACTAATTTAAAATAAAATATCCTACAGGCTTGTATATAGCCCTGGGTCTTATGGAGGCATTGTGTGTGTGTGTGTGTGTGTGTGTGTGTTATTTATTTATTTTACACCTCAACAAAAGATTTCTTACCCTCTTCTCCTCCCAGCCCCTCCCCTCCACCTCTCCTTTGTCTTTCCCCATCCATCCACTTCTCTGCTTCTATTCAGAAAACAGTAGGCCTTCCATGGATATTGACAATACATGATATTTCAAGTTGTAATAAGACTAAGCACCTTGCCTTGTATTAAGGTTGGGCAAGGTGATTCACTATGAGAATCAGGGTCCCAAAAGACAGCCAAAGAATCAGAGACAACCCCTGCACTTATTGTTAGAAGTCCCATAAGAAGAGAAAGCTACACAAACTGTTCCATGTGTGTAGAGGGCCTAAGGCAGTCCCATGCAGGCTCCCTGGTTGTAGGTTTAGTTTCTGAGAGGCCTGTGAGCCCAGGTTAGTTGATAGTGTGGGTTTGCTTGTTGTGATCTTAATCCCTTTGGTACCTAAAATCCTTCCTCCCTCTCTTCAACAGGATTCCTAATGCTTGGCCTAATGTTTGGCTTTGAGTTTCCACTAATTGCTGGATGAAGCCTTTCTGGCTAGGCACCAATCTATGAGTATAGTAGAATGTCCTTAGGCATCATTACATTGCTTTTCTCCCCCTCCAGTTGTGTTTGGTTCTAGGTCTCAGGGTCATGCAGCTTTTGGGTCCTAGTGCTCCAGACAATGTCAGTTGTGGGCTCAAGCTCATAGCATAGGCCTTAGGCTGGACCAGGCATTGGTTGGCAATTGCCACAATCTCTGTGTCAGTCTTACTCCAGCACATCCCATAGGCAAGACAGACCTGTGTGTCAAAGGTTATGTAGCTGAGGTGGTGTCCCATTCCCTCCATTGGTAATCATGCCTGGTCACAGAAGGTAGCTAGCTTGGGCTATGTGTCCCCTTTTGCTAGAAGTCATCCTTGTAGATTCCTAGGAGTTTCTCTTGCACCAGGTTTCTACCTGACCCATAAATGACACCCTTTCCAGTCAGCTTTTTCAATATTCTGCCCAGATGTTATCCCACTTGATCACCCATGTTCCCATTTCCACCCACCCTCAGTCCACCCATAAAATACCTTCTATTTCCCCTTCTCAGGAAGATCTGAGTGTTCCTTGAGCCCTCCTTGTTACCCAGCCTTTCTGTGTCTCTGAATTGTAGCATGGTTTTACATTTTGTAGCTGTATTGTGTATATATCATGTTTGGTTTTCTGGGTCTGGGTTACTTCACTCGGGGTGATTTTTTTCTAGTTCCATCCATCTGCCTCTGAATTTCATGATTTCATTTTTTTAACAGCCAACTAACAGTTCATTGTGTAAATGAACCACATTTTCTTTATTCCTCAGTTGAGGGATACCCAGGTTGTTTTCAGGTTCTGGCTATTACAAATAAAGCTGCTACAAACATAGTTGAGTGAGTGTTTTGTGGCAACATTAAACATGATTTGTGTATATGCCCAAGAGTGGTATGGCTGGGTTTTAAGGTAAATAGATTCTCAATTTTCTGAGAAACCCCCAAGTTGATTTCCAAAGTGACTATACAAGTGTGCAAGCCCACCAGCAATGGAGGAGTATTTTCCTTGCTCTACCTCCTCTCCAGCATGGGCTGACACTTGGGTTTTTTATTTTAGTCATTTTGAAAGGTGAAAGGTGAAATATCAAGGTAGCTTTGATTTGCATTTCCCTAATGACTAAGTATGTTGAACATTTCTTTAAGTGTTTCTTAGTCATTTCATATTCTTCTGTTGAAAATTCTGTTTAGATTTGTACTCCATTTTAATGGGATTGTTTGTTTATTTTTGACGTCTAGTTTATTGAGTTCTTTATATATTTTGGAACTCAGTAAGATGTGGGGATGATAAGGATTTTTTTCTCATTCTATAGGCTACTATTTTGTCCTAGTGATGGTGTCCTTTGCTTTACAGAAATGTTTTACTTTCGAGAGATCTCATTTATTAATTATTCATCTTAAAGCCTGTGCTATCAGTGCTCTACCAGAAAGCTGTCTTCTGTACTATTGTGTTAAAGTATATCCCTTATTTACTTTCCTTTTAAACTTTTTTATTATGAATAAAGTCATATTTTTTATCTGTGCACATCCTTGTTCAAGCTCTGTAGCATGAAACCAGAAGCTACCCAGGTAAATTCTGATGATGTCAAGGAGCCTGAGCTGGGCAGGGTGTGGTCAACTGGAAAGAGCCGGGGAAGAGGAGAGAGCCTGGCCCTTTTTTGACATGTGGCTTGGTTGGGAAGGACCTCTCAGTTTGAACCTCTCCTGCACATTATTTCTGCCTTTTCCCCTCTGAATATCCTCTGTACCGTAAGTGGCTTTGGAATAATAAACATTACCTGAATATATAAATATAGTGGCCTGATAAGTTCCATGACAAAGCTCTCTTTCCCCTCCCATCCCTTCCAGTCACTCTCTCTTCTCCACTTTATCTCCTCCCCAGCAAGGGCAGGAGATCACAAGGTCCCAATATTGCTCAGTTCAGCCTCCACTCCAGGCAGATCCACTTTCCTCACCCCAACATCAAGACTGGGTCAGGTGTTCCTCTGGAGGGAATGGGCTCCAAGGTGCCAGTCCAAGGTGTTTCAGGTCCCAAGTTGTTCAGTGGTTGTGGTTTGCAGCTTGGGCATGTTTTGCTTTTGGTATTTTGTTTAGAGTCCACTAATGAGTGAGTACATCCTCTGCTTATCTTTCTGGGCTTGTGATAACTCACTCAGGAGGATATTCTCTAAATCCATCCATTTCCCTGCAAATTTTAGGATATCTCTTTTTCTTACTGCTGAGTAGTACTCCATTGTGTGGATGTACCACAGTTTGTTAATCTATTCTTCATTTGAGGGGCATCTAGGTTGTTTTCAGGTTCTTGCTATTATGAATAATGCTGCTATGAACATAGTTGAGCTAATGCCTTTGGAGTGTGAATGTGCATCATTAGGGTTTATGCCAAGTAGTGGTATTACTGGATCTTGGGGAGATGGATTCCCAGTTTTCTGAGAAACTGCCATACAGCATTCCAGAGTGGCTGAACAAGCTTACAATCCCACCAACAATGGAGGAGTGTTTCCCTTGCTCTGCAACCTCTCCAGCATAGGCTGTCATCAGTGTCTTTTATCTTAGCCAATCTGACAGGTGTAAGGTGGTATCTCAAAGTTGTTTTGATTTCATTTCTCTGATGGCTAAAGATGTTGAGCACTTTTTCAAGTGCCTATCATCCATTTGTAATTCTTTGGCTGAGAATTTCCAATTTAGTTCTGAACCCCATTTTGATTGGGTTATTCAAGGTTTTGGGCTCTATTTTCTTGAGTTCTCTATATATTTTAGAGATCAGTCCTCTATTACTTGTAGGGTTGGTGAAAATCTTTTCCCATTCTGTAGGCTGTTGTTTTGTCCTATTGACAGTGTCCTTGGCTTTACAGAAGCTTCTCAGTTTCAGGAGGTCCCACTTATTGATTGTTGTTCTTAGTGTCTGTGGCACTGGTGTTATATTTAGGAAGTGGTCACCTGTGCCAATGCGCTGGAGGGTATTTCCCACTTTCTTTTCTATCAGGTTCATTGTGGCTGGGTTTATGTTGAGGTCTTTGATCCACTTGGATTTGAGTTTTGTGCATGGTGATAGGCTTGGACCTATTTGCATTTTTCTACACACTTCCTTCCAGTTAGGCCAACACCATTTGTTGAAGATACTTTTTTCCATTGAGTATTTTGGGCCTCTTTGTAAAAGATCAGGTGTTCATAGGTTTTTGGGTTTATGTCGGGATTTTCAATTCGATTCCATTGATCCACAAGTCTGTTTTTATGCCAGTACCAGGCTGCTTTTATTACTGTAGCTCTATAGCATAACTTGAAGTTGGGGATTGTAATGCCTTCTGAGGTACTTTCAATCAGGTTCAATGTATCTGGAGTAATGTTTAGATCTTGGGTCCACTTGGACTTGAGTTTTAGGGTGCAGGGTGATAGATATGGATCTATTTGTATTCTTCTGTATACCAATGTACATTTAGACCCATACTATTTGCTGAAGATACTTTCTTTTTTTATTGTATAATTAAAGCTTCTTTTTCAGAAAACCAGGTGTCCATAGGTGTGTAGATTTGCATCTGGATTCAATATGATCCATTGATTCATTTGCATGTTTTTATGCCAATACCATTTGGTTTTTGTTGCTATATCTCTGTGGTAGAGCTTGAAATTGGGGATGGTGATAATCTTATAAGTTCTTTTATTAGTTTTAGCTATCCTGGTTTTTTGGTTTTTTTCATATGAAGTTGAGCATCCTTTCTAGGTCTGTGAAGAATTGTTTGGGAATTTTAATGAGGATGATATTGAATGTGTAGATTGCCTTTGGTAAAATGGCCATTTTTACTATGTTAATCTTTCCATCTTCTGACATCCTCTCCAATTTCTTTCTTCAAAGGCATGGAGTTCTTGCCATACAGGTCTTTCACTTGATAGGTTAAAGTTATGCCAAGATCTTTTATATTACTTGTGGCTATTGTGAAGGGTGTTGTTTCCCTGATTTCTTTTCTCAGCCCTTTTATCACTTGTGTATAAGGAGGCTAGTGATCTTTTTTTAAAGTTAATCTTGTGACAAGCCACTTTGATAAAGATCTTTATCAGTTGTAGTAGTTCCTGGTAGTGTTTTTGGGTCATTTATGTATACTATCATATCATCCGTAAATAATGATACTTTGACTTCTTTTTTTTTCCAGTTTGTATCCCTTTGATTTTCTTTAGTAGTCCTTATATTGTTCTAGGTGGAATGCCAATTACTATATTGAATAGATATGGAGAGAGTGGACAGCCTTGTCTTGTTCCTGATTTAAGTGGAATTGCTTTGAGTTTCTCCTCATTTAATTTGACATTGGCTGTCTGCTTGTCTGCTTGATGCATATTGTTTTTATTATGTTTAGTTATGTTCCTTGTATTCTTGATGTCTGCAAGACTTTTATCATGAAGAAGTGTTGATTTTGTCAAAGGCTTTTTCACCATTTAATGAATTGATCATGTGAATTTTTCTTTTAGATTGTTTATATGATGAATAACATTGAAGGATTTTTATTTGTTGAACCATTTCTGCATCTCTGAGATAAAGCACACTTGATTGTGGCATATGATCTTTTTGATGTATTCTTGGATTTAATATGTGAGTATTTTATTGTATATTTTTGTACTGATATTCAGGAGGGAAATTGGCCTGAATTCTCTTTCTTTGTTGAGTCTTTGTGTGATTTGGGTATCAGGGTGACTATGATCTCTTAAAATAAATTTGACAATGGAGGCATTTTATTAATAGGGTTTCTTCTTCTCAGATTGTTTTAGCTATGGTCAAGTTGACATGAGACTTTAGCACTGTGTATCTTCAAATTCTTGAAATTTATTTTTAAAAATACATTGTTATTTTATCTTTTTGTGAACATAATCATTTATTTGTCTTTACAGTGATGATGAAAGAATGTACAGCTATCTTCTTTCAATAAAGTATAAAAAAATCTGTTTATATACAGTGAAGTCATAATCATCTTTAGTTGGGAAACTTATTTGGGACTCCTGATCTGTTTATATTAAAACTGTGGGGAAAACAAATATCTCAGTTCAGTGCTACATTTCCAGTAGATTGCACCTGGCATCAGAAGCTCCACTTCATTTTAAGGATCCTGTTTGATATTATAAAAGACTCATTTTAAGTCCTAGGACTCAAAATAAACATTATTTGGAGTAATAGATATATACATCAAAAATATATCTAGAAAGGCATTGGTTAGTGCTATTAAAGAGCTCTATGTCCTCAGGTACACTTTTTTCTTATAGGCAAAACCTGGTGGAAATGTTTAATTCGGTTTCTAGCAATTTGCTCTTGGAGAAAGAAGGTCAGTGGGAAGTTACCTGATCATATCTTAAGCGTCATCTCCACTGTCTACACCAATGTCTACCTCCTCCATGTCAGAAGCCATGTCTGCCATCAGTGCTTCTTCCAATTTCTTGTGTACTTGTTGGACTTGCTCTTCCTGTTTCCTAATGTCTTCATCTGTGACAATGAAAGCTTTGCAGAGGGGGCTGAGATGTGTTAAGCCAGACAGCAGGGTTATTTTATCTTTTGTGTGTATGGATGTTTTGCCTGAATGTATGGTTCTGCCTGATACTGGAGTACCAGGTGTTTGTAAGCCACTCAAGGATTGAACCTAGGTCCTTTAGAATAATAGCCAATGCACTTAATCCCTGATGTATCTCTCCAGGCTCTCAAAACTGACCCTTAATGTGGTTCTTTTCTCAGTCACTTAGTTAAGGAGGGGCGGACATAAAAACTTGCACAAAGGTGACAGATATTTGATGTTCTGATGTCACCTTAAAAATGTGAACTCATCATGCCATGAGCACTCCCCTGGGCTGGATTTTTTTCTTTCTGATGGTTCTAACTCTCATTCATCTGTTTTCTGTCACATTATTTACTCTAGTGATCTGTTTCCTGTTGGGGATTCAACCTCTTTATAATGATTTTATTCTTTGACTTTTGCTCAAGTGTGACAAGTATTAAAAAAGAAAAAAAAAAAACAACCGTAATTCTAGGTGTCTGCCTAATGAATTTTTGAAAGTTGAATGCTTGTGTGAAATCATGACCAACACCAAGAATCAAAACATAAAATCCCAAATTTTCCTTTGGCTTTTTCAGTAGTTCTTTCTCTACTTTACAGGCCTCCTACTCTGATTTCTGATAAGTTTACTAACAGTTTTCAAATGTATATGATTAGTGTCATCTTAGGATACTGTTATTTTTGTCTTGTTTGCTCAATATTCTGAGTTAACAGAATGAGCTTATACAGCAATTCTCATTGTTTCTTTATCTTATATGAATTCATATATTATTATTTAAGTTTTAAGTACCTGTACAAATTGAACATGTTACCAGAACACCATATGGTATCTTGATATTTGTATGGCCTGTGTGACAATCAGGTCAGCATGCTGTCTCCTCTGACACCATTTCCTTGTAACATCTTGAAATGTCCAGTACATTGTCCTCATTATCTACAGTCACTCTATTGTGTTTTAGAACAATGCATGTTTAGAACAATATATGTTGCTCAGTAACTTAGTCCATAGTCATTAAATGCTTTCTTCTTTCTCCACTTTTCCTCCTTAGTCACAGATGACTATCGTTCTACTTACAGCTATTATGAGACCTTCTTTTAAAACCCCACATATAAGATCACGTGTCATTTGTCCCTTTGTTCTAGCTCATTTCACTTATCGCCAGCTCAATTTGTGTTATCATCAATGTCAGGATTTTCATTCTTGAATGGATATTTCTCTCTCTGTCGTCTCTGTCTCTCTCTCCTTCCTCTTCTTATTCTTTCTCTCTATCTGTATTTTCATACACACACATACACATATATAAAATCTGCCATGTTATTTGTCTTTCATCAATTAATAAATGCTTAGATATTTTCAATTTCTTCCTTTTGAAAACAGTGAGGCAATGATCCTGAGTGTGTGAATGGCACATTTTTCTTCTCTTTGAATGTAATGACACTCAGAAATGTCATTACAACAGTTCATATGGCAGTTGTATTTTTTTCTTTTTAATTTCTGAGGACCTCCGTGTGGTTCACTTATTTCCATTGCCATTAAGTGTGTGAAGCAGTTCTTTCCACCATATCCTTGGCATCACGTGTTAGACCTTGTGAGGATTTTCATTCTTCCTACAGAGAGTTGACTCCCTCACGGGACTCACTATGCTGTGAGGCATTCCTTACCACTCCCCAGTGGTTAGTGGTGTGAAGCATTTTTAAAATAATATTTGCCCACTTAGGTTTTCTTTTGAAAATGTAATCTTGTGTATTGAACATCTCTTCGTCAGGAATCTTACTGTTGCTGTTCAGTTTTCAGATCTCCTCATGTTCCTGGGGGGTTTTCATGGATAAAGCCCATTAAATTGTGTCTTCATGATCTTATATGTGCCTTCTCTTTCCAGTGTGATATCATCTGATATATTTTTGCTTCTGTTCCTATGCTTCGGGTCTTGTTAAAAAACATTCCCCCCCCCACTTATGTGTCCCAAAGCATTCACTGAAGTTTCTCCACTAGGGTTTTCAAACTTTTGGGGTATTGTATGTAAATCTTCTTTCCTTTGAAGCTGTTTTTGTGACTGATAAAACATGAGGGATAGCTTTATTCTTTTCCATGTGGATAACCAATTTTCATAGCACCACTTACATTAGAGCCTTTCTGTTCTATACTACTTGTTTCTGCATTTTCATAAAATAATCAGCTGGCTTGGGGCTAAAGAGATGGTACATACAGTCCTAACAGAGAGAGCTTCCAGGGAACCTGAGTTTAGTTGCAAGCATCCAGAAGTATCTCTAGCTCCATAGGACATGATGCCTTAGACCTGTAAAGGTGCTTGTTCTCTCTCTCTCTCTCTCTCTCTCTCTCTCTCTCTCTCTCTCTCTCTCTCTCTCTCTCACACACACACACACACACACACAGTAATAAATTCTTTATGAATCAATTGGCTGCAGATTCATGAGCTCACTTTTAGGTAGGATCATTTTTTTTTTCATTTTACTAGCCTATGTATCTGTAGTCATACCAAACCATACTGTTTTATATATCATGACCTTTAATATATTTTGAAGCCAAATAATATATTGCCTCCTGCTTTGTTCATTTGTTCAAGATAAATTGGGCTGTTCAGAGGGTTTCAAAAATACTTATATATTGATTTTTGAACTCCAACTGCTGGATTGGTTTTGTAGTGTCAGAAGGGTTTGGTGGATTTTCTTGAATTTTCTATATAAAGATCACATCAGCTGCAAACACTGACCTTTTAATTTTTTCTTTACTGGTTTGGAAGTACTTTCTTTCTCTTCCCTAATTTCTCTGCCTCCGTCTTTCCTTACAGCACTGAGGAAAAGTGCTAAAAGCACTCAGGCCTAAATGGTTCCAGACCTTAAAGTTGACACTTCCAGCTTTCCCTGCTCAGTGCTGTCTCTCTTGGTATGGTTCACTACATATAGCCTTTATTGTATTTAGGTGTGTCCAGTGTTCACACTGTGTGGTTGTGCTGGCTAGGTTTTTATGTCAGTTTGACATAAGCTGTTGTCATCTGACAGGAGGGATCCTCAATTGAGAAAAGATCTCTGTAATATTTTGTTGTTAGCCCAGCCTGGAAAATCATTTTCTCAATCAGTGATTGATGGGAAATGGCCAAACCCATTGAGGAGGGAGCCATTCCTGGAGTGGCGGTCCTGGGTTCTATAAGAAATCATTCTGGGCAAGCCATGGTAAGAATCATTCTGGGCAAGCCATGGTAAGCAAACCGGTTAGCAGCACCCTCTGTTGAATTTGGTATTTGAGTTGTTGGAATTTGGCCTTCCTTTGGTTTACTTCTTTCTTGTTAACTTGCTAAAGCCTCGTTTGTACTACTGATTATTGGAAGCATGTTACTTTTTTTTTTTAAAAAAAATTCTGTTATTTTATAGGGATTAACAGTTAAACAATTATGCTGAGTCTTAGTAAAGAACCTTTGTTCTTTGAACTGCTGAATAGTGAAGGGACTATAACATATTAGGTGAATATATTTTACATTATGTGAAAGGGATGATAGAGCCTTGGATAGAACATCATGGTTTAGGTTGAAATGTCCTTACAGGCAGCCTCAGATGTTTCAGTAGTTGGTTCCAAGCATATGGCACCATCTTAGGAGGCTGTTTAACCTTCCGGGGATAGGGCTGAATGAAGATAATAATAGTTGGTGGCATGAAACGACAGGCATGTTAGCAGCTATGGCATGCTCCTGACACTGTAGACCAAGCTCTTTTCTATGATTCTGCCAGTGACAGAATCTAAATCCCTGCACTGTGAGTCAAAATACTTCTCTCTCTCTCATGGCATGGCTAATCTTGGTTGTCCACATGATACACCTGGCAAAAGAAAACTTCAATTAAAGACTTTCTATCAGATTGGTCTATGGTCATGTCTATGGGCATTTTCTTGATTAGCAGTTAATATAGGAGAGTCAAACTCACTGTGGCAGTGCCATTTCTGGGCTGGTAGGCCAGGACTTTGTAAGAAAGGTAGTCGACGAAGAGCCTTTATGGGTCTAAAGTAGACCTTCTAAATGAGGCATAGATCCATCTGATAGTGGGTTCCCTGGCAATGGGACCAGGAACTATCCCGGGTACATAAACAGGCTTTTTAGAGCTCACTCCCAATGGTGAGAGTCCTTAATCAGCCTTGATACAGAAAGCAAGGGCTTAGTCCTGCCTTAACTGGATATGCTAGCCAGTGTTGACTACTCAAAGGAAGCCTTACTCCCTTTGAGAAGTTGATGAGGGTGGGGGCAAGGAGGGAAGGGGAACAGTGGATGGTATATAAAAGGAAAAAACTTCTTAAATAAAAATTAAAACTTAAAGACAAATAAAGGTAGTTGAATATGAGCCTAAGAAGCAGTCTGGAGCCAGCATTCCTCCATTGTTTCTACTTCAGGCTCCTGCCTTGACTTCCTGCTCAGGCTTCTCTCAATGATAGACTGTAATCTGAAAGCTGAAGTAAACTCTTTCCTCTCAGAGTTTTTCTTGGCCATGTGTTTATCACATCAACAGAAAGCCAACTAGAACATCCCCTGATACGGCTCATAGTAGGTACTCTCCCACAGCAGCGAGAGAAATGATGAAGTATGTGTGTCATGTTCATCAGCACTCACATCTGTAACCTCACCATGATTACCGCACGTGTACCTGGAGGATTCAGACATATAGAGAAGTGCGTATTATATTATTATATGCACTTTCCTTCTTGAAAGTTGAAAATTTATAGAATAAATGATGACTATACCCACAAGGGACAAAAATCAGAATGTATCAATAGAAATTCAAGAAAGTATGAGTCTTTCTACCAACTGTACCAGGATCCTAGGTTTTCCTCAGTGACGCAACCATGGAAAACAGGCACTGCTTTGTTTATTTTTTTTAACATGGTCATCCCAAGATTTTATACTTCTATAAGGAACCTTAAAGTTCATCCATATACAAACACTTTCATTTGGGGCCTGCCACATGTCCTCTGAATGCCACAAAACCACTGCTCATACCCAATATTCAGTGGCACATAGTTGGCGCTTAGGAACCATCATCAAACAAGTGAATAAAGGTGCAGATAATAAATTGAATATGTGGTTGGATATTGGAAGGACTGACGACACGTATGAACTTATTAGCCTGTCATAAGTACTGATCATTTGCTTCTCACTCCACTTGCCAGTGCCCCACAGTGTGGCAAGCTATAGAGAGCAGTGCATTCATGCACACTGAAGGGGCTTCTTGCTACCAGACAGACTCCTGGTAATAAAGCAGACAAAGTAGGCTAACAAACATTAAAGGCATAAAAAGACCAACAAAGCCAGTGTGCTGCCCCCAGCCTGAAGCAGATGCCACCCTGACACTTTCAGGACTCCTAGATTCCCAGCCTCCCTTCTCTGGTTGAAAGAATTTAAAAAATGAGAAATGCCTTATTCTTCTTTACAGGGACAGGTTATCATAAGTTCCACAAAGCAAAGCAAATGAAGGTTTACTTTATGATAACTTATCCTCCTAAAATGCAAATAATGAACTTGAAAGACCCATAGCAAAGTTGGAGATTATCCATCTGCAAAGGCCTCCTAAGGCCCTTCAAAGACAAAACTGAAGTAGAGTTATAAATAGGAGAAGGGGCAAGCTAGAATATAAGGAGGAGAGTGTGGTGGGAATGGAACGAGATGGCCAGGGACTGTTAGAGAGCCAGGGAAGATAAACAACCCACTGAAAGGACAAGTTCCAAGTTTACAAGCTACCTGGGGAATAGCCATGTCCAAGACAGCCTCAGGATGTCCTGGGAGAGGAGCTGAGAGTGGACCAGGCACATGCACATTTTTTCTTTGTGATTTGCAGGCTTATTGGCATCCAGGGCCTCAGTCTTCCAGAAGCCACCAAAGATAAAGTGCAGACTGAGCCATCCCAATGGGGATAAATGGGAAGCTAATGATTGTAGTGGGATCGTGTTCTGTTCCATTGTAAATAATTGTCCCACCTACTGGTTTAATAAAAATGCTAATTATCCAAAGGCAGACAGGAAGTATGGGTGGGGCTACCAGACTAAGAAAACTTTGGGAACATCTCAGAGCAGAGTAGAGATGCCAGAGAGATCAGTGGAGATGCCAGGAGACGCAGAGGGAAGAACTTGAAATGCTGCTGAGAGAAGGTATTGAGACACATGGCTGAACAAGATAAGAATCATGGGTTGAGTTAAGATGGAGTTAGTAAGTAATATTCTTGGGCCATAGGTCAATCAGTGTAAAGTTAATGTAAACACCTGTGTATTTCTATTAGACTGCGGGTCTGCGGGTCTGAGGGTCTGCAGGTCAGAACCTTAGGCCTAGGCCTGAAAGTCTGGGTCAGAAATCTCTTACAACAAATGATAATGTGGACATGAGAGGGCTTGAAAATCCTACACCTGGGAAAGCACTTGAGAAATGAAAGTTTTCAGACTAAGAGCTGAAACACTGTTGTGTTAAAAAAGGTCTTTGAATAATAAACACAATCTCTAAGGTGCATTGTAAAGTGTCCAACTTGGGGAGAAAAGTTTATTTTCTGGACAGTTCTGAGTTCCTGGAATTTAATCTCTGAGCTTAGAACTGTGCTCTGCCATTCAAGTCCATAGATACATCAGTGAGGAACAGATCAGAGATCAGATAGCTCATTAACTGGTTGTTTTTATCTAAGTTGTTCTATTACCAATAAAAACTCAGAGTCAAATATTGGGGTTAAAACCTAATATATCAAAGAAGTGGAGGAGGATTGACCTGCTGACCTTCCCCTTTTATAAAGGAGACCTAGCAAGAGCATCTCTCTCTACATGTTCCAGACCAAAAGGATGGTGAATCTCCAGTGAATCTCTGAGTCCCTTTCTATTCCTTCCTGTGTTTCTTCTCTGTTTATTTCCCTGGGTCCTCTGCACTTTCTATGGTTAACTCTAACTTGTCACTGGCTGTACCTCATGATTCAGGGTTTATTTTATTAGCAAGTCTCAAAGTTTCCCAATGTGATCATATATTCTGCAATGGAGATGGGTTGCCCTGAGCTGAGCCCATGTAGAAGGTGTGTAGTTCAAGTGAAAAAAGATGCCCCAAACTGAAGGAATGCAATTATTTCCTCTGCTCACCAGTCTCTAGTGCAGAAACCCTAGAGAGTGGGCTCCAAAATCTAGGGCAGAACAGGGTAACAATAGGAAAGGAATATGAGGTCAGTAAACCCTGCCTCGGGCTACTACATACAAGCCTTGCAAATGTTGACAACAGAAGCTATAACCTTTGTCCTGTGAAAACATACACACAGGTGACATGATACAAACCTGAATCTGTATCTGTCGCCTGGAGGTGACTCTGAGGTAACTGGACCCCTTGTGTCGTTTCCCTTCCAAACACTCTGATTCAATGTCCTTTCCTGGTTTATCACTCTTAACAGGTGTATTGGGGTAAGTGACTGAGAAGCCTCCCTTGTTGGAGCCCTGGAGCTGAGGCTTCCATCCTAAAACTCCAGTGACAACAGAGGAACAGAAGGACTTCGTCCAGCAAAGAATCCTCCAAAGCACCCAGACAGTCAGAAAATGAGTGTGGGGATCTTAAAGGACCCTTTCATCTTCATTTGTTGTTTCCAGAGATGCAAACAAACTCTTTATGAGTAGTTTAAATAACTAAATAGGGTTTCTAATTCTAAGCTCCATGGACACTTTTTAATACAGACATTCTTATTATTAAAACTCAACTTTTCAGCTCAGGTGAAAATCACACAGCACAATTACCCATTTTCAAGCAAGCAATTCAGAGGTGTTCAGTGAATTTACAATATGGTACAGCTGTTGCTTCTTCACACTGCCAAATAGCTTTCAGCACTCAAAGGAGACTCAATATCCTGTAAGCAGTCATTCTCATGTCCCATATAATTCAAAAACGTTTTATATAATTGCAACCATACGATGCTTATGCCTTGTGTCTCACTTCTTTTTTTCATATATGTAAGGGCCACTTAAACACTGTAGTGCATATTGATTCTTTTTGCAGCTCTTAGGGACTGTATAATATTCCATTGTAGAAAAGCATTGCATTTTGTTATGTAGTCATCCATCTTTTACTGGCTCTTTGGGTCATTGCCATCTTTTGATTCTTGTAAGCAGTATTGCTGTTATTCATATGCAGCATCTACATAAATATCTGTTAGATTCTTCGAGGGGGAGATAAATTAAAAGGTGAAATCAGCAAATCAAGCCTGATATTTTAAGAATTCCCTGGTTTTCACACAGCAGAAACATTTGCATTCCTGGCAGCAATGTCAATAAGTTTTGCATTCCTTCACGTTTTAAGTCAGTGTGTAGTATGGTCATGTTTTCTTGATTTCTTAAAAAGCATACAGCTGCCCTAATAACTAATGACATGGAACATCTGTCAGTGCGCATATTGGTAGTTCATATACTGCCATTGGAGTGGAGAAATATCTTTCCAAGTCATTGGCCATTTTTCTGTATTTTGGTCTTGTGTTGCTTCCAGGAACTACATGTGTTCTATTTATTAGACTCTTAGCTGAGGTGTACTATGGGGTATTTTCATGGTGTCGTCCCATTCACAAAGCCTCTTATTTTGATGAAACCCCCTCATTTATTTTTGTTTTGTTGCTATGCAGTTGGTGGCTACTAGAAGAACCATTGCACTGCACTGTCCAAGGTGGGGATGTTTTACACTGAGGTTTTCTATTAATGGTTTTGTGGTTTCAGCTCTTACATCTGGAGCTGTGAGCCACAGTCAAGTACATTTATCCATCTTGTGCGGTAACTTCACTCTTTATGTGATTACCCTTGTGTGGACTATACTGCTCTTCCCTGCTGTTAGACTCCACTCTGCTTTTAACAACAGCTGCAGAGACTTCATTCTTGCACTCCAACCATAGTCCTTCCTTTCTTCCTTTTTTTCTTTCTTTTTCCTTCTTTCCTTCCTTCCAGAATGCCTTTTAGACTCATGCCATGTTGTTTTAACCACTATAGCTTTGATAAGTTTCTAAACAAGGAAATCTAAATCTTCCCATTTTATTTTTCCAGGATTGTTTTGGTTTTTCAGAATCCCTTGGAAGTCTAAATAAATTTAATGCTGTTTACATTTTGTGGGGGAAGTCAATAGAACAGTTTTTTTTTTTTTAATATAGGAATTGCAAATGGTCTGGAGACTCATTTGAGCTGTATTGGAATCTGAACAACAATGAGGCTCACAACCCAGACAAAGGTAAGTTGTGTCCAATAGTTTGTACTGTTTTCATTTTAGTCTTCAGCCTTTACCCTGCTTTTAATATAACCCCGTTTTATTGTTCTGATATCACAACTGGAGTGTTCTTTACGTCCTTCTGAGCTGCTCACTGTCAGTGTTGGAAACACAATTGGTCTTTGTGTGTTCACACTCTCTTTACACTTCTCAGATGCTCTCAGCAATTCTGTTTTACAAACAGATCAATCGCCTCAGAGTTTTCTGATTACAAGAACATGCTATCTCATGAACAAAGATGGTCTTGCTTTTTCCTTTCAGTATGCATGTGTATATTTTTAGTTTCATGCCTATTTTCCCTCAGTGAGTTTTCAGAATCTTGGATAGTAATTTTGAGAGTAAGCATCCTTCTCTTGTTCCTGACTCAAAGCCTCTAGCTTTTTATGGCTGCATGTGTGCTGCAGTTTTCCTCAACATCCTTTATTAGATAAGGATGATCGAGAGGGGGGAGGGAGTTGGAACAAGAGATACATGGATAAAAAAGATTTTATTCTATAAAAAATAATAAATAAATAAATAAATAAATAGGGATGTTTCTCCATTCCTTTAAGTGTATTTTGTTTTCAACTTGAACAGAGGATAGGCTTTATCAACTGATTTTTAAAAGATGCCTCAACCAGAACAATCACTGAGTTCTTTTCTACCTTCTATCTGTTGTACAAGGTTTCTGGTCTAGACTTTCCAGTCTAACCCAGAGATTCGGACCCACTCTCAGCCCCGCTTAGCCTCAAATAATAATACACAGCTTATATTAATTTTCACTGATTGGCCTAGGGCCCAGTCATATAGCTTGCTAACTCTTTACCCTTAAACTAATCCATTATTCTTATCCTGTTTGACTATGTGTCTCGGTACTTTTTCTTAGAGCAGCATTCCAGCGTCTTTCCTCTGTGTCGTCTCCTGGCATCTCTGCTATGTCTGTTCTGAGTTGTTCCCAACGTTTTCTTAGTCTGGTAGCCCCACCCACACTTCCTGTCTGCCTTCAGCCAATAAGTGTCTTTTATTAAACTAGTAAGTGGAACAATATTTATTTACAATGGAACAGAATACAATCCTAATGCATCTATCAATGTGGTATTTTATGTCAGTTGGCTTTCTTATATGAAGCACATTGCATTCCTGGGGTAGATCTCACTTGGCCTTGACATACAATTGTTTGACTATCCTGTCTAATTTAAATAATTAAATTAAGCAAGTATATAACACACCTCCTAGTTGAATTTGTGAAGACACATCAACAATTTGTGAAGAAGGGTTGCAGGCTCTGTGTCTCCCATGGAGTAGGATGGATTGAAGTCAGGAAAAAAATGGAGAGGTTATCTTTACTGGACTGAAGAAATATCAAAACAAAATACTGTGTACAATTCAAATTGCTGAAAAAGAAAGGATGCTATAGAAATCCTAGCAGGTGCTAACCCTGAGGGCTCCAGTTGAGGACCTGGTTTATGCCTCAGGATCTAAGGTTCATGAATGAAATCAGGTTCTAAGAATCACATTTAAGCTAAACAAATTACTAGGTGGGCCTGTGTTTGTAATTCTCTGGAGTGTGGAAGCTAATTTGTGTTCTTGATATCTGCTACTAACTGGCAAGGTACACAAAATCTTTGGATATACAGTGGTAGTCAGATTCTGATCTCTGAAAGCTCCATAGGTCATCAATCTAGCAAGGATTCAGCCCAGCCCAAACCTGTAATGGCTATAAGTGAGAGCTTGTGTAGATAAAGGCTAAGCATCTGTTTTTCTATTCCCTTCTCTTGCTCTTTTTTTTTTAATTCAATAGCACAGAAAATATCATGTGGGGTAAGGAATGAGATTCTTTACAAGGGATTAAGTCCCTGGCTCCAATGGACCCCAAATGACCCAGATAACAAACAATATTATAAACATCAGTGTGTATCAAGCAATAACCAAATTGTTAAACATTATCCATAAATATGTTCAACATTTATAGTTGAGATTCATTTTAGAAGGTTGCTTTCAACCTCTGTATTTGATGTTTTCAACAAATGATACACAAGTATTATTTTGGGTCCAGGGCATGGAAGAGCACATAGCTTAAAATTATAGCTGTGCATTACCTTAAATTGTAAAGGGTGATTACATGGGAAATCACTGGCAAATAAGATTGCTTGTTACATTGTCTCTTAAAGAAAGGTTGAACAAACAGGCTGGCTACACAGTAGGATAGCAGTCTTCAATCTTATGTGACCTCAAGGTGTGTTATTACCTCCAGCTGTGAGGTCCAGCAAAGGTTCCATTATCTCTGCATGGTAGAGGAAGAGATATTTTTACCATAATAATGTATTGCCACAAAATGTCACCACTCTCAATACAAATCTATAAAGCCCATGTTCTGGAAAACAGTGCTCTATTTTTTTTATGTGAGTTTTGGGGACAACTATCATAAAAGTGAAGCCCTCACTGTACCTGTGACTGACGTCTCTCTGCCCTTTGCTTTCTCAGGGACCATCTACTCCATCAGCAGAGCACAGAGCAAAGAGCTACTTAGCCCTTAAATGAACACAAAGATATATAAGAATGGTGTTCAGGCTGTGTTAAGAGACATCTCACTGGATAAATAAAAGGTTGCTCATTTATTTATGATGCAAAAAATCCATTGCTGAGAGAATCATCCATTATTGATTCAGAACTCTGTGCTCCCAGTAAAGCTTTTTGTGTGCATGAGGGCATGTCTGTTCTTATTACTTTAAAACACATAATTTTCTTTTTTGATTGTGGTGAATGCTCGGTCCTGAAATGTGCAGGGTTATAGTAACCTTCACATTTGATAAAAGATTTGACTGTAGTATAGCATTTTCATCTGAACCCTCTGTTGCCCTGTGGATAAACACCTGGACATCATGACAGGTGCATATCAGGACTTTACTCATTCTTTTTCCTCAAACAGAATTATTACATTACTAGCTCATTAATTATATTTTAGGAGCATATATCCCTGGCACCTCCATCTCATCCTGTGTCTAATGAAGATATGCCTGGATTGATGTCACTTCTCAAATGAATGTCACAGCCTGTAAACTCCGACTTTTATTCTCACTAACTCTGGCTTTGTTATATTATTATGTGAGAAAAAGATATTGGTGCACTGGTTTCTGTGGTTCATGAAGAAAACAAAAGCAGTTGCAATGCCAATGTCCATTGTTCTGGCTTCCTCGTGCTTTTTCTATGTCCAGCACCGGCACAATGGGACTTTGCCCTGGTGGTCAGGCTGCTCATAAATGAAGGTGTGCATATTAGCCAGGAATTGCTCCCCATACAGCTGAGTGCTGAATGCTTTCTTGCTAGAGAGAATGCAGAGTTCTTTCTCCTTTAAGGCTGCCATCAGCAGCAAAGGCTAACCCAGCAGAGTAAGAGGGATTTGAACAGCCACCAGCAAAGAACAGGTGCTCTGATTTCACACCCAGCATCTATGCCTGGGCTCCTCCATTGACTTTGACAGGGCCAGCGTGACTCAGTTTGAGTGAACTTAGTGAAAGCAACTATTAAGGCATTTACGGTAAGACTATGCTCTTTCAGGCAGCTCCCTGCTGACACTGAGACCATAGAAGGAATGAAATCCTGGCTGTTTCTGCCCCAGGTGTGGCTCTGGGCGCATCCATCTTCCCTCTGGAGAGAGATTTCTCCAAGTTACCCTGTACTTTGAGATCCTTTCCATGTCATCTTCCTTCTTCCTGTTCTAAGAAGTCTTCCCTTCTCTTGTTTGTTGGTCCTTTATTAAAAGGTAAGCAGCCATCCTCTTCAGCTCACTTCCCACTTCCCACTTAATGCTCCTTTGCAGAGACCCAAGACTGAATGTTTAAGCTTTTCTCCTGTTCTCCTGTTCTTGCCACTGTCCCCCAGGTTCCACCCACGCACCCTAGGTCTGCCCCCTGCCCTAAAGCCAGCATTGCTATTTTCTCCTTTTCCTTTTCGGTGGCAGATCAGAAAGGAAAAGGCTACAGACTCCTTTCAATGTGAGCCCAAGGCCTAAGCAGCCTTAAGGCTCTTGCTGTACCTGGCCCCACACTACGGAGTGAGTGCTGGTTCTTCACCTGGAGGGAGGCTAGGCCTAGCTCCTCCTCCTCTTCACCTGGCAACTAAATCTTCCCAAGAAAACAATAAATGCTAATGTGGAGTTTTCCAGAAAGCATCATTTTCTATGACTCCATGTTTGTTTTTCATTTGGCCACTTTCTCATCTCCATTTTGCTTCATACAGAACTGGGAACAAGTATTCCAGAAGCTGTCCCACCGTGGTTTATATGCCCACCCCCCTCTTTGTGTACTTCTCCCTGAACCTAGGATCTTACAGCTTCAACTAACCAAAGCATGGAACAAAGGGAGTTCTCACCATTCACTTGTTCTTATTCCTCATGTAAAAGTCTCTGTCAAAGCAGCAGGATGGCTTGGGAGGTAAAGGTGTGTTTCATGCAAGCTGGTGACCTGAGTTCAATCCCCAGAACCCAGTTAAAATGAACAGAGAGAAGTGAGTACTGCCTCACACAGTTGACCTCTGACATCCACAGGAGCACTGTGGCATGCTCACACATGTGTGGGGATACATGCACATATACATACACACAATTAAAAATGAAAACATTTGGTGAGCCAGGAATACTCCCTTACATTGGGCCTGATAGCCCTGCTGCTGAGAATTTGGCTAAATTCATAAGGTGGAAAAGCAATTTCCACGGAAGTCAGATGGGACCTTAACTGCTTGTAGGCTTCAAATAGGCAGTTCTGTGGCTTTAAGATTATCTCTCCCATTGACTAGTTTATAATAATTGAAGGGAATTTTTTTTAATCAATCTATGTAATAATATTGATAAGCTTATAGATTCTGTGCTTTTCTGAACTATATTTGTAAAATACTAGTCAAATATTTCATTTTAACTGAAGCTTTTTGATGATGAACACCAAGTAGTTGTTAGAATTGGTAACATTCTGGGACCATCAGAAAAGGTGATATTGCTGCCATTAACCTGTCATGTACACCCCACACACATATACAAATATTTTACCCTTACCTGTTCTACAACAAAATCACATCTAGACGACACAACCTGGAAAAGCCAGGTAGGTACTGGGTTAGACTCTGAATCCTTCTGCTGGCCATCATATGCTTGATGGAAATCCTTACAGGAAAAAGCAGTCATACTAAGACAAAGTATGTGAGGAGTTTGAAATAAGGGGCAAGTACTATGCTTTTCTGCTTACCCACTCCCAAGCTCTGAGAAAAACCATCTGGCACAATCACCCTAATTTCTAATCTGTCCTGCAGGTTCACATGATGTCCTGAAATCCATACCATCTGGGACAGTGGGAGTGGTCTCTAGAGTGTCATCTTCAAGCAGACACATAGTAATGAGACCCTTTGTGGACGTTCCTAAAGAAATTGTGCTTTTGTGGATATTCTCCATTGTGAGAGAGCAGAGAAATGGAGAGTCTGTTCACTTCCTACTCAGAGCCTTTGGCAGAATCCTGGTCTTTAAGGTCCTCTTTACTATCTGACAACTAATACAAGTCAGGATGCCTCTCCAGATGTTCCCAAGACCTTCTTGGAGTTATAGTCTCCCGACAGTCAGCAGATGTGGGAAATTTGTTGCCACTATCTGACTGAAAGGGCCAGGTGAGCAGAATAACCCTCTGAAGGACTTTGAAACACAAGCCAAAGATTTTCCCCCTCATTTTTATTTTCTCTCTTCTTATGCTTCCCTTGACCCAAGCAGGCAGAATATACTATTCACATGTCTTAGGACAGAAAAACATTGCAACAGCCATGCTAAGGGGGAGACTAATTGTGTCAGCTTTGCATCAAAATTGAATTGACCCTTCTTTTTTTAAAGCAAAGTTTTTCTATGCAGCCTTGCCTGGCCTGGCTCCCAGTATGCAGCCTAGACTGATCCCAAATTAATGACAATTTTCTTGCCACGGCTTCCTGAGTGCTTGGTTTAGAAGATGTTCATAGCTATGCCCACCTTTCAAAATGGGTTTTGAAGTCATGGTTAGAGCAAAGGCTTGTATGAATAGAAGACACGAACATACATTTTAGCCTTACAGCTTTCAGGGCATACAAAGCTTAGTAAATATTTTCACAAATATGAAAGTAAGAACAAGATGAACATCTGAGTTATCCTGCAACACACAGAATTTCATATTCTTGGAGGAAAAGAAGAATTGCAGAAAAAGAAATTTAAGCCACAGATTCATACTACCTATTTCCTATCCCCTGTTGCTTAGGTGGAATGATTTAATAGGCCCTGATGAGGTGCAGCAGTTGGATAGTGATGGCTGATAAATGTTAGGTGTGTGTGTGTGTGTGTGTGTGTGTGTGTGTGTGTGTGTGTGTGTGTGTGTGTAAGGGGTGGGGTAGCATTCAGAAGTTCAGATAGGAGCTTGACACATGGCTTTGTTGTTCCTGACTCAGGAGCTATATTTTTCCAGCCTGGTATAGAGTAGGTTTTGAGTCTTTTCCCAAGTGTTTAAAGGCATATTTCCAGTAGGTCAGCTTCCGGGTCAGAGGGAAACCATATAGACCTGAAGTAACAAGACTCATAATCACTGGTTTTCAACCTGTGGGTCACGACCCCTTTGAAGGTCACATATCAGATATCCTACATATTAGATATTTACATTATGGTTCATAAAAGTAGCAAAATAACAGTTATGAAAGTACAACAGAATAATTTTATGGTTGGGGGCTCATCACAGCCTGAAGACTGTATTAAAGGGTTTTAGCATTAGGAGGGTTGAGAACCACTGTTTAGAGTCTAACTAAAGGCAAGAGCCATAAGAAGAAAGGAGATTTTCTTTAGCCTCACATACCTCTCTTGTTTCTGCCCAGTGCCACACTGGTACAGTTTGTGTTAGCTCTTTCAGAGATGATTGTGCCAAGCGAGCTACTGGCTGCCCAAGTGACTGAGCCCATAACACCAAGGCTGATGACAAACCACCAGCTCCATTCTGATGGAAGCCATGTGTCTGTGACTTGATGGCAGTGTCAGATGAGAAGGAGTAGAAAAGCTTTGCTGTCTCATTCTACAGTGTTTGCCTCCTGCTCACGAATATCAGCTGCACAGGCTGCCAGCACTGCCCATTTCTGAACTCTATACAAATGCCCCTTTTGCTTAAACTCACAATTCACTCTTGCCTCTTCGAGATGGAGAACAAGAGTGACCATCTCAGACCTGAGGCTGTCCGTGCGTCATGCCGCCCACCCAACATTATACCTACAGGGGAACAGACTCCTGCACGGCAGGAGCATAAATCTAGCCTTTGTCCATTATGGTGGAAAATAGTAGTCATGAAACCTCAAAGTCACCCCCAGTGCCTGTGGCTGATTATAAACAAAAAGGAGGGTCTTGGCTGGACAGAGTCTGGGGCCAGGACCACCATCTCAGGCCCAAGCATAGGAGGGGTATAAAGACCCCCATTGTTTACATTGAGTCTCTTTGATGCCCCTACAGGAAGCCCCGTTCACAAACAAAGTCGCCTCTGCCAGCCCTTGGGGAGCTGGGGAATTGCTTTGCCCAGTCTCTGGTCTGCGTGTTTAGACTCATGCCACACCGAATTTCATCTGGGGGGGAAAGCTGTTTCAGATAACCATGAATAGCAGCTTTCATCAGCTGTCACTTCTCATTACAGCCAGAACAACGTGGAAATGAACTCGAAGCTGCTGAGCCCTGGGACGGGAGCAGGCCTATTTTCAATGTTTATTGACTTCCTTTGTCCTTTTAAAAAAAGTTAATCGGGCCATTGACTTTTCCATCCCCACTCTTGACCAGGCTCAACGGCTTCTTAGGTCAGAAAAAAAAAACATGGTACTGGAGGCCAGCAGTAAGTTTGAAGCAGGTGCTCATCCAGGTCACTTCTGGGGCTCTCCCTGAATGGTTTCTCCCTGAGAGCAAGCAGTAAGGAACCTCAGCTTTTTTATATGGAATAAAAAGAAAGCTACATTTTTTTTTTTTTTTTTTTTTACTAGAAGAAGTGAAAGTTGGGCAGATGTTCTGTATGATGTCATAGAGGCTGAATCAGGAAGATCATGAAATCAAGGACGTATCCAGTCAATCTCAGATCAAGTTGGATTGCACAGGGAAGCCTTATCTAGAAAAAGAAATAAAGAAAAGAGAAAAGTAAAGGCAAAAGTAGCTATTGATTATTTCCGTGATATTTGGTAAAAGAGCTATTTTTAAAACATAAAAAAAATACCCACCCCCCAAGAAACCCATGCTACATGTATGGAACTTGCCGATTTCCAAGGTGTAATTGAGCTCACTCAAGTAGCTCATCTGTGCTCATCACATTCATCAGTAAATCCCACATATGCAAAGCTGAGGAGGTGTGAACAGATAGCCACGTCTCACCTCACCAGCAAACTCCACCACATCACTGAAGCACAGGTTGCTGTGGCTGATAGAGAGCTGGATGATGAGTAGTTTCAGGAATGTCTCCTCCATGGTATTCTCGGAGCTAATAGGAAGGTAAAAGAGATAATTATACAAATGATGGGATAGCACATGAAAGGGAGGAGTATAAAGGGCTTGGGCCTTAGTGATGTGGATGGAATGGCACAATTTGAGTGCCAGCCTAAAACCAAAACAAGTAAGAAAAGTCTTTTATTGGCCAGAGTTGAGTCATGAAACTGAGAAAAAAAGAAACAGGACTAGGGAGAGGCTGTCTGTCTGGCCCTGTTGGAAGTTACTAGGATCTGATGTACTTGCCAGGCAGAGAAGACATTACAGTATCTTTAAAGAAAACCAGCTTTCATCAGTTATTTTCCATATAGCTTGCTCTTCTAGCTTGGTTTCTGTTCTTGCTATAGAACATTTTAACCAAAAGCAGCTTTGGGAAGAAGAAGTTCATTTGCCCTTAGGTTATAGTTCATCATGGATAGAAGGTAGAACAGGAACACAAGCTAGAAACCTGGATGAAGAAATGAAAGCAGAGACCGTGGAAGAACACTGCTTCTGGCTTACTCAGCTACTCTTCTATATCTTGGGTCTGCCTGGCTAGGAATAGCACTGCCCACAATGGACTAGGACATCCTACCTACATCAATGAGAAATTAATAAAAATGCTCTACAGGCCAATCTGATGGAGATAAGTCTTCAGTGGAGGTCCCCTTTTCCCAGGTGTGTCAATTGACAAGCTGAGGCTATGATATTGCTATGGCCAAAGTAAATTCCTGGAAAGAAAACATACTCTAGCTTGTTACTAGGCAAGGTTTTTGTGAGAACTGTTTAATGATTGGTGCCTGGTTGATGCCTTTTCATAAGGGCTGCAGATGATGGGGTCAATGGCTTTTGAGGTAACCTGGTACAAACACCTCCCATTAGGATAGTCATATCCAATAACTACAGCAAGAATCCAACTGGGTCATTTTCAGGAAAATATAAATGCAAGATAAACCCCAAAGTGTTGGGTCATTGTGTCAGCTTTCTGTGGTGTGACAGTGTGAGTGTGAGAAACATCAGGTACTGAAACAAGCAGCTCCCAATGCCCCACATCTGAAGTCTTTCATCACAGAACTTATCTCTCCTTCATTTTTATGTCCTTTGCTCAAACAAATTATGATATGGGAATATGAAGCATGCTTATAAGAAGGACAGAGTTTGAAGTGTTGAGAAGACTCAGGTAAACCAGAGTTGTGGAAGAGCAGGGTGAAGCATAATGAGAACACTGGAAGATGGTCAAGGTCATTGAGAACACTGGATGATGGTCAAGGTCATTGAGAACACTGGAAGATGGTCAAGGTCATAGTATGACCAGTGGAGGATGGAGGAAGTGGGGAGCACGGAGGAACATACCAGGTAGCATGCATAACATGACTGGGCTCAGGAGAGCAGGAGAGGGCAGTAGAAATCACTAAAACGAGAATTAAGACCAAGACAGAGAGACTTGAAGAGATAGAGTGCCTGAGCCTCACTCTGCAAACAGAGGGATAATGAAACTTTTGGACAAAAGGGAGATTGTCAAAGATCTTGTGGAAGATTCCTGCAGTGATAACATGTAGCCAGGAACACAAAAGCAGCAAGATCCTACCTTAGTAAGCCATTCCAATAAACACAGAAATGGGATCTGCTAGGGGTGCCATTTGTATTAAATGGGCATTGATGGAAAGGACCCATGAGATCTCCAAAGCCAGCCCTGGAGACTAGACACCCTGCTAGGGGCAGGAGTTGAGCCCTACTAGGTAACTGCATCCAACAGTAGGAAAGAGGTAGGAATGACCAAACAAAGCAGAGATAACAAGTTTAACTTTCAAATCATCCTGTTTCCCCTGTAAATGGCCAGCCTCTACAGGAATGTTACTGCTTGTACCATACATCTTCTCTCCTAATAATTAGGCTGAAAAGAAATGGAATGGATTTTTTGTGGTCATTACAAAAGATAAAGAAAGGCGCCTAGCACTGCCTGACATGTGGTAGCTACTCAGAAGGTTCACTTTACTTTGAAACTCTCATCTTTGAATGAAGTGCCCTGTGACTATACACCTGCCATATGTCAGAAATGGTAAGGTAGTCACAGAAGGCTCTGAAACAGAACTTGGCAGGTTGAGGTCGAGCCCCATCCCCTAAACCTTGGTAATCTCATGCCAACATGTGGCGATACTGTGTCCTGATTTCCTCTTTTTTAAGTTGATGTTTGTAAAGAGCTGGCCGCTAAAGATAGTGAGAAACCTGAGGATGTCAACAGGTAAACTTAGAATCACATCTAATCCAGAACAAAGCAGCCAGTGACTATTGACTAGAAATGTCTACCAATGTCACCTTAGTGAACATTCACCTCTGTCTTTACAAAATGAAAGCTCAAAGTCCCTTAACATCCAAAATGGATCAGGATTTTTTCAGTTCTCAGAAACCAACCTGCAGAAGTATGTCCCCTGATGCTTGCTGTAGAGGTAGTCTTCATTTGTCAACTCTTTTTTGGAATCACTCTACAGAGGCTTACCAGAACTTGTAAGTTCTTCTGGATTTCTCCAGGTCTCCCAGCTTGCTCTTCTTTTCCCATCTCTGCCCATATCAACTCATCTACTCCAGGGTGTTTGAAGACATGATGGGTTGCATTTGATGATGTACTTCTTAGCAGGAGCATGCAGCTTCTTCCTTCTTGGGTCAGAGTGCAGTCCCTCTCTTAGCCATTTGCTGTGGTGGAAATGGAACACCAGGTTTTGCTTAGCTGTGTCACCTCTACAATTCTGATCAGGTGATGCCCAGAGCAACCATGAGCCAAATGCCAGTGTAAGCTATGCGTGTTCAGCCATGAAGCTGAACACTCCTGGTTTTACAGGGAGACCCTATCTAGGTTTGCACCTCTTTCAATGTTGATAGAACAGGAAGGGTCCAAGGGATTTCCCCTCCCTACAGAGAAAGGCAATGAGGATGTGAGCAATGGATGGGGGAATTCTCGGAGAATCTGAGTCTCATGGAAGTTGGAACAGCCAAGGCCAAAAATTGCTTTGAATTCCCAGATTATATTAAAGTGAAATGTTGAAAATTAGTGAGGACTTTTTGCATTGCATTGGGCATTTCATTGACAGTTCTGATCCTTTGTTTACGCCTCTGGCTACTCAGATTAAATTCTCGGATTTGAGCTCAAGGGATGAGAAAGGATCAAATTGCCTTTGCAGGTTTTAAAATTCTAAACTGTTAGAAAACTTAAAACAATCAAATGGATCTCTTAGCTTTTGTGGAAACAGATAGTATAGATTATCAGTATTCAATCAGCATTTAAATATGATAACTTTAGTGACAGTAACTGGGAGAGCTGATTTATCTGGTTATTTCTCCCCATAATTTTCAAATATCTTTTACTTGGAGCACAGGGAGAAAGGAGAAAGACCCAGTAATTTGCCAAATTCTTTAACTCTATCCCATTTCCTTCTTCTGGGCCTGTGGAGGGATTCATTGCATGCCTGAGACATGAAGGGGAGAAACTGTCAGCTGAGACCGGAGTAGGAGGTAAAATGTCACACACGTCATAAATCCAGGAGTCTACCTGAACTGCTTGTTGGCAAATCTGTTCTCTGATCTTGACGTCAAGGTTGAATACCACCCTTCTGCTGGCACCTTCCAACAGAAAGTGCAGCCCACTCTGTGACAGAAAGGGCCCTGAATGAGTCACCTGATCAATTCCCCTTCTCTATTGGAAGGAGACATATGCTCATCCAACATTTTCCTTGCTAGAATATATGCCAGAGATGTACACAGAAAAAAGGTCTGTGTCAGTGACCACCATCAGTTCCAAATTAGAAATGTATTGGAGAGTCATGATCTATCTATGCATAGAGGCTACAATTCAATCCATAGAAACAGCATTCATTGCAAATTGCCAAATGCTTGAGGGAAAAAAAAATCTAGTCTTCTCAATTGCTCTTGGGCATATAATGTGGCACTCCTCAGGAGTGGCTGGATCAAGCATTCCATCCCTGCTCAGCAATGATGTTAATTGGCAATAGGTACTTGATTTATTGGTGCAGATGGCTGTGATAAAGGACACTGGTGGATGCAAGCTTCCCTGGCGGTGGAGAGCTGTGTACCCACTGGGGAAGGCCAGGACTATAGAGCAGATGTATTTCCTGCCCTGCTTATTTCACTCAAGTTCTGTAACCAAAGAGGTCCCTGGTGACACATTCCTCCAACACTTTCTAAACCACATTTCCCAAGAAGGTCTTTCTGAGGTGAAGTAAATGTTAACATAAAACACAGTGAGGGGCCAGGTCAGGCTATGCTGGTAGGGATTGTAACAATTCACACAGTGCAGTGGACCCCGCAGACAGGTCCACTGCCTCCATGTGGAAAGTGAGCAGTTAAATGAGTCTGCCAGTTCCTTTGTGCAGCATGTCTTTGAGCAGAGGCAGAGGGAAACTCAGACTCCACAAAAAAGACCACACCAGTGGTCAGATAGCTCTCAAATCTCTCTAGAAGGCTGCTTCCTCATCCTAAGTGGTTAATTATTAAATATCATTAAGATGCACCACAACTGTTGTACATAAGGACTGATTGTAAGAGCCTTCCATAGACCTTTCTAGAATCTTTTCAGTTATCTGAATATGATGCCCTCACTATTTCCATTTTCCAGATTACAATGAAATCAGTTAGATGTGACATCATCGCCTTTTGAGTCTTTCAAGAATCCAGGTGGCATTTGAGTATCCATCTGTCCATGACAGGTGCCAGAAATTGAAAAGCAGTAAAGTTGAACTCCCATGGTGCAAGGCACAGCCCTTGTTTGGGATCTAGAAATTGTATCCATTTTTCTTCCCCGTTTCTCTCAGCCTGTTTTATTCTTTATCAGTTTCTGACCTCTGGGTGGGAGTGGTGGGAGATTACATAGATCCCAGGGCTAGACCAGCTTCGATAGCCTCTAGGGCATGAGGTTGAAAAGTTCCTTGGTGCAGTGTGTGTTGGGGGAGGGGGAGGATGGATGAAAGCCTGATATGTCAGCACACTGAGAATGTGTCAGTGTCTTCTGTGGGATAAAATATAAAGCTTGGTGACCTGCACCCTGCACCCCGCAGTGGCATAATTGCTTTGTGCTGGCACCAGCCAGGTTTACAAGTGTTTCACCCCAACCTAAAATTTGTGCTGAAGCTCGGCCCCAATAAATCAGGTACCTATTATCATTTATCAACAATGCTGACCAGGAATGGAACACTTGATCCAGCCTCTCCTGAGGAGGCCAGAAACCTCCTGCTCTTCTTGACCCTTTATGCCCAAGGGCAATTGAGAAGACTAGATGTTTTCCTCAAGCATTTGACAATAAATGTTATTTCTCTGGCTGAGCTGTAGCTACAATGCATGGAGGGGCCATGGCTTCAGCACTCAATCCATTATGGAATGGTTTGTGGATTGCTTCATTTGGTCATTGAGGTGTATTGATGCCTTTCTCCATGGAGCTGATTTGGTTACAAGAACAGGCACTTGCTTTCTGCTCCCTCAGCTTTCACGTGGTCCTTCCTACACAGCTTACTCACTGGTTCCAATGCTCCTGCTAGGGGATATATTGACACACTGTGAGATGGCCAGAAGCCCTCACTACAGGTCAGGCAGAAGAGGATGCTGCTCTAGAACTTTTGCCTCTGAAAGGTAAGCTAAAGAAACCCATTTTCTTTGTAAATCACCCAGTCTTGGACATTTTGTGATAGAAAGAGAAATAAAGTTCAATGTTTCAATAATGACCTGAGTCATAAACTAATATCACTTGTTTATGAATTGTAAGAAATACATCTATAGTTACATGGTGTCACATGCTATTTTCACAGCACCAGCAATAATTCTATTCATTTGTATCATGAAGCCGTGATCTGCTATGACTGCACTGGGCTCATGGAAGGGTCCCAAAGAAGTGTTTCAACAGACTTGGAAGGCAGCATGAGTTGCTACTTTGAAGTGTCAGTATTAACCCTGACCTAGCTCTGTGCTGTTCTGCTTCAGTTTTGAGAATGCCTTCCCCTCATCAGTGAGCCAAGAAGTGGGTGTGGATGGAGCTAAGGGAATGACAATGCCAGACTTTAGAAACTTCTCATCAGCTTATCCCAGGCTTTAGAGAAACAATGCCATAGGGAGTGCCTTGGATTGGTCTAACAAAACTGTCGAGGAATGGTCACCAAGCTCAGCAAAGACAGTTAATTGGGTTTTTTATTTGTTGTTTGTTTTTGACAAACGAATGGGTAGAGTTAATTAATGGCTCAAAATTGCCTTTTGGAAAAGAAACACTGAAGCTCTAACCTTGATTGCCTTAGATTAGAGATGCTCTTAGCTCAGGGACACTTAGGCCAAATGACATAGACTTTAGTTTCTCATCTCCCAAGGGATAAAAGAGGAGACACACAAACTCCAAGAGGGAATGTGTTGTGAAATATTTGTTTAACTATGCAAACAGATGTTACATTTGTTTAACTATGTAAAGATGTGTCACATTTGCGTAATTATATAAATACATGTTGCTATTTTACCTTGATTGCCTAAGGCTATTAAAAAGCTGAATGGCCAATAGCAAAGGAGGAGATATAGGCTGGACATCCAGAAAGGGAGAGTAAGTAGGAGGAGGAATTTAGGCTCAGGGGAGAAAGAAAAGGAGATGCCAGGGAGATGCCAGGGGCCAGACAGACAGACATGGAGAAAGCAGGAAAGCAGGGCATACAATATAAAAGAAAGGTAAAAAGCCCCAAGGCAAAACATAGATGAATGCAAACAGATTAAATTAAGTTAGAAGAGCTAATGTGACAAGCCTAAGCTGAGGCTTATTATTAATTAATAAGTCTCTGTGTCTTTATTTGGGAACTAGTTGGCAGCTCTTCCCCCCCACCCCCTCCTCCCCCACCAATTCCAACAATAGCCACCATTGATACATACCTCTTACTGTTTATTTACTGGCCTCTGGGTAATTCATTCTTCTTGATCTGAGCACAGCCCTTTTCTAAGTAAGAGACTACAGCAATAGTCAAACTATGTAGCACCTATGAGATGGCTGTATGTTGTATGGCTCCATCTGTCTATCTGAATCTCTCTGGAGACATTGTTTCTTGACTTAGAACAAGCAAGTGTGTTAAGAAGTCTACTTGTGGAGGCTGGAGAGATGGCTCAGAGGTTAAGAGCACTGACTGTTCTTCTGGAGGTCCTAAGTTCAATTCCCAGCAACCACATGGTGGCTCACACCCATCTATGATGACAATTGGTACTATATACATAATAAATAAATCTTTTTTTTAAGAAAAAAAAAGAAGTCTACTTGTTAAGAGGCTGATG
Source organism: Sigmodon hispidus (assembly GCA_004025045.1). Lineage (NCBI taxonomy): Eukaryota > Metazoa > Chordata > Mammalia > Rodentia > Cricetidae > Sigmodon > Sigmodon hispidus. The sequence goes on from PVIH01001048.1 coordinate 82,815, forward strand.
GTGGTCTTCAAGAACTGCATGAAGCCTATGGTTGGTAAGAGCAGCTTCTTGCAGCTGAGTTGGACTCCAGCTGACAGCAAAAACCAGGTCTTTAATGCTAAAATCCTCAAGAAGAGGAATTATGCATTTACCTGAATGAGTTTAAGAACAGCTTCTTTCATGGAAAAGCCTCCAGGAACAGTGGAGCCTGGCCAACTGAAGCTTGGGAGGATCCTTTCAGAAGATCTAGTAGTCCCTGAGTGACTGACCTCTAGACTGTGAAGTAATAAATCTGTGGGAATACTATCTGCTGTAGTATGTGAGACTAAGACAAACTTCAAGTGACAGCAATAACTATCTCTGACTAGACAGTGTGTCTCAGTAAATATCCCATGCCCTCCAGTATTATGTAAATTAAACTATATTTCCTATAAGAGAAAGTTAGAATTCTAAGTCCATACATTAAAATGTGAGTTTATTGGGAAATAGGGTCTTTGCAGATGAAATTAAGTTAAGAGGATGTGCCAGGTAATGTTGTAATTGATTTCTGCCTGAACTTTCCTGTCTAGCTCAGAGGTTCAGACCCACAATCCCACAGAAACACATGCAGTTCCACAGAATCACACAGATGCTTGTATTATTTTTATGCTGATTGACCTAGGGCCCAGACATATAATGATCTAGGGCCCTCATCTCAACTCAATCCATCTTGTTCAACCATACAGCTTGGTACCTTTTCTCAGAGCAGCATTTCCTCTGCATCTCCTGGCAGCTCTGGTGACTCTGGCATCTGCTCTGTTCTTCCTGTACTCAGTTTTCTTAGCCTGGTAGCCCTGCCCACACTTCCTGTCTGCCTTTTGGCCAATCAGCTTTTTAATAAAAACTAGTAGGCAGGACAAATATTTACAATATAGCATAATCTCACTAGAAGATATTTTTATGTCAACTTTACAGAAGCTATAATCACTTGAGAAGACAGAACCTCAGTTTAAGAACATGTCTTCATAAGGTGGGGACACAGAAACTTTTCTTAATCAGTGATTGATCCCTGGGCTGCTGGTCTGAGTTTTTTAAGAAAGGAGGCTAAGCAAGTCATGAAGAGCAAGCTAGGAGGTAGCAACCCTCCAGGACCATTACATCAGCTCCAACCTCCAGGTTTCTGCCTTGTTTGAGTTCCTTTCCTGTCTTCCTTTAATGATGAACAGTGATATGGAAGTGTGAGCTGAATAACTCCCCAGTACATATGGGCTTTGGTCATGCTGCTTTGTCACAGCAGTAGTAACCCTCACTAAGAGAGATGAATGTATTTTTGGTTACGATGGTTCTTAAATTCAGTAACTGTGATTGCTAAAGATGTTGACACTTCGAGGCTGGAGGAGCAGAGACCCTTAAAAGGAAGATAGCTGTATGAAAACAAAGGCAAAAAAAGAAGTTCCACAGCCATAGCTGAGGATTCAGGTGACCACAGAAGCCACCATGACTTTTTGACTGAAGTTTCCAAACTTCCTTTCACAATCTCCTGAACTCCCAAGCTATGAAAGAATAAATGTTTTGGTTAAAGAAACCTTATTCGTAGTGTTAGGATAACCCTAAGAAATATCAACTTTATTGGCCTAAATACTCCAAACTCTAAAAGCTATGTTCATTAATGTGATATTTCATGACAGGATTGGATGTGTGTTTTACAAGTAAGACCAGTGGTGAAATGAAATTAAGAGTGCCTTTGTGTATGCTTGCTAATATATATTACATCACATAGGCAGGATAAACTGCCTGATGCTAAGTGGAAAAATAGTATTGTTTTTGTCATGATGCAGGAGCCTGATGGTGTCCCCTTTTCTCAGAACTGTTCCTGCTATCACATAATGATAAATTCAGTCATAAAATATAGCCAATTAATCCAAAGTAAGGAAAAATGAAAATAGACAAAGAATGAGTCAACTACAAAGCAAGGGTGAAGATGAAAAACTTCACCTCAACTCTGTCAATGATTGTATTAAATATAAATGGTCTAAATTCCTCAATTCAGATGCAGAGATTGCCAAACCCATCCATATTTAACTATAGGATGCCCAAAGAAACTATTTTTGCTGTAGAAGATTGAAGGACAAAAGAAAAGGTGTTAGAACAAACCAAAATAAAGTTTGGTTGTTTATAAGAAATAACAGATGAAAAAATAACTCCAGATTTTTAGTAAATATTTGTTGTAATAGGATTCTGGCCTGGACTTTCCAGCCTGACCCCAAGGTTCAGACTTACTCTCAGCCCTGCTTAGCCTCAGATAATCACACACAGCTTATATTAATTTTCGCTGATTGGCCTAGGGCGCAAGCATATAACTTGCTAGCTCTTCAGTCTCAAGCTAACCCATTTTTCTTATCCTTTTTAGCCATGCAGTTCGGAACCTTTTCTCAGCAGCATTTCCTCTGCATCTCCTGGAAGCTCTGGTGACTCTGTGGCATCTGTGTCTGGCATCTGACTCTGCTCTGAAATATTCCTGAGTTTCCTTAGCCGGGTAGCCTACTCATACTTCCTGTCTGCCTTTGGCCAATCAGCTTTTATTAAACCCATAGGCAGGACAAATATTTACAATATTACCAGCATAATCCCACTACAAATATTATCTTTGATAAAAATTATTTTGTGGCAACAAAGAGATCAATTTACCAAAAAACACAGAAATTCTGGATAAACCCTCTAGAATTTCAAAACACATAAAAATTGTATTAGCCTAACATGAAATTATAATTTTAATAATATGTAACAATAATATAAATAATATTTTATTTATTACATATAAGAATAAATATGAAAATTCTTAAAATACTGGATGTGCTCATATCTTGAGTACAGTGGTAATTTGGTGGATATTTGCATATCTAACAATGTATCGGACTATGCACTTAAAAATATTTGTCAGGTTTAATTACATGTTAATAGAGCTATTAAAAGTTTATTATAACTCTGGGTTAGAAGGTAGCTCAGTTGGTAAAGCCCTGCTATGCAAACATAAATAACTGAGTTCAGACTTCCAGCACCCACATAAAAATTCTGTAATTCTGGTGCTAAGAAAATGGAGATGGGGGATTCCTGGACCTTGATGGTCAAATCAGTAAGCTCAGATTTGATGAGAGTGTGTGTCTCACAAAGGAGGATGGAAATCAGCTTAAGAAGATACCTGGCCCCTTACCTTAACCTATAACCTCTACAGGCATGAGTATGTACACACACACACACACACACACACACACACACACACACAAAGCATATTGGAAATCTGAATGGATTAAAAAAAAGTTTAATTAATAAATTCCAGTTAACTCTTGATTCAGAAATTACTCTTTGATTCTAGAAGACTAGAAGACTGTTAGATTAATTTGCCTAAAAGAAAGGTCCATATTTAGTGCACAGCTTTGATGAGGATTATGGTAAAGATCGAAAGCTAATGTCAGCATTGAAATCTGCTCACATCATCAGCACCATTGGGATCTTTAGGCACAGTGTTCTACAAATAAGTACCAGACAATTTATAGTCACTGTTTCTATGTCATGTGAAAGACTTTTACTAGATAAAATAAAAATCAATAGCAAAATTTATTTTTAAATGAAAACAACACCAAAATGTAAATACCCAAAATAAAATATATTTAAAGACATGTCTCATACCCTTAAATTTTTTATTGTAAAAATGTATACTTCGTATAACATAAAAAGAGAAAACATGGTGTAGTGATGCAGTTTAATAACTTTATTTGAGATGGGTGTCTCCCACTTAAACTAGAATTATTAATTCCGCGTTTTCATCCCTAATTTTCTCAGTTGTTTTTTTTATGATGAACTCACATTTCTAGCTTGAATCTTGGAGTGAGCAAAACTGCAGTATTGAGGCATTTCTTAAGGAACACATCTTGAGTGAACCTCCCTCACCCCCACAAACTGTCATAAGTACTCCAGGACCAGCATAGGACAGAAGAAATTCTGGCTTCACTGAAGAAGTGGTCAAGGAGTTCTTTCATTCAGGGAACATTTGGGAGACTTAACACATTTATATATGCGCAGTGCATTAAAACTACTTTTTTGATGACTCAGATATGGAAAGGCTTTTTTAGGTTCCTTGAAAGGACTTTTTGTAAAATATTAATCATCACTGGACAGGACCAGACTTGGAACTTCAGATAGAGAACATCCTTTTTGTACCATCACCGAAATATTTCTACTTCAGCAAACAGAAAACAAACGGCCCCAAATGAACAACTACCACCCCATGTGGTCTTTCAGCTCCCTGTACTCTATCTCAGAAAAAAATAAAGCAAACCACACACTAGGATCAATTAATCCAAACATTAAGAGAAGCTGTTAATTTACTTATTATTATGAATCTTAATGTTTACCGAAAGCCTCAGGTTTTTCATATTTACATTTAGGAAGTCAGAGCTTATAACAACAAAAAGATTAGTATACTAAAACCACAACCACTTAGACTGATGTGTAAAATGCCAGTAATCTAGTCTGTAAAGCTAGAACCCATGTAAATTTTCATTCCACAGCATATACATCATATTTCATAGCAAATATCTTCACCCTATGGCTATACCACTGAAGCTGTTCATGGTAAAATATGGCCACTGTCAGGTAAACTATTGCATGGCTTCAGACCATTCTGATAAACAACACCTCACTTTGATTAACCCAGTTTTTATAGTTGTTCAGATGAACCAGCATCCCAACTTGTGCATAAATCAGCTCTTAGCAAGCTTTCATTTACTTGTTTATTTTCATTATCATTGTTTATGTGAGTGCTGCTCATGAGTGTTTGCATGTGTGCTCATGTATTCACATGCACTTGCACACTGTGCCCTGGGTGTGCATGGAAGCCCAAGATTAACTTTGAAAATCTTCCTCAATGACTTTCCACCTTATTTGGGGGATAGAGTCTTCCTGATGAACCTAAAGCTCACAGAAAGGGCTGATCTAGCTAGCCAGTTTGTCCAGGAATATTCCTGCCTCAGTCTCTCCAGCACTGGAATTACAGGAAGACCATAGTTCCCACCTAGAAGAATTCATGTGGGTTCTGGACATTTAAACTCAGGTCCTCACATGTTTGATGTTTTGTGTAACAATACTTTAACCACCAATGCATAGCCCCAGCCTTCATCAAGCTTTGCAAAAGTGTGATGTGGCATAAACTATAAGCCTACTGCATCACCATATCCATGCCAGAAATCTAAGTTCTAGAAATTGGCACATATCATTCCCAGGATCCAAAGAGTATTTGATTGATGCATTTAGCATTCATACCTGTTTGCAGCCAGAATGGAAATTATTTCATGATTTATGCACCATCACAAAATACCCATTATCTGGAGGGTGTAGTTGGAGCTCCTCACAGTTTTGAAGTGGGGTACCTGGACATGCAGGTCACTTCACTAGAAAATCTTAGTTTTTATTGTTTGTTGGGCAAATTACCACACTGAAGCTTAGGTGAGCTCATGATTTATTTTAACAAAAAATAAGGAACATAAAACCATGAAGCTAGATGTTTACAAAGTGTGTTGCATGTGGAATATTTATGCTCTGCCTTCTCCTACAATCCATATGTTGATATCCTACCACCAATGTGATACAGTTAGAGGGGGGCCTTTTGATGGGTTTAGATAATGGATAAGAGATTAACATCATCATAAATTAGATTTCTCACTGCCCTCTTGCCCCCTTTAAATGTAGAAAAAAACAAAGATATAACTTGTCCAAAACTTGTCCTCAGTACATAACCAATCTTTCAGTGTCCTGATCTCTCACTTTCAGTCTCAAAGCTGTGAGAAATAATAATATTTTTCATTATAAGCCACACCATCTCTATCTGTTTGTTATAATGCCACATTAGTGAAGGAAAATTGTTAACAAGCTTTAGCATGTGGGAACTGCCAATATGTACCTGACCAGTCTGCTAAATTCAAGGTAGAATAACCTCAAAAGAGTAATACACTAACCTCAGATTGTATCTTCTCTGCAAAGAGGTCTGGAAGCAGAGAAAAAAAATAGAATGTGAATGTACAGAGCCAAATCATGGCCACGAACATTTTAAGTATATTAACCCCTGTATAAATTATGTGTTGTAAACACAGTCATTATCCCTATATGGGCTAGAAACGGAGGAACAGGGAGATTAAGTATATCCCCAGAATCATATAGTTGCCAAGAGATAAAGCCAAATTAAACTGAAAATCAAACTGAAGATCCATGTTCTTCACTAATACTCTGCAAGGACCCTCAGTAAGAAGAGTTTATTTTAAATATGGAATTGGAATGGCCTGAAAAGGATGACACATGATTTGTGGTCTTAACTGATGTATGTAACTCGGGGTTCAATGCTATGTGGATCAGTTTTATCTGCCATTGTCATTTAATGAAATTCTATACTATTCCTATAGAATCTATAGGAATTTATCCATAGCATAGATGGGGGCTGACTGATCTGTGATGGATGGTTTACTTAAACTTGACACTAGCTAAAGTCATCTGAGAGGAGGTGACCTCTATTAAGATAATGCACCTATAAGATCAGGCTGTAGGAAAGCCTGCAGGGCATTTTCTTAATTAGTGATTGGTGGAGAAGGGCCAAGCTCATCTGTGGGTTGGTGGTCCTGGGTTCTTTAAGAAATCAGGATAAGCAAGCCACAGAGAACAAGCCAATAGGCAGTACCCTTCAGTGGCTTCTTCATCAACTCCTGTCTCCAGGTTTCTGCCCTGTTTGAATTCCTGTCCTGACTTCTTTGATGATCAACTGTGATGTGGAAATGTTAGTAACTTCCCAACTTACCTTGGTCATGAAGTTTCATCTTGGCAATAGTTAACCTATGTCAATGTCCCATCACAGTGGCTTTTCACAGGGTCTCATCACAGTGATCCATCCATCACAAAAGGCCCAACACAGTGACTCATCATAGTGACCTATCACAGTGACCCATCACCGTGGCCCATCACAGTGGCCCATCACCATGGCCCATCTCAGTGACCCATCTCAGTGACCCATCACAGTGGTTCATCACAGTGGCCCATCTCAGTGGTCCATCAAGTGGCCCATCATAGTGACCCATCACAGTGGCCCATCACAGGGGCTCATCATAGTGGCCCATAATTCATTTGCCTAAATACCTCCTACATCTATCTTAATCAGGTTCTAGTGACCAGTCAAATGGAAATGATAACAAATGAGGGAGAGGAACTGGGGAGCTCACCTGATGATCAGAAAGGCTGGGATTAAGAAGGGAGTCAAGGGGGACTGATAATGTCTTGCTAGAGTGGAGAATGTATCTTCTTTGAGGGAGAAAAATGGGAATAGGTGAACATCTCATAAAACCTGAAGCTTGGATGATCATCACAATATTTTTGAGGCTGTGAGAGGGTGCAGCACGTAAAAGTGAGAGCCAGTTTCTCAAGTTGTTCTTCAATTCTTAAATGGACTCTATCATGCATGCATATTTTTTATTTAAGAATTTCATTCATTTTATCTGCCAGCCACATTCCCTGTCCATTCCTGTTCTGTTCACCCCAAACCCCCCAACCCACCCTCCCATCCCCTTCTCCAAAAGGGTAAGACCTCCCATGGAGAGTCAGCAAAGCCTGGTACATTCAGCTGAGGCAAGATCAAGTCCCCCTGCCCCAAACAAGGCTGAGCAAGGCATCCCACCTGAAGGAATGTGCTCCAAAAAGCCTACCATGCACCAGGGATAGATTCTGATCCCCCTGCCAGCCCCCTCACCAAGAGGGAAAGCTATACAACTGTCTCCTGAATGCATGCAAAGGGCCTAGTTTGGCCCCATGCAGACTCCACAGCTGATGCTCTAGTTGTGAGTTCCCATGAGCTTGGTTCAGTTGTTTCTGTAGATTTCTCCATTACGATCTAGACCTACCTTGCTCATATAATCTCTCCTTTCTCTCTTTGATTTGACTCCCAGAGCTTGTCTGGTACTTGACTGTGGATCTCTGAATCTACTTCCATCAGTTACCTGGTGAAGGTTATATGATGACAGTTAGGGTATTCACCAATCTTATTACAGGGGTAGGCCAACTCAGGCAACCTCTCCACTCACTATTTCTACTAGTCTAAGCTGGAGTCATTCTTGTGGATTCCTGGGAATTTCTCTAGCACCAGTTTCTCGCTAACTCCATACTGTCTGCCTTTTTCAAGATACTTTTGTCATTGCTCTCCCACTTCATCCATCCACCAGCTAGACCATCCCATTCCTTCTTGTTCTCATTCTCCTTCCCTACTGTGCCCCATCCATCCCCAGTTTACTCAGGATATCTTATCTATTTCTTCTTCCCAGATGATCCATGCATCCCTCTTAGAGTTCTCCTTGTTACCTAGCTTCTCCAGAGCTGTGAGTTGTGGTCTGGTTATCCTTTTCTTCATATCTGATATCCATGTATGAGTGAGTACATTCCGTGTTTGTTTTTCTGAGTCTGGGTTACCTCATTCAAGATGATATTCTCTACTTCCATTCATTTGTCTGCAAATTTCATGATGTCATTGCTTTTTACAACTGACTAATACTATATTGTGTATATGTGCCACATTTTCTTTACCCATTCTTTATTTGAGGGGCTTCTAGGTTGTTTCCATATTCTGGCTATTATGAATAATGTTGCTATAAACACAATTGAGCAAGTGTCCTTGTGGTATAATTGAGCATGCCTTGAGTATATGCCCAAAAGTAGTATCGTTGGGTCATGAAGTGGACTGATTTTTTTTGTTTTCTGAGAAGTTACCATGCTGATTTCTAAAGTGGCTGTACAAGTTTGCACTCCAACCAACTGTGGAGGAGTGTTCCCCTTCCTCCATATCCCTTGCAGCATAGGGTATCATCAGTGGTTTTGACCTTAACCATTCTGACAGGTGTAAGATGGTATCTCAAAGCTGGTTTGAGTTGCATTTCCCTAATGACTAAAGATGTTGAACAATTCCTTTAATGTCTTTCAGCCATTTGAGATTCTTCTATTGAGATATCTCTGTTTAGATCTATAACTCATTTTTAATTGGGTTGTTTGATATTTTGATGTCTAATATCTTGAGTTCTTTATATATTTTGGAGACCAGCCCTCTGTCAAATGTGGGGTTGGTGAAGATGTTTTCCCATTCTCTAGGCTGTCATTATCTTATTGACCATGTCCTTCTCCTTACAGAAGCTTCTCAGTTTCAGGGGGTCTCATTTATGAACTGTTGCTCTTAGTATCTGTGCTACTGGTATTATATTTAAGAAGTAGTCTCCTGTGTCAATGCCTTCAAGGCTATTTCCCATTTTCTCTTCTATCAAGTTCAGTGTAACTGGATTTATCTTGAGGTCTTTGACCCACTTGTACTTGACTATTTTGTATGGTGACAGATGTGGATCTATTTGCAACCTTCTATATGTTGACATATAGAAATGCCAGCATCATTTGTTGAAGATGCTTTCTTTTCCCATTGTACAGTTTTGGTTACTTGGTAAAAAAAAAAATGGGTGTTTATTGATGTGTGGATTAATGTAGGAATCTTCAATTCAATTTTGTTGTTCCACATGTCTGTTTTCATGCAAATGCCAAGATGTTTTCTTTACTGTGGCTTGAAGTCAGGTATGGTGATGCTTTTAGAAGTTTCTTCATTGTACAAGATTGCTTTAGCTATCCTGAGTTTTTTGTTTTTCCATGTTAAGTTGAATATTGTTCTTTCTAAGCCTGTGAAGAATTGTATTTGAGATTTTTATGTGGATTACAATTGAATCTGTAGATTGCTTTTAGTAAGATAGCAATGTTTTTACTGTGCTGATTCTACCTATTTATGAGCATGGAAGATTTTTCCATTTTCTGATAACATCTACAATTTCTTTCTTCAAAGACTTAAAGTTCTTGTCATACAGATCTTTCACTTCTTTGGTTGGATTTACCCCAAGATATTTTATGTTATTTGTGGTTATTGTAAAGATGATGTTTCTCTTAATTCTTTAACAGCCCATTTATCATTTGTATATAAGAGGGTTACTGATTTTTTTAAGTTAATCTTTTATTCTGAAACATTTGTGAAGTTGCTTATCAGCTGTAGAGATTTTGGTGGAATTTTGAGGGTCACTTGTGTATGCTATCATATCATCTGTAAATAGTAAAAGTTTAACTTCTTCCTTTCCGATTTGTATTTTTTGATTTTCTTTTGTTGTCTTATTGCTCTAACTAACTTTGAGTACTATTTTGTATAGGTAAGGGGAGAGTGGACAGCCTTGTTTTGTTCTTGAATTTAATGTATTTTCTCATTATACATTTCTAATGTATAATGTAATGTAAAGTTAATTATCTAAATGTAAGTAACTTTAATGGAGTTTCTCTCCATTTAATTTGATGTTAGCGCTTAGCTTTCTGTAAATTGTCTTTATTATTTTTAGGTATGTTCCTTGTATTCCTGACCTCTCCAAGACCTTAATCATAAAAGACTGTTGGATTTTGTTGAAGGCCTTTTCAGCATATAATAAGATGATCATGTGGGTTTTTTTAAGTTTCTTTATATAGTGGATTACATTGACAGATTTTCCTATGTTGAACCATTCCTAAGACTTTGGGATAAAACTTGCTTGATCATGGTTGATGAATTTTTAATGTGTTCTTTCATTCAATTTGTCAGCATTTTATTGAGTATTTTTGCATCAATGTTCATGAGAAAGATTGGTCTGTAATTCTTTTTCTTTGTCATATCTTTGTGTGGTTTGGGTATCAGGGTACTATAACCTCACAAAAGGAGTTTGGCAAAGTTCCTTCTGTTTCTATTGTATAGAACAGTTTAAGGAGTATTGGTATTAGCTCTTCTTTGAAATTTTGGTAGAATTCTGTGCTGAAGCCATCTGGCTCTGTTATTTTTTTGTAAGATTTTAATGACTGCTTCTATTTCCTTAGTGGTTATAGGTCTTTTAAAATTGCTTATTTGCTTTTGCTTTTGATTTAATTATGGTATGTGGTGCCTATCAAGAAAATTGTTTATTTCTTTTAGGTTTTCCAATTTTGTGGAATACATGTTCTTAAAGTATGACCTGATGATTTTCTGGATTTCCTCAGTGTCTGCTTTTATGTCTCCCTCTTAGTTTCTAATTTTGTTGATTGGTGTGTTCTCTCTCTGCCTTTTGGTTAGTTTGGATAAGGGTTTGTCTATCTTATTGATACTCTCAAAGAACCAATTCTTTGTTTTATTGGTTCTTCATATTGTTCTTTTTGCTTTTATTTTATTGATTTCAGCCCTCAATTTGATTATTTCCTGGCATCTATTCCTTTTGCTTGGGTTTGCTTCTTTTTGTTCTAGAGTTTTCTGGTGTGCTGGTAAGTTATTAGTGTCAGACTTCTCCAACTTCTTTATGTAGGTATTACTGCTATAAACTTTCCTCTTAATACTGTTTCATAGTATCCCAGGAAATATTTATTTATTCTAGGAAGTCTTTAATTTCTTTATTTCTTCCTTAACCCAGTGGTGATTCAGTTGAGCACTATTCAGTCTCCATGAGTTTGTTGACTTGCTGTAATTTGTGTTATTGTTGAATTCGAACTTTAAGCCAGGATGATCAGATAAGATATAGGGAGTTATTCAATATTTTTGTATCTGTTAAGATTTGCTTTGTGACTGAGTAAATGGTCAATTTCAAAGAAGGTTCCATGAGGTGCTGAGAAGAAGGTATATTATTTTATGTTTGCATGTTCTGTAGAGGTCTATTAAGTCCGTTCAAATAATAACATCTGCTAGCTTCATTATTTCTCTGTCAAGTTTTTGTCTGGTAGACCCAAGCATTGTTGATAATGGGGTGTTGAAGTCTCTCACTCTTAGTGTGTGTGAGTTGATGTGAAATTTAAGCTTTAGTGATGTTTCTTGTGCATATGTAGGTGCCCTTGTATTTGGGACATAAATGTTTAGGATTGAGACATCATCTTGATGAATATTTCCTGTGTTGAATATAAAATGTCTCTTCTCTTTTGATTAATTTTAGTCTAAAGTTTATTTTGTTAGATGTTGGGATAGCTACACCAGCTTACTTCTTAAGTCCATTTGATTGGAAAGTTTTTCCCAACTCTACTCTCAGGTAGTATCTGTCTTTAAAGCTGAGCTATGTTTCTTGTATACAGCAAAGTGATGAATCCTGTTTTTGTATCCATTCTCTTAACCTGTGTCTTTTTATATGTGTATTGAGTTCATTGATATAAAGGGATAATAATGATAATTGATTGTTAATTCTTGTTAATTTTCTGGTATTAGTGGTTATGTGTTTCCTTCTTTAAGAGTTGCTTGTGTGGGATTATATATTGCCTGTGTTTTCATGGTTGTATCTACCTACCTTAGGTTGGAGTTTTCTTTCTAGTGCTTTCTGTAGAGCTGGATTAGTGGATAGGTATTGTTTAAATCTGTTTTTCTCATGAAATATCTTGTTTTTCCATCTATGATGATTGAAAGATTTTCTGGGTATAGTAGTCTGGGCTGGCCACCGTGGTCTCTTAGAGTTTGTATAACATGTGTCCAGGACCTTCTGGCTTTCAGAGTCTCTATTGAGAAGTTAGGTATTATTCTGATGGATTTACCTTTATAAGTTAATTGGCTTTTTTTATTTGCAGCTCTTAATATTCTTTCTCTATTTTGTATGTTTAGTGGTTTAATTATTATGTGGTAGGGGGACTTTGGAGGGTTCTAGTCTATTTGATATTTTTAAAACTTTTTGTATTTTCATAGGCATTTCTCTCTTTAGGTTGTGAAAGTTTTCTTCTATAATTTTATTGAATATATTTTCTGTGCCTTTGAGCTGGTATTCTTCTCCTTCTCTTCCTATTATTCACAGCTTAGGTCTTGTTATAGTGCCTCAGATTTTCTGGATGCTTTGTGTTATGACTTTGTTGCCTCTAATGTATTCTTTGATGGACAAATCTATTTTCTTTATTGTATCTTCCACTCTAGAAATTCTCTTTTCCATCTCTTGCATTCTGATGGTTATGTATGCATCTGCAGTTCCTGCTCACATACCCAGATTTTTCATTTTCAGCATTTTCTCAGTTTGTGTCTTCTTTATTGCTTGTATTTCAATTTTCAAGTCTCAAACTGTTTCCTTCACTTGTTTAATAGTTTTTCCTTGGCTTTCTTTAAGAAATTTATTGGTTTCTTCCATTTTTTGTTTGGCTTTTCTTTGATGTCTTTAGGGGAATTTTTCATTTTTTCTTTAAAGACCTTTATTATCTTCATAAACTTATTTTTAAGGTTGTCTTTTTCTGCTTCTTCTATGATGGGATGTTCAGGTCTTGATGTTGTAGAACCACTGGCTTCTGATGGTGCTGTATGCTCTTTATGCTGTTGATTTTATTCTTGCACTGACATCTATCCATCTCTACCTCTAATTGGTGCAGACAGTGTCTGTGTCTCAGAGAGTCACTGAGGTCTCAGAGGTGCTGGGTTGTGGTGGAAATGTTCTCTGTATGATGTAAATAAAGCAACTGGTTTGGCCTATGTAGAGTACCGTAGAAGTGGGTGGAGAATCAGAGAACAGGCAGGTAGGAAAAGGGTGGAGTTAGTCAGTCTCCATCAGACCCCTGAAGAAGAATCATGTAAGAGATACAGGTGAGCTGCGGGCCGAGCCACGTGGCAGACAGATTAATGGAAATGGGTTGAATTAAGTTAAAAGAGCTAGCTAGTAATGTGCTTAAGATATGGGCCAAACAGTATAAAGTATATAAGTGTCTGATTCATTTCTTTGGGGGACAAAAGCCGCTGAGGGTCAGGGTCTGAACTCCCGGGCCCAAACTGCCCCAGGGAAACTTTATACAACACTGCGTGGGTTTGGGGGTGGAATAGGACTTGTATGTTAAAGGGACCAATGTGGGCTGGTGGTATAAAGGCCTACCTATAGAAGGCTACCCACTGGGGCTGTGATGGATGGTAGTAGGTGCATTGGGTATGCCCTAGGACATAGGGCCTAGAGACTGGGCTGTATAGCTGGGAGAATAGTCACTCACCTCTTGATCCAATGAGCACTGGAGGTGTCTGTGTCTTGAGGAGTTGCTGAGGTCATGGATGATAAGTTCTTAAGGAGAAAAGAATCAAGTACAATGCAACACAGGAATGGACTCTAAATAGGACTTTGGGTAAATGCTCTGCATGTAGACTGTGCTACCTCAGGAATAAATTCTGAATCCTTCTAGACACAACCAACATAAAGGACCTGAAGATAGACCAAGCCAGGAGACTTGAGTATGGACTGTTATAGACAGCAGTGGAGTTCATTTTGCTTCAAAGATAGTATATAATTTAGGACTTGTGTGTGCATATTTCTGGAACTTTCTACTTAACATATTCAGACTATAGTCAGTGGGCACTTGAAACCTCTGGGCAATTCTGAGAAAAGGGAGTGGAAGGGGTGTGTCCTGTGAAGAGCTTCATCTCAAACTCCCATAAGCTGTTTCAGAAGAAAAATGTATTTGTCCTAAAATGAATCACAGACATTGAAGCAATCTATTTATAACTAAGCTCTGTTTGTCTCTAGTTGAGCTAGGGAGGAAATGCCTAAGTCTTGAAGTCCTTATGCAGCAAGAGTAGTTCAAGTGTTTGGGTGGGTTCAGATACCAGGCTACCACCCTATCTGCTTTCCTCCCTTGGGAGATAGTAGGGAGGGAAGTCTAGTGGTAGATCCAGAGAATCTACTAGAAGAGATGGGTCAGGGCAGGCATTCCAATCCTAGAGTAAAGGGAGAGGTACAAAGACTGATACTGAGATACACAAGTGGCATAAGGAACGAAGTGGGTGCTTGATTCCAGAAAAGCAAGTTAAGCCAATTAACTATTGACAGTTTGATTCTGAGGTCTGAGTTGCTTATTAGGCACACCCTGAAAATATTAACTGGAAAATCCTATCAATAAAAAATTAGGAATTTTCAATGCCAAGGTATTTTGAGGGTAACCATGAATGTTCCATCCTGTCCAAAGAGAAGCCTCCTTTTGTCTGGAGTGCCCAGACTGTATCAGATATCTGATCAGTCAGTCAACAGTGGCCTCGGACTAGCACTTTGTTGCCATGGTGTCAGAATGTGTGTGAAAGCCCTTATGCTACTTAATGATAGTCACCAAGTTATAGGGATGCCAACAGATTGGGTGTGAAGTGCTTCCTTTCATTGAAAATCCATAGTAAGATATTTTCAGACACAAAAAAGGAGAGTGGGAGGTTGAGATTACATTCATATAACTTAACTGTAATATATTGATTTATAACTGCTCCATTTTATTAAAGAACGTTTCACTGTGTCTGGTTTATAAATTGAACTTAATCCCTGGTCTGATTGTACATAGAGGAAAATGCAGTGTGTAAGGCATGATGCTCCCAGTTGCAGTTGCTCACCTGGGCTTTGGAAACACATCTCCCTTGCACAGAGGACCACTTTACTAGAATTTGTACAAACTATGGAAGGCTTCTCTGGGTATAGCTGCCCATTTAAGGCTTGGCCTTTTACAGCCCATCCTGGGAAGGCTGGTTTCTGACCACTAGATGCTCCTAAATTAATTCTTGTAGGCTCCTTCTTATCTCTAGGGCAGGAGGCACCTTTTGTGCCTTTTGTCCACAGTGATACTTTATTTTATGAAGTAAAAGCCACAAAGCACAGCTACATACGCTTTTATTTACATGATCATCCCAAGTAAGGACAGGCTCACTGTTGAGTATCTTTTCGGTTAAACAGAGAATTGTGACTGAGTACCAAAAAGAATATTTGCATGGGTGACTTCAGACATAAGAATGGAATGAGACATGGAAGAAATGGTCTTCAGAAATCATAGGGTCAGTCAGAAGAATTTCAAGACATTTGAAGTTTAGTGGAAGGCAGGGAAACAGTGGAGGAGACACAGGAGCTAGTTCCCGCTGTGGAAGCAGAGTGACAGAGACACTAGGACAAAGGGCAAGGACAGCATGGAAGGCCAAGGGAAGGAGAAGCAGGTTCATGTGCCACTATAAAGTACCCAAGAGAATTACAAAAAGGCCAGGAGAAGTCTGGAAAACAGAGCAGCTCTTTCCCTCTATACGCTAGTAGAAAATCAGTTTGCAAAAACAAACCAGAAAGTAAACATTGTTGACAGTGGCCCTTTCCCATGTTGCTGGAAGGAATGCAGAAACAGTATCATACCATAGGCAGATACTGGGAAGTTCTTTTAAAAGTTAGCATCACCATGTGATCCAGCAAGTTCCATTCATAGTGTATGCTCCGAAAACTAAAGCTGGACTGTCCAGCAAGTAATTGTGTATCATGTTGACAGAAACCCTATTCACAACAGTCCAAAAAGGAAGCAGGCCTCCTACTGTATGCTAATATATAAATGAACAAGAGATGTGGCATATATATATATAGATATATCTTTGTGTGATTATGTTATGAAATATTATTCTTTCTTAAAGAAGAAGAGAATCTGGAAACAAGTTGCAATGTGAATAAAGCTTTAAATGATTGCACTAGGGAAATAAATAAGTTATAAAATGCTGCTTATCACTCTACTTACACAAGTGTCTAGAGTTGCCATTCATAGAGACAAAAAGAAGGATAGTGGTCACCTGTGACAGACAGTGGGGAAAGCCGGAATGTTAATGTTTAATGAGAAAGGAGTTTCTGTTTGGGGGTAACAGGGGCAGACTAGAAATGATGTTGCTAAAAGAACATGGTCAATGCAGATAGCACACTGAATTATTATAGATTCAATAGTTAGGATGAGAAATCATGTGCGTATGTGTGCATTCATTAAACATTTTTGATGATGTCTGGAAGATGAAAGGGAATTGAGAAGATGCCCCCAGAATCAGAATGAATTCCCACAGTCCCAGGCTGATCTGGTGTCCTGCTCCACCAGTCAGTGAACCCTAGATTCAGAAGTCGCAGGTGTGGTTGATTGCAGGAAGGAAACACAGTTCCCATTCCAAAATGGCTGCAAGTTCTTTGTAGAAAGGCCTGCAAAGGTGGCTGCTTCTGGCCTCCTTCTTCTACAAAAGAGGGAAGGGCACAAGAGGCAGAAGACTCAGAGCTTGAGAAGTCATAGAAAACAGAATGTCAAAGCAGCCTGTCTGGACCAGATCAAAGAGACGGGAGTAGCAACAGTTAACACAGGAAGGGGGAGCTTCCCAATTGCTATGTTTTACTATTCAAGTGTGTGGGGGGGAGCCTGTAAATTAAGGGAAAAAATAAATGGACCAGGAGAACCTCCATTTAAAACTGTTATTAAGAGCTTTCTTGCTGGGTCTTTTTTGCAAAACTATTTCATGAGTATGAAAAGAAACATACAAGATATTATCCCAGAGCTCAGGGCAGGGGTAATGTCAGGACATCCAGGAATAAGAGAAGAGACACATAGTGTCATAATTCAAAGGCAGTGGCATTTCCTCTTATACTGACAAATGTGATTGTTTTGGAGAAGAAAAAGGGATTTAGTGGCTATGTAGCCCAGATAATTTAATGACTTAGTGGGCGAAGGAGTAGATTTGTCCTTTCCCCTAAGGCAGGTTCTTACTCTGTAGCCTAGGCTGACTCTGACCTTGTGATTGTTTCTGCTTCCATCTCATGAATTTGGAGATTACAGCCATGCACTGGGATGCTTGGCACTGGTATCAATAACTGCAAACACTGGTCATAGTTTTCAGTGCCTTTGAGGAACAAAGTGATCATTTCTTAAAATTGACACAAAGTAATCACTACTGACAGCCCCATTCAAAAATGTCTCCAAGGCTAGAGTGAAGGCTCAGCCATTAAGAGCACTGACTGGTCTTATACAGGACCATGGTTTGATTCTCAGCACCCACATGCTGTCTTCTGGCACACACATGTCACAAATAATATGCATGCAGAATAAAACACTCACATACATACAATTTAAAGATATGTAAAAACAAAGAGACATGCAGTGTCTCCAGATGTGTCTTGGGGATGGAAAAGACCCTGAGAGTGGTGATCGTTTTGTTGTTTTGATTCATAAATAAGAAATGGGGACTCCATCATACTGAGCTGACTTCACTATTGATGACTAATCAAAGGTACTGGAAAGATTGTTCATGAGGCAGAGTTTCATCATTAGGGTGGATGTGGCTGGAAGAGTCTAAAGCACATCCTTAAAATGAAGAGGAGGGAGCAGGTGTGGCATGCATGCTCAAATCCTAGCTCTTGCAAGGCTGAAACAGAAGGATTGCTGAAAGTGTAAAGACATTCTGAACTACAGAGTGAAACTCTATCTCAGCGACATCTCTCTACCCAAAGAGGTAGAATCAAAACATTACTTGAGATAAGCATTGCCTATAGGCATTGCCACATAAATTAAAGGATATGGTTACATTCTTCACAATAGTTTTCATCCTATAGGAAGTAATACTACTTATGTAGATGCTACACTGACAGGATCACACAGACCCAGAGCATCTTCAGGTTCCTGGAAAACATCACAGATGCAACAGCATAGACAAGCGGCTTAGCAATAAAAATGGCAAAGCAAACTGGGAGGGGGAAAATGGGTACAGAGTAGAGAAATTAAGAGGGATGTCACAGACTTAGTGGAAAGGAACAGGGGGAGAGCAGTACTGTAAGACACTGAGGGGTAAACACTGAAGATGTGGGGGGGAACCAGCAGTGGGTACTTTGACTGTGTGGTGGAGACCTTCAACCTCAGTGGGAAAAACTCAGATGAGGCTGGTGGAAGGGACACACTTCCAACTCTCTGTGCACTCACCACATGTAGCTAGGGCAATCAACTATCCTCCTGATATTGAGCTTTTAATTAACCACCTCACCAGGTGGCAGGGGCCAAGGACTCTGAAAGAGATAAGGATTTATGTGTAGGTGCAAAGGGCCAGCTTTGCTCTTGGCAGAACTTGTACAGTTAAGACCAAGGCTGTTTGGTACTCTTGCATTTAACATTAACAGAGGGAAGCTTCAAACCAACCCCCCTGGCAGTTGGCAGGAAGGGGAATTTCTTCCTTGAGAGAACTTACCCTTGAATGAAGACTCACATTCTGAGAGAGGTAAGGATGCCCAGAAAGGACAAGATAAAAGCAAAACAGTTTTGGGGGAAAATATGACATTGGAGAAAAAAAAAAAAAAAAAACCTTATCTGAAGGGAGACATGACAATTGAGAGTGTTGTTGTAAAGAGGAATAGGAAACACACACAAAGTCTGATAGGACTGTTTTGACACAGGAGTTATGGAAAGATTGACCTGTGTAAAAGAAGTCTGATGAAATCCAGACAGATAGTTCTGTAAAAGCTTTTGTAAATTGTTTGGTTGTGAGTAGATGTGGGTCTATAGGCAATGGAAAAGAGCCGAGGTGGATCATATAATTGTTTGAAAATGTGTAATGAAAGGAACAGAGTGTGGTTGGGCTGAATTATTCTATAAGAAGGTCCAGTATCACTATTATAAAACATTTAGTTGGTCTATTAGTAACAGAACAACCGATTCAGGGTTAGGGTAAGCTCCTATAGACAGTCAGGGGTAAGAATGAGGGCTGGCTCTGGGGATGTCAGTTGATGTCCTGATAAAGGACCTTTGTTCCTGTTGAAAAATTACAATGAAACTACTAGAGAGCTTCCCTCCTTTCTACTTTTCTCTAATTGCTCAGCTGTTAGAGGCTTGAAATAAAGAGCCCCAAGCTTCTGTGCTTTCTTCGAAAACAGATAGGAGAGACACACAACCTTTCAGAGTAGAAAGCCAAGTTGCTGTCTGGATCCCTCCTACAGGTGGTGGGAGGTGAGGTAAGGCACGGGAAGCAGGTGTGTGTTCTAGTAGGAAGAACATCCCCATCTTGACATTGTTTCAACACCTTCTTTTGGGGCATTTTTTCATAGTGGAAGTACTTGGGGGACAGAGGAGCTTGTATTTTCCTGGGTGTTGGTATCAGGCATTCTTACTGCTTTTTGAGAGCTGATGTTCACAATAGTTGCTCAAGGCACATTCTAAGACTTTTCCCAGAACCCTGCAACAGAATATGAACATCCCTGAGGACTTGCATTTAGAAAGGCCAGTAAAGTCAGGAACCAACACATGGTTGGAAGAATACCAGATAACACACAAACATGGAAGCAAGAGGTTGGAAGCAATAGGACCTATCACACCATTGGCAACAAAGGCAAGATTCCAGGGCTGATGAACACTCTAGATGAACTCGAAAGTGATTTTGAGAGACACCTGGAGCACATGAACCACAGTGTGCTAGCACAAAGAGTAGCAAGTTAGTCCCAAACTTGAAATATAGCCTAGTCTTGTACCATCAAGTAGAGCTAACCAAGGACCCAGCCTTAACATTCCTGATTCACGCAAGTACCCAGGCTACTACATCAACACACATAGGAAGAAAAAAGACTCAACAGGATGTGTTTCCCACTGACTGACACTTGTTATTTGACACAATAAAACGAGGAGAGAATAAGTTGATGAGTAGATGGCTATTAAAAGGATACCACCAACAGATGCAAACAAAGCTAAAAGATTGTGGATTACAGCGCAAAACATACTAATACTGCCCAGTATCTCACAATGGGTCCGTGCATTAGAAGCAATTTCTATTTTTAGTTTTATTTCCTCCCAGCTTAGCTAAACTTAACCATGTTACCACTTCATTCAGGATGTTGTAAGGTCTCACAATTTCTCCAGATTCATCTTTTTTCAAGTCTTAAAGGAAAGGCCTGCCATTCTAGCACTCCATTATCTAAGAAACAGGTCCAAAATTTTCCTAGTTATGTTTTCACCCTATAGGACTGAGGCTGAATACATGTGTGTCCACATGTTAACCACAACGTTTCAAGAGCCAGTAACACTGATGTTTCCAAATGGGACTTGGGTTTTAGAATGGTAACATCCTTGTTTTCTTTGATGCTGCAGAACTTGAGTGAACTTTTACAGAGTGGTTTGCATGGAACTGAGTATCAGTGACTTTGCCCTATGTGTAGAGCTATGGCTTTTTTCCATTAGTTTTACAATAAGAAAACACAAGAGTTTCTATGCTTTGGAGCAATAGGAATTTTCTCATCTTTGCCATTATTTAGCAGCCTGAGGACATTGGTAACTGTATCACATCCATCTGAATTGAGTCATTTAGGAGAGATGTGGGTATTTACTTCTCACTAGTCACTCTGTTTTGTCATATGACAAGAAATACTATCAGGGAATTACGGACACAAATTGAAACTACACTATTTGAACTTGAGAGTGCCTATTTTGCTGGGTCATTATTTTCCCACCTGAAGTTTACTGATCCTACTTCATGGAAATATGCTTATCCATCCGTTAGGAATTTCTTCTGAAACTGTAACTAGAGAAAGCCCATTTTCTTTTCTCTATAATACTTCTCTTGGCAAAGGGCAATAAACATGAATGTCATCACTACAAGTTCTAACAGAAATACTGGAATGGTGGCTGAGAGGATACAAGCCAAGCAGTACAAATGTAGCTTTTATTCATAAACACACACTGGCCTTATGACTGACTGACTTCATTTTAAGCTTGGGACCTCCGCATGACTGACATCTTGATTGACACTATTTTTGTCTTGGAGGGTCATCTGGGTAGTATTTGGTAGCAGTCAAGACTTCTGTCTTTGAAATATTCCTTTCCTCCGGGGACACCAAAAACAGCCTCTAGGCATTTCCATGGGATGGAAAGTTATCTTTTGTTAAGGACCACACTCTTAAATCTTAACATAAACATACTCCATTTATATAGCAATGCTAATGTGAGTGAAGAGATGCTGTTTATAGTGAGATGGTATGTTACTTATATTTTAAAGATGTTTTTCAAGCATGTATGTAAATTTGTGCATGTACTCACAAGCATGCAAGTGTGTGTGAGTATACATTCATAGTATTTCCAGTGGCTAAAAGAAGGCATTGGATTCCTGGGACTCACAGGCAGTTGTGATTCTCCAGTGTAAATGCTAGGAACTGAGTTCAGTTCCTCTAGAAGAGCAGTTATTGCTCTCAAATGCTGAAGGAGTGGTCTGCTCTATGGCTATAGAGTATTACTATTTTACAGACCCATTTGTGGGTGACAGGCTAGGTGTGGCTCAGCTAGCAGAACATAAGAGAATGCTAGAAGAAACCCATCCCATTTGCAGCTGTAAAATTGGGGGCTGAGAATTTATTAGTGCCTCTCTTGGAATGTAAGTTGGAGATTTTAGTTATATTGTCACTTAAGTTTATTTTAAGGTTGAAGATCCTACAAACATAAGAAAGTTAGAGTGTTATTAATCCTTATAGAATAATAGATCTCTATTTTCTAGAAGCCTATTGATGCTCAGTACTGGAATAAGATTAATAGATCTCAGATGCTTAAATGATTCTCACACATGCTGTACTTGTGATCCAGAAGCTAAGGGTTCAGCCTAAAGTTGGTGTCCTGGAATGAAGTTCCAGCCCAAAGAAAATCACAGAGGACAGCTTAAGGAAGGAGGGCCTTCATGTTCCACCTGAGATCAAAGCCTATTGTTTGGTGGGGCTAAAGGACAGCATAATGGGAGGTCAATTCCATTCACAGCAGGAGTGCCCTCTCCACTGAAAGAAGAAATATTCCATCCTTGACTTCTGTGAAACTGAGAGAAGCCTGGTCTTGTTCATTATCCATTAGTCCAAGATTCAAAACTTTAGACACCTGACACTCAGACGTTTTTGTAAGTTTGCCTGGAGGACTCTTCATCCCTATCTTAAATTATATGAACAAAAACATCTACAAGCAAGAGAGTCTCTGCACTCAATTTTGTTCTTTTATTGTCTCTTCCACGGGAAAAGAGGAAGGTTACTGAGTGCAGCTGTTAGATACAATTCTGGTTTTGTGCAAGCCGCTTTTGTATAATGGCAGGCAGAGAGGGGAGTACAAAAAGATTCAGAAGCACAAACAAGACAAAGTAAAAGATGAGCGGAGCTTACAATGAGTCTCTAGTGGCTGCTGGTGATGACTCACATCGACTAAAACAGACTGTGTCACTGACCGCTGAGGGCACCAAAATGAAGGGGACACAGTGGAAAAGGTGACCTGAGTTTGGGGCTGAACTTCCATACATGAGATGTTAACAAATAAACGTGAAGATGAAAAATATGTAGAAAGTTAAAAAGATAGTTTCGCTTCCTTTCAGCCACATATTAGTTTTCTTAAGAGACATGGACATCCCTGATAGAGCACCTACGACAAACTTAACAGCCATCCAGCATATTGTAAAACAACTTAGTTTGTCTTGATTGACAGCAGAGAAAAGCAGAATATTATTTTAGTATACTAGAGGATCTGCCCCTTTAAATTTTATTAATAAAGAAAATATTGATGGAATAGCAAGCATTTTCTTCTTGGTCTTAAACCTGTAATAAAATGTTGCTGACAGAGTAATTATGAATGCTTTATATGTTCAGTGCATATGTGCTCCTCACTAAAGCAATTTAATTCCCATTAATGCTAATCTCTTTAATACCCACTCAAAGAGCAAGGAGTACTTTCAATAAACTATTGATTCATTTGAGCCATTTAGACAGTGGATGGGCAAGAAGGGGTGGGATTCTGCCCACAACTGTGTTTCTTAGAATGTTTTTCCAATCTTTAATAAGTACTAGATGTAACTCATATGCAAAGAAAATGGGATGTGCGGTAAAGTGACTTGAGTGGCAGGTTTCAATCTGTGAAAACTGGGGGAGCCTGAAAGGCATCTTCTCTAAGAGATGAGATATTACAAAAAAAAAAAAGGAGATTTTCTTTCAAAAACAAGGAAAGTGGCACTCTGCTACACTCCTAGCTGTTTCTGCCTGTCTTCCCTCAATAGAAGAATTCAGTAATTCTTCTGGAACTCAGATGACCACCCATGGGTCAGATTTCCTTGGCTCAATATGCTTTGATCAGCCAAGAGGCAAGAGGGGGGGCTCCCCAGAGAGCTGTGTCCCCATCTCAGTGACTTCCATGAATACAGCTATGTAATGAGGCTGTGTTCCATAGGCCAGCCTGAAACTCAAATTGCAGTAACAAGCCCTCTCTGCCCTTTTGGAGTCATTCCAGAGCTTCTAAAACTCCAGGTGTCTTAAGAGCCTCACCCCCACACCCTTGCATAAAACAGAGAAAAAGTGGCAGACAAGATTTTGTCAGGATCCACCATCCAGCTTTAGGATAAATCAAGAAACCTCCCTGAGACTCAGTATTCCTTACATGTAAAATAGAAAATGATGATCTCTATAAATGCACTTCGCGCTTGCAACAGTAAAGATCAAAACTACAATTGAAAACTGCCCTGTGAATACATAAAATATCATTAACCAAGAAATGACTTATAAGAAAAAGTGATACAGGAGAAAGATAGAAAAATGGAAGGCCAGGTCCCAATTTTATCAGATTTCCGTATCTAACAAAAGGGAGGTTTGCCCTGGGAATTTTCTTAAATCATTTAATGGAGACTGGTGCTTATCCTTTGCAAATGAGTATTTGAGAATGTAAAGAAACTGAAGAGGGAAGGGCTTAGATGTGTGAAATCTCCTTTTCTGCTATGTGCAAGTTTGAGGCTGGTTATCCATGACAACAGGAGGAAAAAAAACCTACTGCAACACATACTTAATACACAAATATTAAAATGTCTTTTCTCTACCAACTGGTAAAAAAATATATTATATTTTGATATTTTTTTTCTTTTTAAATTATACTGCTATCCATCCCAGCCGAAGTCGCGGCCAGTCATCTGATAGAACTTGCGGTTGAAGGGCCGGTAAAAGTCACGCAGCTGCCGCAGCACCTCGCGCGCGATGGCGGGGTGCGCACGGCCCTTAGTCTTGCCCAGGCAGTGCGGCTTGCCGCTGCCCTCCGCCTTCTTGAGGCACGGGAAGCCCTTGGTCTGGTTGAAGTAGAAGTGCTTGTCGGTGATGATGCGCTTGAGGCCCAGGAAATCCTGCACGCGGCGCAGCTCCCCAGCCGGGTCGCTGACCAGCCTCTCCCCGCTCACGAAGAGCATCTGGCTGAGCGGGAAGTGGCGCAGCCAGGGCTCCAGGTGCTTGGCATAAAGGCCGATCTGGATGGCGCTCCAGGACGTGTCGATGAGGCCCGCGCTGCGGTTGCGGAACGTCAGGCTCTCGAAGCTGGGGATGTCTGGCCGCTTGGACAGAGTCTGCGTGTAGTCCGAGATGGCCCTGGTCACCGGGTCGCGCACCACCACGATGAGCTTGGTGTCCTTGGACATGGCGGAGATGCGCGCTGGTGCCTCCCGGGTCACGAAGTAACTGGGTGTCTTCTCCATGGTGATCTGTCCTTCCAGGGTTCTGGGCATCAGGTCCCTGCAGGAGACAGAAAGGATGTTAGAATCTGGGGAGAGTAAATCAAGTCCCGTTCTGGATCCTAAGCAATGAAGAAACACCCAATCTGGGTTTTAATTTTCCTGGTGGGCTGCAGTTCGAGCTCCCCAACTTCCTGAATGCCTATTGGCAGTAGCTGCTCTGACTTCCTCGAGCATGGGTCTCAGAACAATCATATTGCACTGTCATACAGTTTTTGTAGCAATCAATACTCAGTATACGTGGCAAAGAGCTCACAAATGCTCCCAACACATTAGTTAGTTACTGTTATCCATCTACAACGCTCAACGTCAGTGCTTTCTGTAGGTGAATTACTTCATAAACACTATTATAATATAGTTCTAGCAAATGGCATTAAAATACCTGATTCCACCCTGTCCATGCCTGCCCCAACCATAGAGAGTAGATTTGTCCTTTATACAAAAGTCAATAATTTCTCCCAAAAAGAATTTCCTCATTAACAAAAAAAAATCCCTTTTTAATGATTTGTTTTATCTTTTAATTATGTGTCTCTGTGTGGGCTTGTATAAATGCATGCTGGTACTTCTGCTGACCAGAAGTGGTCACTGGAGCTCAGTTAAAGATGACTGTGAGCCTCCCAACATGGAGTACTGGGAGCTGAACTCTGATCCTCTGAAAGAGCAATAAGTACTCCAAACCTCTTGGCCATGTCTCCAGCTCCCCCCTTTAAGTATAATAGCAAAATGTTCAATTGTCCTCCCGTTTCAGTGACGTACTTCACTCTAGTTTCGGTTACTTGTCTGCAACAACAGCCCAAAAACAATGCATAGAAATTTTAAGAATAAGTAATCTGTCACTTTTAAATTGCATGCATCCCAAACAGCATGGTGGAATCTCCCACTGTCCCCTTTTGCCTATTCAGGACACAAATCAGCATATCCATGTTGTATACACTGCCTTTCCATTAGTCACTTAACCAAATTAACTGTTACATTATTGAAGTTCCTGTGCAATGGAGGCCCCAAAGGAAAAGGACAGTGACAAGGACACCCACACACAATACACAGGAGCACACATTAATGCTGCAGCTGCATACAAAGGTATAGGGCATACAAAGGTAGCGCAGTGGGCCTGGTGTTAGTCTGGATTTCAGAGCCCCCACACTGGGGTTCTTTGGGGGTTCCAGTAGGTCTCACAGAGAAAATAACTTTTTATATAACATAAAATGCTTGTCTTCATCACTCCTCAGAGTTTTATCTGGTATGTAATGGTTTGAAAATCTCGATTGTCAAAATGTCTTAGTTTCTTTTCTATTCCTTTGGCATTTGATGGGAGTCACTTTCATCCAGGGCTGATAATGCATTTGTTGGGGACAGGAAGGAGAGTGTGGTTTCTCCAGTGCTTTCCTCTTTCCAGAGGACTGGCTTGCTCTAATACTCCATCTTCTCTTGTGTAGATTCAAAACAGTTACAATCTTTCTAAACAACCATCTAGTGAGTACTCCCAGCTCTGTCTCCATTCTCAGGCATAGTTTGTGCATTCTGCCTTTCTTTATCCCCTCATGGCTACCCACTCCCTTTTCTGAGTCACTGATTTACATTTTAGCACTTTTCAAACGCTCCCTTTGTTTTTAAACTGTGTCTTTTTTGTCCCTTCCGATAGATAGGTTTAACTACATGCTTTCCCTCCAAGCTGTAGGTTCTGCTTGTTTGTTTGTTTGTTTTGTTTTTTAATTCTAAGGGTTGCTTTGCTTTCACAATTCTGTAGCATCTATTTTGCATTTGTCCTAAAAGGACCTGCTTTGTGCTGGGTGCTTCCTACTTTTGGTTGCTTCCTCACCACCCTCCCACCCAGACTGCTTGCTCAGGATACATTCAATGAAAAATGTCAAACATAAGAGATGAAAACATGGCAAGTAAATCTTATGCACCTCATATCTCCTTCAAGAATGTATCAGGCCAATTTCATTTATGAGAGTCCACACCTCTACCCTGCTACATCTACTCCCTAACCAGGCCAACTGGATCGTCTTAAAGCCAACTGGCAGACATCCTCTCAATTACTTCGCAAGAATTCATGATCCCTTGTGGGTTATTTCTGGCACATGTTCCTTGGCCTTTTCAGTGTCTAGTGCTAACAATGCCTTGGCTTAGATGATGGAACCTTCCTCCTATATTTGTTCCTTTGGCAATTTTAATCAAGTGATATTACTCTTCTGTAAAGAAGAATGCTAGTTGTATGTTTGCTTTATGGTGCTCAACTTTTATTTTTAACTTTAAGAGAATTTTGTCGTTTGTTTTATAAAATGGTACACCACATTAACCCATCTCTTAAATATACCTCAAAGGCCGGGTGTAAGTGAGCCCAGCCCAGAGTGCATGCCACATAAGTGAGATGCCCATTGTCCTTCCTTGCCTGTGCATGCCAGATTCTCTGTGGAGTGAGCTGGACCAAGCTGCCTCTGAAAATTCTGATGCCCTTTTACAAGACAATCCAGGAAATCTGTCTCGAAATGATTCCCAGTGAAAGAAATGTGATCAAATTTACGGAAAAGTCCTGGGTTCCCAGCAAACACCAAAACACTCTGGAGGGGTAAGAGTGTGTGGTAACGTAAGGGCACAGAGGCAGATCACTGACTCCTTGTCTATAATCTTTGAATTCTAACTACTTTACTTCACATTTTGGCCAGAATCTTACAAAGAAAGAGGACTGTCCTTGAGAATATCTGGCTGGTTTGTCTCTGGGAGCAGATAGACCCCTGGGAACTTTTCTTAGAGTTTGAAGCTACAGACTCTGCTTCCAAATGCTACCAAACATTAGAAAAATAGATCTGTGTTTTAAAGAGTCTGTCCCAAACAGGACTTCCCAAGAAAGTTAGCCTAATTGTCTCCTGTCAGTCCCAGGATGGTAACCTGACCCATTAGAGCTGGAGTCCAGAAATGCTGCATCATGGAGAGCAAGTCAAGATCAAGAGTCCTGAAGACGGATTGCACTAACATGGATGTAGTTAGCACTCCGGGGCCTAAGAACATGAAGATAGTAAACTTCATGCTAAGTAGACTTTACAACAGCACTCAAGAAGGAACAAGGCCTTTGAAGGATAGATCTAGTTAGATTAGCTTCAAGATAACTAAACGCAGGGCCTAAGCACTCAAAGGCCTGTGGTTTTGTTTTCATCTTGCTAGACCAAAGGGAAATAAAATAATTTTTGACAGTTTGTTGAGCTGATTTGAAAGCAGAAAATGGGGTTTGTAGCTTATTCCTCCTAATGGCTCAGGGGAGACACGCTGTGACTTAACTGGCCTAAGATCTGCTTATTCATCTCAACAGAAAAGCCAAGCCTAGTGCTTCGGGAATCTGGTCTATAAAGGGCTGCTCATGTGACTGTTGCAGAGATCATAGCAAGCATTACTCTGAAGGGGGTGATGACCAATGTCCTGCTTCCCTCAGTCCAGATAATAGGACTCCAGTCAAAACCAGAAATGACTTCTGCACCATGATCCTAGGGTATCTAGCATCAGCACAAACAATGAATGTCATGAGCTGGTCAATCTCTTTGGAGAGACCTAAGTTGACTGGTTGCATTGGGAGAGGTGAGCACATTTGGTAAGTGGATTTATTTATCTCCTACAAAAGGCCATCATGCCAGAAAGAACTATTCATCACAGTACCCATGCTTAGGAGCTGATCCATTACCGGGTGCTCTCCATGGGACTAGGATTGTTCCTGTAGCTGACTACAGTGTAGGAAATGTTAGAGACAAGCAGACACAGACAGGCTAAGATGATTGTTCTTTCCTACCAAAACCAGTGGTCAATGCCGAATTTACATCATGAGTGCTTGAACAATTTGAAGGTTTTCCCTTCCAGACTGAGCAGGAGACATATCGCCTCTGTGGCTGGGCCTCACAGATAGTCTGAGAATCAGGATGCCCCCTTAGATTAGGCAAGTAATGCTTTGCATTTATCTGCATACAGACACTTCATGAGATCCATCTAGAAAGAGGCATCCAAGCCACTCAGCAGCTAATTCAGTATGCATCTAAAGTACACAAGAAGGACCCATGTGTTCAGTCATTTTTACCAATTCTTACTCTTTCTCCTGGATTCCCCCTGCCTTTACACTGTCTTTTTGATCCCTGCCTTCCCTGTGTAATTGCTATCAGCCATCTCTCGAAGTAGCTTCAAATGACTGAATGAACGGATGGGTGACGGAATGAAAAACAGACAGATGGATAAATATTCCTTCCCTATTTGTTTTTAATAAGTTGCATTTAATCTATCAACTTCTCACTACACATAAAAATCAATTCCATATTGTTTATAGATATAAGCAGGGCAGAAATTTATAAGAGCAGTTTCACAATTCAGATGGAGGGAAAATGTTTAGAATCTACTGAAGAGATAATGTAATAAAATGGTAAGTTGAAATAAATGAAAAGTAAAGATGTTTATCAAATAATACTATCAAGTATGTAAAGAGGAAAACCCAGGGTGAAAGAGTTTACAAAATGTATATCTGCCAAAAGCCATATCTGTAGTATGTAAAGGAGTCCATAAAGAAAAAATGAACAGATTTTTAAAAATCTGAGCAAAAGCCTTGAGTTTGTTTTACACAAAACACAATATCCAAATGTTCAATTAATTTTGAGAAGTCATTAGATTAGGGAAATGGAAATTAAAACTCTGTGTAAATATCATAATATGACTCATACGCTCAGGCAACTGGAATAGAAATGACTGGGGTTTCCAAGTGTGTGTGAACATGAGCAATACCTAGCATCTTGCTGGTGGAGATCAAGCTGACACAGTAATTACAAAGCTTATTGGCACCATTTACCAAAGATGAGCATGTGTCCCATCCCCAGCAACTTTGTGGTTAGTGATCTGGCACAGCTGTTCATCCATGTTCACATAATGACCCCATATTCAAGGTTTCCAAATGCTCAGCAAAAACCAGAAGATATATATATTCACACATATTCATATATAACCATACACACAACACATGGAGGTGAGAATGGATGACTTTACATCTGCCAGTCACATGTGCTTCTGGATGGGTCTCACGAATAAGGCTAATAAACACAGCCAGTCCATACAGCCAGTCCTGGCAATGCATCTGCTGTGTGACTATAGTGGTGGTTTGAATGACATATCCTTCGGAGCCTCTGGCATTTGAATGTTTGGTCCTTAGTATTCCTGTTTGGGGGATGGAGATTGGAAGTGTGGTTTTTGTAGAGGAAATATATCACTAAGGTAGGTGTTAAGAGTTTAAAGACCTTCTCTATTCCAAGTTTGATCTCTGTTTCCTGATGGTTTAGGATGTGAGCTCTCATCTGTTCCTGCCACCATGCTTGCATCTCTCTGTGATAGTGGAGATGGACACTTATCTATCTATCCTTACGGATCTGTCAAAATATTCCCCAAGTTTTTTTTTATAAATTGCCTTGGCCATGGTGTTTTATCACAGCAACAGAAAAGTAATAGGGCTTCCTCCATGAACACACATACACACAAATCTATGAAACATAAAATAAACGATAAACCCTTGTATCTGTCTAGATGTCAGAACAGTTATTACCTGGGGCAGCTGGTGGAGAATTGATGTGAGGGAAGAAGAGCTTATGAAGTGATGGAGTACACCTGTCTGGATGCTCTTCACATAGTGTATCCACTTTGTGAAAATATGTAGTGGAGCTGTACCCTCCAATTTGTGTGTTTTTATGTATTTAAGTTATAGTTGAATAAATATCTTACTATGCTTATAAAAAATAAATGACCAGTTTCCCATAAGGCTCCAAGAAAAGCTCATATTTTGTAATCACATTTGCCAAAATAGGCACATGCTGGATTTGTAGAAATTTAATGACAGAGAAAAAGGAGTGGGGCTCAGCTACCTCGACCACCTGTGAGTGCTTTCCTCTCACCCCAGATAAACCAGAAGAACAGGAACTGCTTAGCCTCTGTCCCATGCATGGATGCCTATTCTCAGAGCTGGGCATGGTGGTGGTCATTGCCAAAGAAAAGATGTTCAAGAATCTTGCACGAAGGAAAAAAGTATCTGAAGATAGTTTTGCAAGTGATGCTTGCAAGTTGTTTTGGAAATAACATCCTTATTTTATTGTTGTAGATCTGTAAGAGAGATTAAAGTGGGCCTAAGATCTTATATGTGAAATAATAGCAGTATAATAAAACATACACTAATAAAATAACATCATCTAATACAGCAATTCTCAACCTTTGTGTGTGTATGGTCACATATCAGATATCCTGTATACAGATATATATATATATACATATATATATTACTATTCATAACAGTAGTAAAATTACAGTTATGAAGTAGCAACAAAAATACTTTTAAGGTTGGGAGTCATCACAGCATGACGAACTGTATTAA
Source organism: Sigmodon hispidus (assembly GCA_004025045.1). Classification (NCBI taxonomy): domain Eukaryota; kingdom Metazoa; phylum Chordata; class Mammalia; order Rodentia; family Cricetidae; genus Sigmodon; species Sigmodon hispidus. Next base: position 114,461 of record PVIH01001048.1, read on the forward strand.
AGGGTTGCAGCATTAGGAAGATTCAGAAGCACAAAACTAGATGGTAATTGGTGCTCTTCTCTGCGCGTTGGGCTTGAATATATTTCATCAGATAAGAAGCCAGCAATGAAAGGGGCTGAGAAAAGCAGTTCACAAACAAGGACTTCAAACAACAGTTTGGACAACTGCTGAAGAAAATGAGAAGGCAAGAGAGTGAGCCAGATCATGGAAATAGAAAAGCCTGACTCTGGACTGAGGATAAATGAGATGAGGAGGGTCTGTCTGCCTCCGTATCTCTACACTGATGAGACAGATGCGTAACCACAGACATGGAAAAGACTGGAGCTAGCGTGCCGGTGAGAAAAGAACATAGGTGGCTGATGCTATAGAAAGCTCTTCCACTGCAATTCAAGTGTTAGGAATGTAGCCCTGATGGTGGGAACAGCAGAGACGAGGGAGAAAAAGTCGTCTTACATAGGGGTGGCATGAGTGTTTCCAAAGAGGATTACAAAGGCTTAAAGGAAGAAAATGATGAATCCTTCACAAACTAGCAAGCTGTGTGAGGTGGAGGTATTCCTGTCCCCACCACAAAATAGGAACACTTGTACTTTTCTTTTAAGTGGGGTTAGAATTACTTACAAAAGTAGTTATTTCTTTATAACAACCCATAAGGAGGCACAGCATTGATGCTGTTCTGAAATATGGCTGTTTCATAGCCCTGTGAAATCCATTGGAAAGTCCAGCTTCCTAAGAAATTCAGACGTGAGTGAAATTATACAAGTGTCAGAAACTTTCTGCTATTAATAAGCTATGTGACCTTATGCAGGTCACTGTAATACCTTGGGCCTCCATTTCCTCATCAGCAAAACACGATTGATTTTGTGTACGGTTGGAGGCACTAATTTGTCTAATTTAATGCTCTGAAGATCGTCAATTGAAAGACCAGGGTGTCTAGAGCTGAGCACTTGATTGCATTTGATAAAAGCAGGTTTGTGACAGAGGAGACCAACGTCTACTCCTCACTTCCTTGAACTAATAAGGTTACAAGATAAAGTTTAGAGACCAGGCTTCCTTAAAAGTAACAGATTCCCAGGCTGTCAGGAGTTCAAGCCTGGCCTTAGGAAGAACTTGATAAGAAAGTAGACAGTAGACATTTAGCAAGTATTTACCATAGACTTTGCTCCCACCACCTCCAGAGCAGCTAAGAATATGAATTTTAGTTTCAAAAGAAAGAGAGATAACATGGTTTGCTCCAGTAAGAGTTGTAACTAATAGGAACAGAATAAAATTCTATGTCTTTCCATGTTAGAGTACATGTTCTTTTAACCCTTCCAAATACCCAGTATCAGTGTGACTTCTCAAACCAGCATTACTGGCTATCTTGGACATTGTGACTAAATGTTTAATCATTAAATGGACTCCTTGCCCTCATTCATCTTGCCATGTCAATTGCCTGCCACTGAATCTTGACACAGGAAATAGCCTGTTATTCTGTTATTCTGTTTTCCAAAAGCTCTCTTCTACTAGAGAAGCATAGCTGTAAGGGGAAATCCTGCGTTGCATCTCAAGGTCAATTTACCTTAAGGGATCAATAAATCTTGCCAATTTGCATGTGCATGCTCTCAGGCTGTCTCTGCAGGCCTCCAGCTACAGAATATGCCAGGAAGGATGTTCTCTCTGGATGGTCAATGTCTGCAGGTAGTCCCTGGAGATCCCTAACCGTGTGTCTGAGAAGGGAGGAAACCACATTGAGTTGGGAGCTGTCAGTTTGCTGTCCCAGGGGCCAAGGCTCACTCATGTGAATATTTCTTTTCCTGCTGTTGTGATGTGAAACCCTACTCAAAACGTGACTTGTAAAGCTGGAAAGGAGACTTCCTTCTGCTGATGTTTGAGTTGGCTTCTGAGGGGGAAGGAGATTGATGTTATGAACCAGCTCCCACACTGAACAAACTTGTATGGACCATTCTAATAATTACACCATCAGAGACAGAAGTTAAATGTTAGATTGAACGGTTGGAATACTTTCCCGGTGTTCTGGACGGGTCCATGCCTTCCAAGACTAAATAATCAGAGAACAGAAGGCAATGAAATTGATTCTTACTGTCGCATGATTCAGAATTCAATATCTACCAGGTTTTATTTTAAGAATGAAACTCCAAGAGAAAACAGAAAGCCAAGGCTTCTTGGTTGCTTATTGAAAAACTTAGGAAAGGCAAAAAATATATCTGTAACCAATGAATACCAAAGACCCAACTTGAATGGGGAGGACAAGAGGTAGGTATCCTTGATCCTAAGTTTAAAAGGGGATCATGCCTGTGGATGCTGAGTTTCCCCATCAACCCCCTTCATCACATCATTGGCTAATCATCTAAAGCAGTGGTTCTCAACCAGTAGGTCATGACCCTCACAGGGGTCACATATCAAATATTTATATTATGATTTATAGCAGTAGCAAAATTGTAGTTATAAAGTAGCAACAAAAATAATTTTATGGTTGAGGGGGTCACCACAACATGAGGTCTCAGCATTAGAAAGGTTGAAAACCACTGGCCTAAAATTTTTCCAGTATCCCGTCCCTGTCTGAACTTAGGTCTCCTTCACCCAGAAACTGATGTAGTCATCGGCTTATGGTGACATTTCCACATCTGTCTGTGTTGTCCCAAAGGCTGCTCCAAGGTGGGATTAAGTGTTCCTCTTGTCTGTCTGTGAGACAATCAGAACCTAAGAAACCACTCTGAGGGCGAGTTCCATGCCCCACCCCATACCCACACAGTGGATTGAAGCTATCTCTGGGACTAAAAGGGTCCTTATGCTGCTCAATAACCTGCAGCTCATCTTCCTTGCTGGTGCCACCCAGCCCTAGCATGGATCCATGTGGACAAGAGCTAGGAGGTATTGATAGGGTTTGGGAATGAAAGGGTTCACAGGCATGTGCATAGAAAGGGAAATAAACCAACACAGTTGAGCTGCTACAGGGAAAGAAAATGGAGAATGTAGCCTTAGACTTTATTTAGTGTAAGTACCCCATGATAGTTTGAAAGAAAAATAACACTTTTATACTCAGCTAAGCTTTATTTCATGTGAAGTAGTATTGAACTGATGCGATGTTCAGAGGTGCAAAGATTCAGGAAAATTCACATCCTTGGAAAAAACTTACATGCTTATTTTAGCCAAAGGCCTGAACAAGCAAAGTTAAAAGCTCTTGAATAAGTCTGTGTAGTTCTTGAATGAAGTCTGTGTGTGTAAAACAAATGTTAGGAACATCTAAAATCAGAACAGAATAAAATTCTTACAAAACCACATTTAATGTAGTTAGAAAAAGCCACATGTAGCAGAAATAAAACAGCACCACATTATATGGTCTCTAGAACCAAAGCTGGAAATTCATAATCCCTGAAGGGTGTACACATTTATGAGCAACTAGCAGACAGACAGAGAGATGGAGAGATAAAGTAAGAGATTAGAGATACACTTCAGAGATACAGGTACATAAAAATAACGGGGAGGGTAAGTCTTTTAAAGATGGGAAAATTTCCCACTCCTTTCCGCTGAGAAGTTTCATGGAATTGTAGACCTGAGGTGGGGAAGAAAAAGGCCCTAGGCCCTCCAGTACCTTCCTGTCACACTCAGTTCTTCAGTTTCCATGACATGGTGCTGGCTGAGATCCCAAGTCTCTTAACCCTTAGTTCACTACTCTATCTTACTTCATTTTTTCTTAATCCTAAAATATACTGTGCCCAGAGCATAGCCACTCTAATGTTGGTTCCTGAAGAGTAAAATTTGTCATTATGTACCATGAGCATGTGCCAACACGAGATAACTGTAAGTAAAACACAGCCCAACCACAGAGGGGAAATTTTCACAATGACTTGGAACCAGGAGGATTCTGTTAACCATGAGTCCTCATTAAAGGGAGAAGCCACTTTCCCCATCTTACCCGGTACTTTAACCAAGTCTTAAGTCAACTACATTGAAGGGGAAAGTAGAATTTTTAGTGAAAGCATGGAGACCATGAGCCAAGGGCAGGTGAGTTCATGGGTCCTCAACGGCTGCCTCTTCAAGTCCCTAGCTCACCCTAGCTCCTGACCGGAATTTCATAAACAATGGGTATCTATTGGAGCTGTGCTGCTGTGGCCAGGGGCTTCAGCAAGGCGCTGTCTCATCAGCCTGGAATTCTCAGGCCTGTGGACGTGCGCAGCTGGAGATAAGTCAGACTCTGTCTGCTTCCCTGACTCGGCAGGCAGCATGTCAAGCTTGGAGAAGAAAACAACCGGTGAGGTGAGCAGGGTGAATCTGAGACTTCAGGGAGTCCCTGTGCTCTGTTAGGGCAGTGGTGGCTTTTGGTTCCTTCATTTCTTCCCCTTCCACTCCCTATATGCTCTTTTTCTTCCTGTTCCTTGGTCCTAGACACAGAGTAGGAACAAAATCAAAGGCCTTTTAAGTTTGAGACAGAAAAAGAACTTGAAGCTACAATTCCAGCCATAGTTGGAGGCCCAGATACCCTGGATGTTCTTTTAAAATTTATCTTCACCATCTTGGGCGAGTCTCCGGATTGGCCCTGATTTTCAAGCAATAGAAAACAATATAATGTAATACTTAAACAATACAAAAAAAAAAATACCGAACATTCATCATAAGCCTTACTCCACAACATGACATGGCAAAGTTCTAACACAATAACGTCCTGAAATGAAGCTGCCATCAAACTTCATTTGCAAAGAGTTTCCATGAGCATGGTGGGGCCTCTTGCTGTAGGGAAGAGGTAAAGTCATTTATGGAAAGGGACACAGACAGAGGGCTCTGTGGCTCACTCCCACAGTTCAGAAAGGCCCATGAGTCACACATTCACATGCACACACTCATAGAAGTCTTCTCACCAGAAAGCAATATCATGCAACCCACAGCCTTAAGCTCTCTCTCTCATCACTAGCCTCATTCAGGCTCCAGCAAAATGCTTCTCCAAACCCCTTCCTCTAATACTTTGAAAAAAAAATTCCTGGATGCTAAGAGCATGCATGGGATGCATGGATGCCAACACTGAGGTGAACATGCTTCACTAATTTGGGGGAGGATTTGAGTAAGACAAGAAGTCAGCTAACAGAAAAGACTAACTTAGTACTAAGCAAAGGCTTCCTGTTTGTTCACACCAAAGAGTTTTCTGATGGGAAGTACTACTTCTGGATAATGGTGTGTGTGTGTGTGTGTGTGTGTGTGTGTGTGTGTGTGTGTCCTTTGGCTCTGATCCAGTCTATGACTGAAGGAGCTCCCATACACTGTGAACTCACAGCATTTAAGCATGAAGACAAAAGCTCACTTCTCACAGACACCAGTAGCTCTACTCTGAACAGGTGTTTATTTATCTCAGGGAAGTGGGTGCTTACGACAGACACTAAGAGTAACTAGGAGGTGTTCAAAGTGGCTTCTGAAGACTCATTAAACAAAAACAGGCTTGATAAAGCTAAACTACCCAGTTCTTTTACATTAATGCACCAATTTTAAAGAAGTTACATTTCCGAAGTTTTACAGAAATTAATGCAAAGGTCTGACACATGCCCAACTGGGCTATTTTGGTGACTCATTTTCTGGAAGACAACTTTTAAAGACACATGAAAATAACTTGATTTCTTAACTTTTACATTTGACCTTAGCTTCCATTTTTTTTGGTCAGAGTATACTATAATTTTCACACTTCAAAACTGTTGATATCTGTGATCACTAAACTCAGTTTCATACTCCAAACCTATATATTTTCTTTAATTTTCTTATTCCACCTGTATGTAATAATAATAAACAAGCATCCCACAGTGCCAAGGCTTGAGAAAGGAGGCAATGATGAGTGATGCTTAACTGGTATGGGGTTTCCTTCTGAGTTTGCAGAATCAGGGATCAGGTAATGCTGATAATTAACTGTGTTTTTAATCCACAAACTTTTGTTAAAACAGCCATACCTATTTGCTTGCACACTGTTTATTCAGCCTTTAAACTGTAAGTACAAAGGAAATGTATCAAAGACATATGGCATGCAGGTCTAAACTATTTACTATCTGGATCTTTCCAGAAAACATTTCTCAGTCTATGATTGAGACCATTACCGTCAATAGAATAAAACTGATATGAAGAATATTGGTTGCAACATAATTAGTATTTACTGAAAGTTTATGGTTGAAAAATAAATCTTACTGTGTGAGTGCCACAGGTCATGATTTGTGTATATCTTTATTTTATGGCTCATCCAAACACTGCTGGTCCATCCACAGAAAATCCCAAATGAGCAATAATAATTAAATTGAGTCATTGTTGGTGTTTTTCCAACTTTCAGACATACAAAAACGATAGATTTGAACTTTTTTCTGTTTTATTGTTACTAAGGAATATCTGTCAAAGTGAGGAAAAGAGCACGTTTCATCTAGCAGTGTATTATCTTGATTTATAACTTTTAAAATGTTTAGACACATGGTATGTGAGCCTTCGGTGGTACCCTTGTCCAGAGACTTGGAGATGTAAAGGGTGGGCCCGAAGAATGTGCAGAAGATCCAGGGAAGTCATTAGGAAGAAAAATGAGGCATCCAGACAGGGCCCTTGGTGCCAAATAAACCCAAGCACTGTCAGAAACAGACCCTGCAGACGAAGCGGCACATATGGGCTAGGTGTCTCTACCACAGCAAAGATGTTGCAGATGCCTTGCATCTGTGCATCTCCCTCTGCATAGGGACAAAGCCTCATAGGTGCTGTGCTGAGATCATGGGAGCACATGGGAAATTTTATTGATTTTTATTTAATTTTGGATAATTTTATTCATGCATACAATGTATCAGGAACATGCTTCATCTCCTATGCCCTCTCACACTTCTGAAGACACAGTCCTGCTACATTCTAGCTAGATCACCTTCTGCCTCCATGTCTTAATTTTTTTCTTTTAAAAATTTTACATATAAGGTTATTTTGTTGCATGTATACATATATATATATATATATATGTGCATGCCCGGTGCCTCAAAAGGCAAAATACTCCTAGCTTTGTAGTTATAAATGGTTCGAGGCCACCATGAGGGTGCTGAGAACCAAACCTGCATCCTCTTTATAAGAAGCTAGTGAGTGATCTCAAAAGTTGTGCCATATCTTCAGCCCTCATTCACCAACTCCCCATGTGTGTTTATGTGTGTGTATGTGTGTCTGTGTTTGTGTGTGTGTGTGTGTGTATGTGCATGCATGTATATGTGTGTGTGTATATATGTGTGTGTATGCATATCACAACAATCCTTCACTTCTCTTACAGTCTTTCTGACCCTCTTTCCATGTTTGAGTTAGGATTCAAAGTATTTTTTAAATTTTTTAAATTAAGCAGGCAACTATGATTTTACCCAGTACCTATGTGTCACCAAAGTCATACCAAATTTCTCTCTAATCCATTTTTTTCCTGTCAGAATTCTCTTCCATGTAGTGATGTTATTATTTCTATAGTCTCAAATCTAACATGAATTTTCCTATTTAACGCCTGCATATACTCTGTAGAGTGTGGTCTCCTTCACACAGACTGAAGAATTGGAAAAATATTTATATAAAGTCTCTTTTCTCTTTTTCTGTACACTAAAACTGGGAATTCATAAGATAAAATGATGGGTTTAGAAAGCATCTTACTTTTATGTTCCCAAGTAAAGTTTTGTTTTATATTAAATTGATGTATAAGAAAATAGACTTGGGTGGGGTTCAATTCTGTTTGCATGCTCTGCTATAGTTTTGCATAACTATCCATGTACAGGACATAAACCTGTCCCATCATTCCATCATCATGAATTGCTTTATAGTCCTATTCTCCCCTTACCCTGCAACTATCTATGTAGACCTGCTCTCTGTCAACATTGCTTGTTCTTTTGAGAGCGATATGCAATTGGAATCATACACCCCCGGCTTTCTGTTACTGGCTCATTTCCCATTGCCTTCATGCATTGGAGATCCAGTCCAAGCTGACACACACACTGATACTTCAGTCCTTCTGATGACCGAGTAGTGTTCTGTTCTACAGATGCACCGCAGCATGTTTGTCTGTTCACCTGACATAGGGTATTTGGTTCCAGTTTCCAGCAATCATAAACATAACAGCCACAAACTTTTGTTTCGTGGTTGTTATGGACACAATTGTTTTTATTCTGGTTAGTAGCAAGAGGAAAGATTACTCCATCACTGACTAATTCTATTTAACTTTATGAAATTGTTAGAGTTTTGTGAAGTGTGTTGCTTTCTTGCTTTCCCCAAGGCAGTGTGTGAGGGGATCTATCTGCCTCCCATTCCAGCATTTGTCTTTACCAGAGGCTTTTCAGTTTTGTGGATGGCTGGCTGTGAGCTGTGATACAGGGCCCATGCCCAGCGTCATTGGACTGCTTTATGAACATCTCTGGAACAGGAAGAATACCAAAACTCCTAATTCAAAATGCAAGGCTTTTTACTGAAAAGACATTTTTTTCAATCATTATAAAATCAAAAATTTCAGTAAGATCACTGTAAGTTGGAGAGTGTTCTATGTAATTACTGCACATAACTAACAGATTGATACCGAATGACTAAGTAGGCCAATGTGTGTTAGATTATTACTGTATGCACAACAAGTTTGTTCTCAACCAAGATTTTGACTTAGCAAACATTCATGGAGGGTCTGCTTGGGCCAAATATCCTATTAGAAAATAAAGCTGCTTGGTTTACAATGTCCCTGCCTTCAAAGAGCTTGCCAGCTGGAGGGGGCAGACGTGATAAATGCATGTCAGCAGCAGAACTACAATACTGAGCAGGTTTTTCCATTTAAGAATGTTGAGTCTGCCTAAGGAATTTAGAGAAGGCTGACCAAACAAAGGTATGAGTGTAGAAAGTAAGGTGCTGCTATCGCTGCTGTCACCACACCTGAGCTTCAGACAATTTTCAGAAACTATCGAGTGGAGGGGCTTCAGACAAGCGAGGAACCATCTTCAGCTGACCTACCATACAAGTTTATTTGATCACAATGGTTAACTGGGGTCAACTGAGAAATGGAGGATTTTGAAGAGGGTGTTTGAAAACATGGAAGTGGAAGAGCCAGAGCATTCCTTGCTGGAGGATAAATCATACAAGTTCAAACACACTCATCCTCCTCATGTACAAAACCATCAAAGTACTACATTCCCTGAAGCAGGAAACATACTATTTATTAACTCAGACTACCTTTAGGAAATCAGCTTGAAAAAAAAATCAACACATTGTGATAAATTTATTTAAAAGAACATTTCTGGTGATAAAAAGATTAAGCTTCATTTATTTTCAGTGACTAAGATAGACTTACAGATAATACCAGGTTACTTTGCAGGTGTTTAATTTCTGTAGTTCTTTGTATGTTCTGGATATTAGCTCCCTGTCTAAAGTATAGCTGTCAGAGATTTCCCCTCATCTGTTTGTTCTGCTGATACTTTTTTGCTGTGGGGGAAAAAAAAGCTTTGTATTTTGATGTAGTCCAGTGGGAGTCTTGTTTAAAATGTTCTTGCAAATACTTATATCTTAGCATGTATGCCCTTGGTTTGTCTCTAGAAGTGTCAGTGATCAGGGTCTAAATTAAGGTTATCAATCCACTTTGACTGGATTTTTGTGCAGAGAAAAGATATTTAATTGTATTTTTCTATGACTGGTACCTAGGTTTGCAGGCATCATTTGTTGAACCATGTCCTTTTTTTGTGCATGTTTTGACACCTTTACCAAAAATTAGGTGGCTATAGCTGTGTGGGTTTATTCCATTTCTATGCCTTCTATTCTCTTCTACTGGTCCGTAAGCCTGTTGCTCTTCTTGTTGGTCAGTTGTACCAGACTGTTTTTGTCATGATAGTGCTGTAGTATAGTTTGAGGTCAGATATTGCAAAAATCTTCAAGTACTGTTCTTTCTCCTTAGGACTGCTTAGACTATTCATGCTCTTTTGTTTTCTGTTTGAATTATTGGAATATTTTTTTCTAGTTCTGTGAGGAATGTTATGTTGGTTTGTCAACTTGACACTAACTAGAGTCACCTAGGGAGAGAGACCCTCAATTCGGGAATTGCATACCTAAGATTGGCCTACGGGCATATCTGTGGGGTTTTTCTTGATTAATGATTGATGTGAGGGTTCATCCTACTGGACAGTGCCATTTCTGGGCAGGTTGTATAAAAAGCAGACCGAGTAAGCCAGTACACAGTTTTCTCTCTATGGTCTTGCCCTGAGCTCCTGGCCTGGCCTGCCCTGATAGTGAACTATAACTTATAAGCCAAATACACCTTCTCTTCCCAAGTTGCCTTTTGGTTATTGTGTTTTTCATAGCAACAGAAAATCAAACTAAGACAAATGTTTTTGGAATTTTCCTAGGGTTTGTCTTGAATCTGTAGATTACTTTTGGTAACATAGACATTTCCACAATAAACAGAACTACTCATCAACACATGGGCTAATGAAATAAAGAACAACAAATGACCAATAAACATTTTCAAATTTGTTCAACACCCCTAATCATCAGCAAAATGCAAATTAAAATAAGAGATAGCACCTTACTCTAGGCATAAAAGCTGTCATCAAGGAATACGGCAACAAATGTTGAAGAGGATGTGGAGATAGAGGAACACTGGCTAGTGAAGGTACAAATTGTTACAACAATTATGGAAATAACTGTGGAGGTTCTTTAAAATATTAAAAATAGAATTGCAATATGACTCAGCTATACCATTCTTGGGCATATGTCCCAAGAGTAAGGCTGTATATTCTACCATAGAGATAATTGCAGATCCATGTTTATACTTATTTTAATCATAATAGTAAGGAAATAGTATCAGCCTAGTTGCACATAGAAAGATGAATGTAGTACTTCCCAGCTCTACCTCACTTTTCTGCAAATTCCTGTGCTCTGCCATCACTATTAGGGCATGCCTAAACTAGCTTCTAGAAAATGAAAGATGAAGTGAAGTTTAGTCAACTGTGCTACGACTAAAGCCTCTTTAGATCAACCTTCAACAGCTCATTCCCCAGACATGTAAGTGAGTGCAGTAAAACTCATCAAGCCATCTGGTTGACCCATTGGTGACCACATGAACCAGACTAGCTAAGATTCCAAGGTAGTATGCATCATCTAATTGCCACAGAACTGCTGAATGAATAACTGTTGTATGTCTGAGGTTTTTGATGATGTTAGGGAGCATTGTTTTAGACATAGGTAATGGTATACTGAGTTTTTATTAATATAAGCTTAATGAAATATGAGCAGAGGCACCCACATTACTGACAATGGGCACCTCTAGGGATTGCAACTGCTCGCCAACACTCTATCTCCAAATAATGTAAGTGCTGAGAAACAGAATTACTACTACTTCTGGCTTTATCCATTCTTTTCCCTTAACTGTTTTTAAATGCCAAAAATATAGAAGATAAGATAAGAAAATAAGTCCTAATCCTGGTGGCTACTGTGGCTTTAAAATAGTCTGAAGGAACATAGTACTGATATTGTTTGTCAAAAGCTTTAGAATAGCCAGCTTTTACTCTCATCTCAACACTGATAGGCTAACTATCCAACAATGAGCCATGTAATCACTATTTTATTCCAGTTTTCCTTTGTGGAGATGCAAGTGGCTCCATCTGGCAGCAGAGGCTTTTTAGCTCATGACTATACCTATTATAAATGGGAAAAGTGATGGTGAGAAACTGTCACAATACCCAGATTGTTCAAATATATGTTTAAAGGGCTTCAGATAGTGAGGACAATGGTGGCCATGTTACTAATAGTAGTGCTGAAGACGAAGACAGTGAGTTTTAGTCACAGTATCAACAGATTGTCATAACATCTATAGCCTCCTTGATGCTGTTCTTTTAGATGACTGCATTAGCTGAGCTATGCTACATACAACCAAGTACCACAGTGCACAACTATTCATTCACTCATGCCAACTTTCTGAGAGAAGATATAGCTATTGTTTAACTCTAGCCAAGAACAGAAATATATTAAAAAGTGTTGGTTGACTTGATTTGATTGGTTGCTCTACATTAAATTTCAGCAAATACTCTTAACCATCTGGAAACCATTTAAAATGATGGTACACACAGAAAGTATCTGAGGGCCATATCCTAATGTACAGCGTAGGAAGCTTTATGGAGAGTAGAATGGGAACACAGCATTAAAAACAGGTCAAGATCCGATGAGTTTCACTGTGGACACTCCAGCATTTCCAATCCACTTAAATCTGTAATTTGTTCTGGGGAAAACAAATTTAGGAATTCTACTAGCCCTGTCATGCATTGACATATTAAAAGATCAGAGCTGGGTAATGTAAAGTAACTGGCCTGCTATGCTGGGTACTTTTCTGTCAACTGGTGTAAACTTAAGTTATCAGAGGAGGAAGCCTTAATTTAAAAAAATGCCTCCAGGTTAATAGCAAGCCTGTGAGGCATTTTCTTAATCAGCAATTGATGGGGGAGAACCTAGTCCATGGTTGGGGGGGGGTGCTACCCCTGGGCTGGGCTGGTGGCTCTGGGTTCTATAAGAAAGAATGCTGAACAAGCCATGGGGAGCAAGCCAGAAAGCAGCACCTCTCCATTTCCTCTGCATCAGCTCCTGCCTCCAGGTTCCTGCCCTTCTTGAGTTCCTGTTGACTTCCTTTAGTGATGAACAATAATATAGAAGTATAATACAAATAAACTCTTTCCTCCCCAATTTACTTTAGTCATAGTGTTTCTTCATAGCAATAGAAACACTACTTAAGACACTTGTCAGTATGCCAGCCAAGCAGAATCAGAAATCCATGATCCTACCTTCTAGGTTACTACAAACTTTGAAATTTTTCCCAACCTGTTTATGTCTAGAGAATCAATCTATAGTGACTACTGCCAACCTCTAATCATGGAAGAATATTCAGATGTGTTCACCTGACTTAAAAAGAACTCTCTTGCTCATAAAACCAGATCATCATTTCTACATGCTATTTTGATGATCTCAAACCTTGGGTCCCAAAGCATATCCACCCATTGCAAGATCTTTATCATCTAGGAGAATTATCAGATTTTCTGTGACCCACTCTTGACCTTTCTTTCAACATGACACCAGCTGTATACCATGGCATGCCCCCAACTCCTGCCTTTCCATTTTACTCAGAACCTGCCTTTTGGCTGGTATGACCTACAGATGGCATTAAAAGTCCCTCCATTTTGAGTTCTGCTTTCAGGTTCTCTCTAATAGCCCCATTTCTTTTGAGGCATACAAAAGCAGCCTGCACTTCTCTGCCCCAGTGAGCAGGATGTTCTGTGCTTTCTGATGCCCCAGCCATTCCCAATATAGACTTCATCTTGGGAAAAGAAGTAATTAGCCTGATGGGAACTAAACAGCCATTTCAGCAGTTTCCTCACTGCTGGGTTTTGAAGCAACAGAGGTCCAGGCAGGTCAGAAAGAAGTTGAGTGTGCTGGAGTTTCAATGCCCCACTAAGCTCAAATACCAGCCACTGGCACCCGAAGCTCATTAGTTCTGACCAACACAGCTAATCACCCGAGTGATGAATCAGCTTTCATGAGCACTCAGGGAAGCAGTCACTAATGTTTTAACCTCAAAGTACCCTGGATGGCCTGGAAGACCCAAGTCTCACGCATTGTTATAAACTTGAAAAACAGTGCATCAAATGCTGTGATGGGAGAAGAAGGTTCATTTGGTAAGGCCCTTATAAAGTCTAACACTGCTCTTGGAAGAACCTGGGCATGCTGTGAAAGGCAAAGTTCCAGGATTCTTGGTAATCAAGAGAAGTGTGTTATGATTTGTGCACACTCCCATTCAGATGTGTTTCTCTGCTTAATGCAGCTGGCATTAAGCATGAGTATTCTTGCTGTAGGGCTGTCCTGTGCTTTATGGGGCTTGAGAAGATCTTCATATCTATCCTGTGGATGTTCGCAGCACCTTTCTTTCCCCAGTCCTCTTCCAAGGTGTGACAAGAACCAGAAATGTCTTCAAAATTGCCTCTCAGAAAAAAAAATTGCCTCTCAGTTGAGAATAGCTGCTTTAAGACATCTCAAGCAACCATTTCACAAAAGACTAGATAAGCTGGATATGGTGATGCACACTTTTAATCCATGTAATCGTAAGGCAGAGGCCGGATGGATCTCTGTGAGTAAAACCTTATCTCAAAGACAAAAAAAAAGTTGAGACTACAATAAAATAGGACATGATATAAAATAAACACCCCCATGAAAGACAAGAGAAAACATTGTTCATAACCATTTATTTTTATGTATTAGTTCTTTTGCACATTTGCATATAAATAATATTGATAAGAGCATCTGCTCTCTAAAAGGCCAATGGTTTGTGAGTATTATTCCATTACCCACTTAGAAATTTCTCTTTGTCCTCTGTTAGTATATTGTTTGCTTTCTGTGTTGGTTTTAATTTAATATAGTTTTCCTTCAAAATTCTGGGCAAGTAGATTATGTATTTATTTCACTTAATTGACGCAAGTCTGACATTTAACTCCTGCCTTAGCTATTACAATATTGTCAAAACAGAACAGGAGATCAATGAGTCTTTACTATATATCAAAGGAAAAAAATAAAACAAAACTCTATATGGGGTCTTGGTGCCTATTTCAAGACATACCCTATTGAACAATGTTTATTGAAGTTTTATTTTATGGACAGACAATGCAAGGCTAGTTGATGGATACCAGGTGTCCTTGGTTAGTTCTTACTGTCGATTTGGCACAAGCTAGAGTCACCTGGAAAAGAAACACCTTTGTAGAATTGTCGTGATCAGATCGGCTTGCATGCATACCTGTGAGAGATTGTCTTAATTAGTTATTAATGTAGAAGGGCCCATCCTACTGTGAGCATCAACAACCCCAGAAAGATGAGTCTGGACTGTGTAAGAATGCTGGCTGAGGGATCCAGAGAGGGATCTAGTCAGTAGGGTTCCTCCATACTTCAGTTCCTGTCCTGACTTCCTCCAGTGACAGGCTGTGTGTAACCTAGAAGTGAAGTCATATAAACACTCTTCTCCTCTGAGTTGCTTTCTGTTATGATGCTTAGAACAGGGACAGAAAAGAAAATGGAACATGGAGACTGATCTCATGAGAAATATCATCTCTTGTCAGTTGTATGTGACATAAAAACACTGAAAATCTGAGCAAATATGTAATGGTAAAAATAAAGTATGTTAGTTAGCATTCCAGCAATGTAATAAAATACCCAGGACAATGAATATATAAGAAAGAAAGCCTTATAGTTTCACAGCTATGATAAGTTGACCCACCGTTTAGAGGCTATGGTGAAGCAGCCAGTCAAGTGGGCTGTGCCTGGTAGAAAGCCAATAGCTTTATCATATTTGAGAAGCAGAAGAGGTGAGAAACAAAACATAAAAGACCTCAATAAGAACCAAAGGCAGAGTCCAATCAAAGACTCTCACCAAGAAAATAAACGACAATAAATGTTGGCAAAGATGTGGGAGAGGGATACCCTTAGTTACTACAAGCAGAACAGTGAACTGACAGTTATGAAAATTAGTGTGAAGATTCCTCAGAAAGTGAAAAGTAGAACTCCCATACTACTCAGCTATCCCACCCCCCCCAACATATGCCCGAAGGACTCTTTTGTCTCCCACAAAATTATTTGTTTATTCATATTTACTGCTGCTCTTTCCATAGTATCCAGGAAATAGAACCAGCAACAGAAGGGTGCATAATGAAAATGTGGTGTATACTGTATATGCAATGGCTCAGTTGTAAAAGTATGAAATGCACAGAAAACATGAATGCATCTGTAAAGCATTGCAGTAGGCAAATGTGATGCAGAAAGACCATATTCCTCTCATGTACATAGGTCAGCATCATGTGTAACTGTATGCATATCAGTGGGGGTGAGGGTGGGTATAGGTTGTGGGACCAGGAAGTAGACGACAGAAGAGAAAGAGAAGTGCTGTGGAGGGGCTGTGGGACATACACAACATGAGGAGCAAAGGAGGGCGGGAGGGTGAAGCAGGGGAGTGGGCATGGTCAGGGGGTAAAGGAGTCAAATAGGAAAATCAACCAAAACAAACTTTGAGAGACATCTTTATGAAACCTTGTGTTGTGTGTGCTAATTCAAAATATTTTTAGATTAAAAATAAAAGACCCAGAAGCAGAAGTAACAGTCAAAGAGGAAAAGTCATATCAACTGGGACATTCACAAAAGACAGAAGAAACTAGAACACAAGTCCAGAACCTAAGACTCAAGAACCTTTCAAAGGACCAGATGAAGCTGTGTCTGTTTTCTTCTTACATTATTTTCTTTCTATAAATAAAGTGACCTAGTCATCTGTCCCTGTGGTCCTGTGGACCATGGTGACCTGTAGTCCACCACGGTGAGATCATAAGAAAGACACAAAATAATACGGTTTGTGTAGTTTATTTCTCAAGAAGGAAACAGGATCAGTTAACTAAGACAGAGCAAAGGCTGGACAAGGGCTGCACACTGGGGCTCCGACATACAGGCTGGACTTACAATCAAAGTGAAGAATGAGAAGGGACACACAGACAGCAAACAGACAGACACAGGGAAATCATTATAAGAGCTGTCCATAAAGGGCCATGTCAGATATCTAAGTGTGCAAAGACAGAAGGAAAGAGACTGAACCATCAGAAGACCTAGCCTCTGCCATGTAAAGAGCAAGTTTCTATTCTGTGCCCATCTCCCAATGAAGAGGGTTCTTCTTTATTGGAATACTTTACCTTTTCTTTACCATGATCACCTGAGATACTTTGTATATCCACGCATGTACGTTAGCCAGAGGTCCATGTTGGGTTCTTCCTCTCTTACATCCTACCTTACATTTGGGGACAGTCTCCCACTAAACCTGGGGCTTCCAGATTTTTCTAGACAGTCCAACAGCAATCATAAAGATTCTGTTTTCTCCCCATCACACTGTGCTGGCGATACATCCCTGGCTTTTACATGACTGGGGAGATCTGGACACAGGTCCCCATGCTTGTACAGCAAGCACTTTACCCACTGAGCTGTCTCACCAGCACTGCTGTTGCTGGTTCAAAATCCCCACACCACAAACATGTCTTCCTTGACACTATTCTCAGAGAACAATACTTTCTTAAGTGTTATTTAGGTGAAGACATGTAATGCCAGCTTCCTGTTTCTTCTTTGAGGCAGCCGATTTGCCCTCTAGACCACTGTGGGGTTGGTTTTGGTTTGGTATGGGTTTCTGCTTATTTGTTTCCTCTGTGTCTTTTTGATTAAACATTTCCCTTTAAAATCAGGAAACTCGTGGGTCATTTTCATTATTTCTTCCCTATGTTCAGTAAATCTCCTAAATTGCTGGTTGAACTCTAGAGAAAACAAATTGGTTATTTTCTCACTCATTTTATGCTTAAATTGTGCATCACAGAAGGACAAAAGAGAAGGACATTGTCATTCTGTCGCCTCCTCTAATTGAGCCTGTCTTTTTAATGACATAGCCTTATGTCTGATAAGGTTTCTCCCTGCTGACCCCCAAGGCCATCAGAGGTGAATCTATATTTGCCAGTATTTAGGGCTAAACAGATCATTTTTTTTCCCTTAAATTTTTGTGGAAATCTGTCTAGAGATGAAGAAAAGAGAAATAATACTTTCTTCTCTGTGATTTCCTTTGTCAAGTTGAAAGTCAAATAAATATCCCTCTGGGAGGAAGCAGGGAGTGGGTGTAGGAAGTAGCATGCCAAGAAGGAAGTTAGAGCAGAGAAGGCTATGCTGAGCTTGGCTGTCCCCATTCTGACCTCCAGAAAGCATCTGAGGTTAGACTGTGGACTCTGACCTTGCCATGTGCAGGCCTGAATGCTGCTGATTTGCCTTGGCTTTTCTATCTCCACACAGTAGTCTCAGATGTCCCCTGGTCACTGTACTGCAGCCTGCTGTCCCTTGGGCCCTGGTATATAAATTTATGATGTCTCCTCACCTTCTTCCTAGGATGGGTTTTGCATCCTTGGCTCCTGGTTTGATTGTGATTTCCCGGTACAGTCTTCCCTGAATGCTGGCTTAGGGAGGTCTATGACATGTGGACAGACAATGACATCCTTCATTCATCAATACATTTTTCTTTCTTGCTAACTATTGAATTAGCCTTTACTCTGATATCTTAAGAGAGCTAGACACACAGAATATAAAGTTCAAATTACTACACAGGAGCTGGGAGGCAATACAAATAATTGGAGTTGAATCATGCTATGGATGGGAAGTGTTTGTGCCCAAGTATTCAGACATTGGCAGCTTGATCCCCAGTGTAGTGGCTTCTTTAAGAGGTGGGACCTAATGTGTGGTTAAGGGGGCTCGAAACTTACAACCTCATCAGTTTTGCTCCAATGGAATCTTATAGAAGACTATTGCTTCTAGAAGAGTTTCTGTAAACCCAGGTCACCCATGTGGCTGGCTCCTTCTGCACACAGCAGTTTCTCTGCCATGTTGTGAAACAATCTATATAGCTCTTACCAGAAAGCCAGGCTGGCTGATTGCATCTGGAGCCTCCAGGACCACACATATAAAACTCTCCATTTACAAACCCAGCCTCTGGTATTCTGTGATAGCAACAACAAGAAAACAACAACAACAAAAGCAAACTAAGACACCCTGCAACTGATTTTTATTTCTTTCAGATATAAATGGACAAACGAAAAGGATTCTCTCCAGCAGAGGGTACAGATAAGTTCAGTGAAGTAGGTGGGAAGGGCTCACACATCCTTGCCCTGTGATCTTCCTTCACTAAGTCATACGTTGTTTCTGGCACCATCCCAGGGACAGAGGACCCTATGCTAGAGACCCCTCGACCCATTGCATGTGCCACATGGACACTCCCCATGTTCCTTCCTGTACCCCAAGGGCAGAAGTTGTGTGTCTGCGCAGAATCGGTGTGTCAAAGACAGAAAGCAAATGGTCTGGGTCTGTCCTTATCTTTCACCCCTCACCTTCATGCTTGTAAATGGACTTCTCCCCTGTCCCAGTGGACTTTAAAGATTCCAAACAGAGGCCTGCTAGATCCCCAACATGATGCTTTAAAGAAAGGCGGGGGAGGGAATTAAACATGATGAAGAAAGAGAGAATGCTCTGGGGACACAGAGTTGATTCTGCCTAATTATACTTTTTAAATTGCCCTAATTGTTCTGTTTAATTATTGATGTGGAAAGTGTTTCCTTATAGAGGGGGAGTTGAGTAATCAAGAGCCCTGAGGACTGGAAGCCAGACATCACCTGCTCTGGGCTTGGTAATTAAGGCATTATCAGTCACCACTCAAGTGGGCCAGGCCCCTGTGGGCAGCTCCTTCCCCCATGAGCAAGAAGATGGCTCCAGCATAGGATACAACACAGGGACTTGGGAAATGCTCTCAAATTTCTTCCCTGAGAACAGAGAAGGAGGTAAACTTTTTGGTTTATTTTCATTCTACTCACGGATTTTCTTTCTTTTGCTAAAACATCTTCACAGATCTCTCCCTATTTGCTTCAGATGATATGGGTCTGGGTTCCAGTTCCCTTTTATTATCTATAACTGTTTGAGGATGTCAAATGACAAAAGCCAAATATTTCATGTCAAAAAATACTGTTTTTAGCATCTAATAGAACCTCAATGATCTATCACAGCTGTTAATGGCTTTTCTCATTTTATTGAACAGTATCTATGCCACTTGGTCACCCAGGAAGAGGCAGAGCTTCTGGGATGGTTAGAAAAGTATACACTGATACATGCTATTGGTAACAGAGTAGAGATGAAGATGGTTGGGTCAGCTGCTAGATTCTGATTTGAGTTTCAGTTTAGTGTGAATCAGATCCTACAAAGAAAAGAGCTTGTGTTCCAGCATGAAGCCTCTGTTTCTCATCTGCAGAACATGGAGCCACCAGACAGCAATGCAGCCAAACCCCTTCTTCATCTGACATTCCGAACCTGAGGACCACAAGGTCAATGAGGAAGACCTAGTGATGCACCCATTCTGCTCATCCTCTGAGAAAGGACTTGCTGCATTCCTGGGCAAAATGTGGTCAGTTGACAGATTCGTGCCATTGGAGCCTTTGGGGTCATCTCAGTGAATGTTAGTCAGGGTGGGTATTGATCTGTGACAGAACAAAACAGTGGCTTCCAAGGTTAGCACAATGCTAATCTAAGATGAGACATCTACCTTTACTGCAGAACATTGCGCATGAGGCTGGCACGAACTGTCTACCCTGTCCATCTTCCCTTTCTCCTCTCTCAGAATTACACTCTATACTTGCTCTAACACAAGATGTCTTTGTCAGAGAAACCAAATAGTAAAAGAATGACTTGAGGAGCGGAGATGAATTCAATCACTGGGAAAACGGGAATCAAGATCATGAATGAAATGCTGTTGGAATTTAACTTTGAAGAATGAATGGAACTTTGAGAAGAGAAGACAAGAAAGTAGACATTTCAAGCACAAATTTGTGCACAAAAAAAAATGGTGATGAAAATAAACAGGATGTGGGCCACGGTAGAGGGTTGACACTAGACTTCACTGCAGGGGGTGACCTGAGGAGATAAGCTGCAAATCATGGGATCCAGGATAAACAGCCACAACCCTTGTAGAGATCTGACCTATGTACTCCTATTGGCTTGCACACTCTGATTAAAATAAAATAAAATAAAATAAAATAAAATAAAATAAAATAAAGTAAAATAAAAACCAGTAATCCTGAGAGAGTAATAAACTATTGAGAGCAATAAAGTATACAGAATCCCTTAACAAAGTACTTGTGACAGCCCCTCTAAAGATATTTTACTTCTATGTAGGTGGTTTCCTTGAGCAAGTAGCACCTGCTATTTGTTAGGCAGAGAATGAATTGCTTGTCCTGTGGTATAGCAAAATCAATCATATCATAACGTCAATCTATCATGTAAAATTCCCTCTCTAGGCTTGCATTTTCATGAGAGAAATTGGCAGCCTACTCATTCAGGATAGAAAAAGACTTGCTCATGGGGCCCTAAGATAATTTTCTTAAGACCAAATTCTAACAATAAGGACCAGCCATCCTAAAAAAGACCTCTTTTCTAGACAGTAATATACATTAATTAAACAAACAACAATGACAAAAATCCATCTTCACCCAGATTTCAAACCTATGGGTGCTGTCCTGTGACTTTTTCTAATAAATGCTCTCTAGTCACTGCAGTGTGGGAAATGCTGTAGGTCACAAAGCATACTTGGCTTTGCACTGTGATCTCCAGAAACACAGCCCTGAAAAGACCACTGCAAAATTCCATTTACATTTGTTGAATTCATTTCTCATTTGTATTTGATCACAATAAACCTCCTGCCTCCCCACTGCCATGAACACTGTGGAAAAAAAGAAAAAAAAATCAACTCCGGGGAATATATTTGTGAGCCAACTTTTAGGAGGTCAGGAGCATTTCACACCAAGACTTTGACAGCAGAAAGGGGAAATGCTGCCTTCTAGCTTCTTGCTCTTGCATTCAATGTGTTTTTCCTTGAGTACAGGGTTAAGTGGGTTTTGGTCCTAATACAGCACATCAACAGTCTTAGCAAATTGATTATGGGATAGAGATTCCTGTTAACAGTGGGAGTTAAGAATACTCAGTCTGCTGTTTGGGAGGAATTAAGTTCACAGTTGGAAACACACTTTTGATTGCATAAATAGGAAGTTCAAGGTTTATAGTTTGCTGGATTTCTGAATGTTCATGCGTGGAAGAGTGAAGGGGAGAGGATCTGGTATAGAATATTCTTATAGTGTGTGGTAACAACACAATATTCTATCCTATTCTTTTCATTTGTTTCAAGACGTGGTTGCTCTGTATAGCCCTTGCTCTGTGTAGCCCTTGCTCTGTGTAGCCCTCGCTCTTCTGGAACTCTCTCTATAGACCAAGCTAGCCTCAGACTCATAGAGATCTGCCTGCTTCTCCCTCCCAAGTGCTGAGATTAAAGACATGCTCCACCACTGCCCCACTACATTATTCAGTTCTTAACCCCTTCTGACCTTAATGCAATATTCTTTTTTTGAAGTTTTTGGGAAAAAAAAAACACCAATGTTGTTCATAAGAAAACAGTTACCCAAGTTCATCCAACATAGCTAGAAAAAAAATTTAATCCAGTGACATTTGCTGTTAAATGAGGCTAAACTAGATTGTAATGGTTTCTTAGAACTGCTTGAGAGTCACTTGGGAGGTGGGAAGGTGTCTAAACCAGTGGGTACTAGAGCCAACCTCAGCTTGTCTACAAGTATTGCCCACTTTTAAGAAGGAATTGGAGTGGTACAGACTTTTGAATCCATTCTTCTCTTTTACATATTAGTCAGTCATCTCTACATGTGCACTGAGGGCAGAAAATCTACCATCAGGACATAGGATAGGACCAGGAGCTTGTTTCCAAAAAGACACACGCCTACCTTTATGTCACTCTGGATAGATGCGACATGAAACCCCACAAACACTCTCCTGCTCAGACCTATATAGTCCCAGCAGAAATCTAATTCTGACTTTCAGGTTAGAATGAAGTTGAGAAGAAACAGCAGAGCTCACTGCCTCTTGCCATGACCGTGGGTAAAGGATGTCTGCAGATATCAAGCCCAAAGCAAATGTTCAGACAATCTCCTGGGGTAAAATACTCTGTCCTGAGAGCTCCTTATAGCAGCTTCTACCGTAGAAATCAGAGGGACTTGCCATCCCACAAAATTTAAATGAAATTATACTCCTAAATCATGATATATCTCTGCCTAATCCCCTCCCCCAGTCTGAAGATGTGTGAGCCATTCCGCTGTTCTATTTGATGTATAGCTTTCCTTTATGCATGACAACCAGCACAAGGTGAGCATTTTCCCTCAAACAGTCCATGGCTTCATAACATCAACTCAGCTCCCCACTAACTGCAGCTCTGAGACCTCATTTGAGTGGACAAGTAAGAGCCCTGATTGTTCTGCTTTCTGGGAATGAACCCAATGGATTTTATAACCTGGGTAGCAGAAGCAAGATGCTATTGAGTTTCCAACTGGCCATTTATGATGCCCATCCTCAGAGTCTTCTTAAAGTCATACAGAATTCAAGAGGGTATGTCTTGTGTAACAGCCTAGCTCCTTGATTAATTCAATCCAATGCTGAAGAATAAAACACAAAGTGAGTTCAGTGTCAACCATGGACTGGGTTTGTTCCAAGAGTGGCTGATTCTCTAGACAAACTCTTCAACATCCAGAACTTGTGGTGAGACTATGAACACATTTTCCTCAGTGACCAGACATCCTGGCATATGTATCACCTCCCCTCTCATCAGACCAAGGTTTGTAAATGGCTATTGTTTTTTTGTCAGGGGTGTGAGGGCCGCTCATTCTAACTCCTTCCCAATATCTGGGAAAACAAAACTGAATTGGGTTTACCCCTTTAAAAGTGTTGTGGTCAGGAAAGACCTCCTTGAATGTTAGAAACCTGAATACAGAAAAATGTCCATTCCTCTACCCACCCCCATTCTCGGTTCCCAGCATCTTTGTTTGAACCAAGTCTCAAAAACCATGTAAATCTTGGGCCAGACTAAGCAAATCACCTTAAAAAGGAAGGTTAGAGAATTGTTTATTATTTGAAATGTCTCTCCCCAGACCTTGTTTTTGATGAATTGGCTTCAGCTTCATTACTTCATGATATATCTCCCTTGACATTTAATTATACTTACTCCAAACACATTAAGCGAATCAGTCTGAACAGCTTCTTATTAATATGCAAATTTCTCCTTTGAAAACCCATGAATCTGTGAAAAATCTCTTTAGGCTTCCATTAAACCCACTCAGGAAGTTGTATACCTCACACAGACACTTGCCCCATTCACTGACTCAATGATTCAGCATTTACTAATTGTCCAAGTTAACTATTCTGGCCACATCAAGGGGAGGAGGTAGGGATGCGAGGGAGGACAGGGAACCAAATGGGGCTCAGAAGCAGAACACTTAAAAGATGAATGATCAGAAGACCAGCCTTGAATTAGCGGCTGGTAATTAGAGTCGAAAAATCAAGCTACATTGGAGGCTCTGTCAGCCAGATGAGCTGAAGCAGCCTGCTAGCAGGGAAGAGAGCCCTAATACCGCTCATCACTGACTTCTCTGGCAGTTGGTGTTAAAGATGCAGAAGGGGCTGTGAAGGAGGTTGAAGGGTCCCTTGCACACAGAGAGATTGCTGGTACCCTTCAGAGTGCTGGCTGCATGCATACTTATTTCTGCTTGCATTTACAAATGGTCTGATTGTTATCAGCAGCACATGGGCATGTAGATAGAGGTATTCCAGTTAGCACCTGCACAGGGAGATAACCTGGGAAGAGCTTGGAGTTCAAATTGGTGAAGAGCATCCTGAGGCTGCCATGGGTCAGCATGTTATAAAGAAGAAAGGGGAGTTCCAGCAACTGGGATGGAGTTCAGCACCTCAGGGGCAAGCTGGTGCTTGGCAACAAGGAGATCAAGGCAATAGGGTGAGAAAACCGATTTTCTAAGAGTCTCCAAGGGCTCAAAGAAAGAGGAACACAGTGGATACCAACATAGAAAAGGAATCTGGGCATATGGGCTTGTGAGAAAAGCAGTTCTTCAATCTCTTTTGACAGGACATTGAAGATGGGGTTGGAAGGGCAACCATTCCTCACAGGCCAGCAAAGGGAAGTTTGAGACTAAGATTTCTTGGCAGTGGGAGAGAGAGGCATCAGAGGGCAGCATGTAGCAGTCAGAATCTGCTGAGGTTTTTGTATGTCCTTTGGATAGTTCCAGTATAGATAAAACCAGTAATCAGTATAGTGCTTTGTAGAAGCTTTTATGCACATATGACCATATACACTGTAGTGTAAACATATATGTGTCATTGTGTCACTGAAAATAATCCAATGTATCCCTTCTATTTTAGTGAGTCAAAGCACACATGTATTCTTATATACAGTACATATAATGCTTCATATTATAGCTTATCTATTTTATATATAGCATGCTGACTTATATTTTGTCATATGTCTATAAACACAGCACACACACACAAACACACACACACACTCACACTCACCAAAGATTCAAGTGAATCTATCTAGTGCGTGTAATGCCTTTTTGGTAGTTCTGAGGCATACATCTAGAGTCACACACATGCTAGGCACATCTTCCACTGAGTTTGTTCCTTAGCCCGGAAGTGCAGCCCAAGCTAACCTCAAATTCACAGTCCTGCTTTCTTCTCTCCATTTCCTGGGTTATCAATTGTGCCGCCATACCCTGCTTGACTTCTCCAGACCCCAGTATCACCATTTCATTTAGGGGTTGATAGCATGTGCTCAGGTTGGCTAAAACTGAATATGATAGGTGGAGTTAAGAAAGGAACTCTGTGTAGTAGCACAATTTTGGGTTGTAAGAAAAGACTCTGAGCCAAATATTGGGGGAAGGCTGAACTATCAGAGAGAGGAAGCACCACAGTCAGTTCTCACCAAACTGTCTTGCAACTTTCTCAGCCTCACTCCTGGTCTCTTCTGCCTGTTGTTTCTGTCAGTCTATTTTGCCAGTCGCTTCTGCTCTGCCTGGTTTCTAGAGCCCTTATATACCCTATCCCATCCAGGTGAGGATTAAAGGCGTGTAGCCTTAAACTCACAAAAACAGAAGAAGTTCTGTCTCTGGAGTTATGGGATTAAGGGTGTAGGTCACCACTCCTGGCTTTCCCTGTGTGGAGAGTAAAGATGTATGTGATTGATTCTCTGCTGTTTATCCTTGCATTCAAGGTGTGTATGATAGACTCAGCTGGTTATTCTTGTACTCAAGGATTTCTTGAGCTGTCTGCCTAGGATTTGACTGTGTGTTCTCTCTGATATCCTAGGATTTACTAAATAGTTAACATATATCCACAGCCCTCTAAGCAATATAGAATTCCACACATGCATAGTAACCCTGAGCAAGCTTACTTGTTCAAATGTAAGTTTATAAATTCCTCATGAAAATTAAGCTCCTAAGTAATGCTCACATTTATGACTTGCTCTAACCTAAATATTGCATAAGGTGATTTTATTTTACCTCATTTCTGTCTTCACTGTCCCCTGAAGAAACAGAGGAACAAGAGATCATTGTGCTGAGTCCTGTCAGGAAAAAAGGGTCTGAGCACAGTAGAGAAATAGGAACAGGACCTCTGCATACATGTGCTCCAGTCTTAAACTGGCCCTCCGGCCAGGCTCAAATACTGAAGCCCCAAGGCCATATATGACTTCCAGATTATTCTGGCCAAGAGGCCACATCTGTAGGTCAAGGTGATGGTATCTGCTCCCCACTACATCTCCCTCTTTTGTCTAAATCAAGTTCTAAACCTAAATATAAAACTATACACAATCGAAACAATTATCAGGTAATGTCTCTGTGTATACAAAGCTTGCCCAGTTCAGTGAAGAGTGGAAAGCTGATGTCATATTGCCTTGACTATTCTGATCTATAGTGTCTAGATGTTCTCTGACCAAGAAAAAAGGAAACCCACAGAATTATTCCAGATTTTCTCATATGTACCACATACAGGATGGATACCAGATCAGCAAGTTTTTCTAGTGAATTCAGGGTCTTTGCAAAATGACTCAGAGGCTCCTCAGCAAATGATGCCTGTTTCTCAGCATTCTCAAGTCTGAGTGATGGGCTTGGGTTTGGAATGCTGATATCATTGTTTATGTTGGAGAATTTGCTCTTTATCTTGTTCCCATTCATTCTCGCAGTTGTTTCTTTTTATTTTATTATGAAAAAAGTCATAATTTTTATCCATGTATCCCTTTGTTCAGGCTCCCTTCCCCCTCCCAGTCACGCACTCTTCTCCCATCACTTTGTCTCCTCCCCAGCAAGGGCAGGAGGTCCCGAGGTCCCAAAGTGGCTTAGTTCAGCATCCACTCCAGGCAGATCTGCTTTCCTCACCCCAACATCAAGACTGGGTCAGGTGTTCCTCTGGAGGGAGTGGGCTCCAAGGTGCCAGTCCAAGGTGTTTCAGATCCCAAAGTGTTCAGTGGTTGTGGTTTGTAGCTTGGACATGCTTAGTTTTTTAATAAAAGTCCACTAATAAGTAAGTACATCCCCTGCTTATCTTTCTGGGTTTATGATACCTCACTCAGAAGGATCCATTTGCCTACAAATTTTAGGATATCTTTTTTTCTTACTGCTGAGTAGTACTCCATTCAGAGACCAAGCTTGAAAGCTACTTAGGTTTCAAAGAGTCTTTGAAAATAAGTGTGAGCTACCACACTCATCCAAGACTAATTCTTAATTCACTAAACAATCTTGATTTTTCTTTCACAAATAAGATGGAATATGTTCTTTTTGTTAAAATAAAACTTCCTTTGCCCCAAAAAACAACAGCCTCTACCTCTCTCCTCCTTACTTCCTGTGTACCAGAGAAGGTATGGTAGGTAGCCTTCTCATATCTCTATACAAATGCATAAGTGGAGAAATTCTGTGGAATTAAGGCTCAAATTTTGTAAATTAAACTCCAACTTTATAATTAACATAGCTTTCTGGATCCACTCACACTCTTAGAATGAGGTGATATGTAGACAGATAGCTTTAACACAGGGGGAGGCCTTGTCATACCATACAGTCATGGAGTCAGGATGAGCTAAAAGGGATCTTCACCTTCATGGTCACATGAAGCCCACACAGACAAAGGA
Organism: Sigmodon hispidus; assembly: GCA_004025045.1. NCBI lineage: Eukaryota > Metazoa > Chordata > Mammalia > Rodentia > Cricetidae > Sigmodon > Sigmodon hispidus. The sequence goes on from PVIH01001048.1 coordinate 142,041, forward strand.
CCATGCTGGGAGTGGCTCTGCCCTAGCTAGCATGCTCTGGTGTTTCAGCCTCGAATCTCCCATTTACTGTGAGTGTCTCTTTGTGTATGTATGTATATGTCTCTTTGTATTCCGCGTATGTACATATGTGTATGCCTATGGAGACCAGGAAACAACCTTAGGTATTGCTCCTCTGACATAATTCACCTTTCTTTCTTCCTTCCTTCCTTTCTTTTTTTAAAATTTGAGACAGAATCTCTTCCTGGTATGGAACTCACCAGGTAGGGTAGGCTGGCTGGCCAGCTTTCACCAGGAAGCTGTCTGGTTCCCATTGCCCACTGGTGGGATTACTAGCATGGACCACCATGCTTGGCTTTCTTAGGTGAGTTTTAGATATCAAACCCAATTCTTCATGCTTGCAAGACAACTAGTTTACCAACTCAGCCGTCTGCTCATTCCTCTTGTATAACCATATGCATTTCCCCAGCTTTCCCAATCATTTAATCAGGACTCCTATGTTTCCCCTTGTACTGGACTCAAAGTGAGCTTCCTAACTGTATGAGGGTTAGTACACAGATTTTTGTCCCAGAGCTTTTCAGCCTGTTACTCACTGATCTGGCTGTAATTCTATAAGGGACAGGATCTTCCCCAGAACTATTAGAGCTCACATACAGAGATTTCTATGCGACATCATCACTCTGGCTCCATACCTAGTTGTCTGCCCAAGTGGGTCATGTGTCAGTTTCTCATTTCCAAAACCTAGCACACAGAAATCACAGCTACAGATCCACTCTTCGCAGACTCAGTTTACCTTTATTGATAGAACGAGCTAACAGACATGCAGGTGATGGATGCAGTCCTTTCCTGGGTGACATAGGGTTTTTCACTCACCCTGGCTGCATCAAATCTCATTCTTTATGTATCTGTATCTTTATACAGCAACTAGAGACACAGAAGCATCTTATATCATCTAAAGCCAACAGTCTGACTTGCAGTCTGGCAGGCCCTGCAATCCATCCTTTTACAGCTCCTTCATCTCCCCCCACATCCTGGGGCAGTCTTCCGCCTGGCCCCATCACATAGCACAAAGGTGAATAAATCAACATGAATCTCTTATTATCTTATTTTCTCTCTGTTCCCTCCCACCTTACCCTCCCAATGCTGAATGGGCTGAGAGAAATTAATGCCTGTGTCTCCGGCAAATGTATGACATCTATAATTCAGTTTTAAAACAAGCCGACCAGCAGTGGCTAAACCTTGGGTAGAGGGTTCATTTTTCACATGTGTAATTGAATCCTTCCATTCAGCTTTCCTCCAGGTATTAAAGACAACTGATGCTCACTGAAAACCCTTATAAAATATCTACCAGACACTTGTCAGTGGAAGGCAGGGCAGGATGTGAGATGGCAGTAACCAAGTGCTTCCTTGTATTTCATAGGTTAAAGGTCATTGTGAATTTCTGAAAGTCGTAAGAATTTTGTATTTCTTCAGTGCCCATTTAATGCCATCAACATTTGTAGAAAGTTAAGATCTGGGTTTAGGTATCACTATCAGAGTTTAACTGAGTTTTCCGAACCAATGTAATAAGCAGTCTAGCAGACTGCATTGCCCTGCGAACGTTTTAAAAGGTGCTTTCTATAAATAAAAAGTCCAAGACCTTTCTGTTCTACTCTACACTTAAAATGACACATCTTTTACATGCTGTGTTTCAATCCAACAGAAGTGGGTTTAATCCAGTAACTGCCCAGAGATGATATTCACAGTGGTTCTTAGTGGATGAGATAATTCTTGTCTTTATACATATTTTTTTTCAGATAAATCTATTTTGTATTTGACTCCCACCATTCCATTATTAACTGACTTTCAGCCCCTTGAACCTGCTATAGGTCATAAATAAGCCACTAAAATCGCTCTCTGCTGTATTTCTTTCTTTTCTTTTTTCCCAGTAGCACTTTCTCCTTCAAAGTCCATTCCGTTTGCTCTGCTCGCCTCATCATCTTCTCTTTCCCAATTTCTGGTCTTCATCCCTAACCCTCCTGTGTTTTAAAATTCTTCTTTCTGCAAATATTTATTTATTTATTTATTAGATATAGGTGTGTGTGTCATGGTGCATGGGTGGAGGTCAGAGAACAACTTCCAGAAACCAGTTGGATCTTTTGACCATGTGGAACTCAGGGACTGAACTGTGGTTGTCAACATTGAGGGCACTTTCCTTTACCCACAGAGCCATCTCCTTGGCCATTGAAATGCTTTAGGTAATAATCCTGTGCCAGCCATTCCCTTATAACTGAAAACCAAGTTCAATGAAACAAAGTGGAATGTGAACCAGGATGAGAATGATTCATGCCTTTAATGCCAGCATTGGGGAAATAGACGTAAATGAATCCCAATGAGTTTGAGGTCAGCTAGGGCTATAGAGAAAATTCCAGGCCAACCAGGGCTATATAGGAAGACCACATCTCAAAGATGCATGTGTGTATGCATGTGTGTGTGTGTGTGTGTGTGTGTGTGTGTGTGTGTGTGTGTGTGTGTGGTGTCTGTTTAAATTTTTTGACCTTATGCTCTGCATTAGTGATTACTGCCAAGAACCACATAAAGGGACTCGGAACCACACCCTCTAGTCCCAATATGTATTTCAGCAGCTCAAAAATGCACACAGAATCTATGCTTCAGAAAGTTCCTGAGGGTTTCTTTGGGGGGTTAATTTCTTTTTTTGCTAATTGTCTATGTAACAGCAGGCATGCCAAAAGAGAAGCATCTCTGTGTAGGAAATAAAATGGACCAGGGAGGGTGCACAGAACAAATCTATCAAACTTTTCTTGTTTAATGTCCATTATATCTCGCTATACAAGGAAGCACCACAGAAGGCAGGGCTTAAAATAATCCACAAGCAGTTCTTTGCTCTTGGCTCTGAAATGTTGGGAGAATATGGCTGGACATGTGAACCTCAGTCAGTCATCCACTTGGAGAGCTAGCATGGCTGCCATGGCTTGACCCCACACCTGGGTCCTTAGCTGTAATACTGAAGAGCTGAAGACAAGCAAAGCATCTCTCCATGGCATGACTGTGACCTGGGTGGTTTGTAGCTCCAATCTAGCCAGAGAGGATACTGCACAGTGCTATTTCTACCAAATGGTAATGTAATATAAGACTAGTTTAACTCAACTCAAGATGAAATAATTAGATTCCAGGTCCCTATGACAGAATTGTATGCACAAATATCATAGGGAAGAACTGGTGGAAGATCTTGGAGATGGTCAACTGAACTAGCCCCTGTGGTTCTTCTATATTCATATTTTAGGAAGGATAAAGGCTTAAAATTCACTAGGGTACTAAAGACCTCTGACAGTTAGCATCCCCTTCAAAGCTTTCACTTTACAGACTAGGGTATTGCAAAGAACACACATTATTCTAAGTGTTGTCCTTTTCTTCTTATTTCAAGTTTGTAAGAGTCTGAAGCCACTAGTTGGTCAGTGGCTAAAACAGTAAACTTTCATAGGATTCTGACCACATGCAGTATCTTAACAGAGTCAATCCCTCAAACTCGGAGTAGAGAATGCCTCCTATTTGTGCTGCTTCCTTTATTCAGAAGAGACCTGGGCTTCTAGTATTCCAGGAGAACAAGCATGTTGGTGAGATTTTCATTTACAGACGATGGCCAAGTTCTCACTGAGCTTTTAGAAGTCTGAAGAACTCGTGGGAAATTCTAATGTTGTACAAGCTTAACTGTTTATTTGATTTTAGAGTCACAACCAACTATGTAAAAGCAGATTATCTTACAGCGTTACGAACTTGACACTGTGGGTCTATAAAGAGCTCATGACCACTGTTCTCCAATTTGAACTTAGTAAATGAATCTAAAGACTCTCCATTCAACATATTTGAGAGTTAAAAGTACAGACTGAGAGTCATTGCCTTTGTGCCAAGAAAAGCTAGTTCATCAGGCTCTACTCTAGGTATAAATTAAATGTCTTCAATAAGAAAAAGTAAGGTATTTCTTTTAATTTTTAATTGACCTTACTGTCATAACTTATTACAATGTCCTCAGGTGACAATCTTTAATGTTCTAGCACTTTGTGTCTCTAAGTACTTAATACTGAGCAGGAGAGCTTCCCTTTTCTGAGTTTTCATTGGCAATGCCAGGCTGAACAAAACAGGAGAATTAAATAGAGTCTAGTTGGCAGAGGAGATAGAATATCATGACTACAAGGAATTATCCTTACAAAATGTTCATCATCAAATAACCCAATTATCTCTTTTGGGTTCAATTTCTAAAAATTTGCATTTTTAGTATCATCATATGGTTTGATAGATCTATAAAAAGAACAACTGGACTCAATTGATAAAATATATTTATTTCTTCAGCAACTCTCTGAGAGAAGTCAGAGTTTCAAAATTTCATGCAGTGAGGGAAACCCACGCCCTTTCAATCTCTGTCTTATTCTGGAAGAGCACGTATCATTTTCAAAGCATTTTTCAAACTTAAGGAGAGATGTGACTTCCTGCTTAAGAATCAATTTTATTCATGCATTTCTATGGCTCACTGAGAGAGTTTCACAGTATAAGGTCATAGTCACACAGACAACGTCTTCAGTCTATCCTTTAGGAAATCTCAATGCTTACCTCCCAAGGGATGCTCAGAAGAAATGGGAAAAAAGGAGTCCCAGGACCCACATTCTTATTTAAACAGAGAAATCCACATTTGTTGGATTTTATTTTTATTTTCCCTTCAGTATGAAATTCTATTTGAACTAAGAGTTCTCAGGTCATCAAGTATTTGAAAGCAACTGAGCAAAGGAACACGTGTGGGTTTGTAAATCCTGCTAAACACATTTATACATTGTGATATAATTCACCCAACTGCTGCTATGAAAGACTTTTTTAAACTGAAAGCTATGATGTAAGTTCTTCCGACTGACCTGTGTATCCCCAAAAGGCCTCTTTGAAGGTTCTACCCTGTGGTCTGAATGAGTTTTGAGTAGATGCCAAAGATTTCCAATCTTCTCAGTTCAAGAGGCTAAGAAGCCAGGCCAATGGGGAAATCCCAGCTGTAAAGTTTGAAAAAAAACACTCAGATGTTAATTCTGACCCATGTGCCAGCATGCTTGCCTGGCAGGAGACACCAAGTAATCTTGCTGTAGATTTCTTAATCCATGTTCTACTAATGGGTTTCTATCCATAGCTCCAAAGGTTACAAATTAAAGACCCCACTTCCACCTCTTTTCATTAAATTATTCTAACCTCATCCTGGGTAATTCATCACTGTCTCACCAGTTCTTGGAAGAACATGTTGGGACTGGAAGGACAAGTTCACATAGTTAATGTCTCCACCTTCCATTCCCATTGTAAGAACATGGGCCTTGAGTCCAGCCTCTCAAACATGAATGGGGTTATTCCTGATGCTCCACCCTGTGCTTCGACAGTCAGTTCCACATGAGTCCTGTGACCCATGAAAACTCCTTTCAAATGGCATTGTACCCCTTGGTTTTTTTTTTTTTCTTGACAGATTTCCGTGTCATTTGAAGTTGCACCTTTGGACATGTTGGCCAAGGTACCATCTGTTGGCTGTTTATATAGCATCTCTCAGTGCACACAAATCCTGACTGGCCACTCCGAGGAAGGAAATGGGGGTCAGAAAGTTCCCCTGGCCCTAAACTCTCTGCACCTGTGAATGGTATTGACTTCTCTGGTTTTCGTACATTTAATAAACTCTGCTGATGAAATGGAAGCCTTGACTTTACTGATACTTGCCATAAACCCAGTTTTGTCCCTAAAAAAAAATAAAAGCATTTAAACCCTAACTTCCAATGTGAGAGTATATTTGATTAGCCAAACAAATGAAAAGGTAAGAATGAGGTTCAATCCAGTAGAATCTCTGCCTTTATACAGAAAGGGTCACCAGAAGCATGCTTGCATAAGGTAAAAGTAAAAAGCCATGTGTGCCTACCATGGAGAACTCAAGAGAGATTGACCCTGCCAATACCTTGATCTACACTACCTGCCCTGAAAATTATACCAGGATAAATTTCTATTGTATGAACCAGTAAGAGGCTCAACAGTAAAGGTATTTGAGACCCATAACCTGTGGTAGGAAGAAACAGAGTATCAAGAGTTGTCCTATGGCATCCATATACACACCATGGCAACACACATACTACCACCATCAACAACAACAACAAAATGCTAATAATAACAACAGTAGTACTAGCCCCCAAGCTTACAGTACTTTGCTATTAAATGACATAATTTGTCTTCTTGAAACACCCACAGAATGGTGGCTGGTGCTCCATGGCAGATAGGAATTGGCTGTCAAAGCATCACTTGTGTGATTCCAGCGTTAGAATTTTCTTCCTCCTCTGGGCACTTGACTTGTTAGGGAGGTAAGATGTGACAAAGATCCAGTAGCTCACTAATGGGTGGTAATGAAATCAGTCACAATTATAAAGATGCTTCCATGAACCTCCAAAGAAATTAATTCAGAGTTCCTAGAGAGATGAGCACCCAGAAATGTCCAGGAGTATTGTTGGAGACATTCCACATGCCTTGACCTGTACATCTTGACCTGCATCTTATCTTATATCCTTTAGTAACAACCTTCCCAGCAATGAGTAAATATAAGCAGATAATTGAACCCTGGTGACCAACTGCTATTGCTTTTTGACAAGAATGTAGGGTTAGGGTTAGGGTTAGGGTTAGGGTTAGGGTTAGGGTTAGCGTAACACTTAGGTCTAACATCTGGACATCTAGTGGGACTGAGCCTAGAATCTATGGGATCTCTCACTATTTATAGGCCCTTAGTATAGGAATTGAAGTTCACATTCAGCTGGTATCTGTTGGAGAATCCATTGCTGGGAGTGCTGTGCTCTGTGTTGCATGAAAATGGAAAGAGAGAAGTTTGTTTCCTCCTCTGCCATAGCCAGAGAAGGCTAATGAAGGGTCATGGGACTTAGATGCCTGAGATCAGCCTGGATAGACACTTTCCTAGGTCATGGCTATCCTTATCTGAAGATTAGGCTTTGGAGTGGACAATTACAAAAATATCTAAGAATGTTCAGAAATTACATGAGCAAAGGCTGGGGCTGAAGAGGTTACTCAATGGTTAAGAGTATGTAATTCTTTTGGAGAACTTGGTTTCTAGTACCTACATCAGGTAGCTTATAACTGCTTATAGGTCCAACTCTGGGGAATATGATGCACTTTCTGGACTAGGTGGATATTTGCACTCATGTGTAGAAATCAGCACACACACAAATACATTATTAAAATAAAAATCATCAACTTCACAAGTATTATCACCTTCATCATCAATAACTCTGTTATCACCTTCATAATTATCACCAGCACTATCATCAATACCACAAACTGTGGCATCAAATGAAAATAATTTTAAAAAGAAACATATATATATACATATTTAAAATATGATGCACTTCTCTATGTAATGAAAATATACACATAATATTTTCTTCATTCTGATTTGCTTAAAAACATAAATATAAATACATGTCCACTTAAACTACATCAAATAGAGCCATTTTCAAATCCTGATGCTAGAAGTATGTGTTGCATCAAAAGAACATCAAAAATCTAAAGTGAAGATGGACAGAGGGTTCTTCATTCTAAAACAAATAAGACACAACTTTCCCTAAGTTATGGAAATAGAATAGCATAAACTAAATTATAAGAGTCTGCAATGATCCTTCTAAATTAGAGCAAAAATACCTGTTCTGTGTGTCACCAGTTAAAGGCCCTCTATTTAAAACAATGACTGAGGATCCCTATTTGTCACAACCCTCAATTGTCTGAAACAGCCCAGCCATTTTGTGCGTTCAGTTGACTCACATTGCAAAGGGGAAGTGATGTCTAGAGGCTGTGACTCAACTGAGCAATAAGGACCAGATGGTGACAATACAATTGTAGCAACTTTCACACCCTGGTCTTTGCAACAAGAGTAATTATTATAAATGGGAGGGTGATGGCATAAGCATGGATCCAAGGTTTCAAGGGGGACCTTCAAAGCAGCATCTTCTACACAGGGATGCAGCCAAGCCTCAGATAACACAAAGGCACCCAGATTGGTTATTGTTTATGAACACAGCACTCACTCGATGGGTCATTGTCCTAATCTGATTAATGAAATGATGATGCTGACAGGAGTGTTCAGCTTGTTCCAGCCTGTGGCTGACCCACCTTGTGCCAAGTACCCCCAGATCATCAATTCTCAGTGCCCTTGTCAGATAATTGTTTATGAAAAGACAAATGCATGTGGCAATCTTGGCTGAAGGGGGCTGATGTATGTGCTGCTAAGGATTGAAATAATCAGCCTGGCAATAAATGGCCTGTGTGCTTGTCAAATGACAAGCCACATGCATTAGCATTCTTTAGGCACTTCCTCTCTAGCCTGGTGTCTGATGACTACCAAAGATCACCCATGAGTAAGTGCCAAGTTTCACCCAGACATAATGATACCAGTTAGTGACAAATAATAAAAACTAGTGAGAAATACCTGGAGAGTAAATAAAGCCACCTACATTGTTCTGCAAGTGTGTGCAGAAGCATTTGCTTGGATTATGAGAAAGCATGGATTCAGGCCTTTTTTCTTCTGTAGGGTTCCCATTCCACCTGGAAGCCCCATCCCTATGCTCTTCTTATTGTACATGGCAGTTAAACACCTTAATGCATCGAAGAGAGTTTAGTATTTGTTGTTGTTATGTTTTCTCACACTCTAAAAGCTTGTTACAGTCATGTGGTCACTGAAGTAAGGCAGATAAAATTGGGTCTAGATGCTAGTAGGCCCTGGAAACTGAGATAGAATTTTCTCAAGAAGCAATGACAGAAAGCTCTGTTGCTTGTCATCTAGAGCATCCTGCATCCAGAGAATCCTACAATAGTGCTCATGATCTGACATGTGAATCTTCATCTCCAACCACTGGCTGGCTGTAGGCATTGCTTAAATATGGGAGATGTATGCACATTCTCTGCTTTTATTTCCTGCACATGTTCCACACCAGCATTATAACATTCTAGGTAGCCTCTCTGCTCATCACTAGAATACATAGATGTCCCAACCTGTCCTTTATAGATCAGCTACCAGAAAAAAAATAGCGCCCCCTTGCCAACTTTGTTTCTACCAGCTCCACTCCACTCACCTGCTTCCATCATCTCCCAGTAACTTCCAACCCTGACCACAGCCTGACAGAACTCACATCCCCTTGTAAAAGAGTCTCTTTTCAACCTCCTTCCTTTACCTAAGCCTAGTGATTCATAACCTTAATCTCCTCACCTAGAAAGGGAGGAAGGGTGACATCATTTTCAAAATGTGTCTTCTACAACACCAGCCTTTCCTCCTACAGCTCTATAGATTATGTGTCCAATAAATATTTGTTGAATAAGTGAAATATGTAGAGCATGAAAGATGGACTCTGAAGACAGATGAGCTTGAGGAGAGTCACGATTAAGTGTGTTTAGTCTTTAGTCTAAGAACCCTCAGATCTCTTAATGCGCTAATAAGCTGGGTGAAGCACCAAGATTATATGGAATGTGACATTGAGCAGACTTATTTCACATGAAATTCATGTTTTTCAGGTTGCCTAGGAACCTCTCACAGAATTACATTATACTTAATTATTACCAAATCTCCTTCTCGTTATTCAGTTCTATGCCAAGTCTCTCTCACAGAGACCTGCTCCTCACCCCCATCCATCTTTGGGGAAAGAGGGAGTCTTCAACTTTATCTCCTGACCAAGCATTCAACACTATGTCTTACTTTTAAGACTTCAATCATCATACACACACACACTTGGTCTTTCTTTCTTTGTCTGCCATATCTATGGAATCCCTGGAGAAACAGATTATTGTCTTTCGTAGGATGATGAAATGGCCAGTGGCTGGGGACCCCATAGCTTCAGAATGTGGACTCCTGCCAGAAAGTCCAACACAGGCTTTAAGAATGGAAACCCGTGGTTCTAATCCATCAACTTGTGAGGAGGGCAAATCAGCTAGAGATTAAGTAAAGCACCAAGGGTCAATGATTTACTGAATCTCACTTATACAAATGTCCATAGAAACCTCAAGACAGAGTCAGAGAGAGTCTGGGCTGGGGAGCAGGGTAAGATACTGGAAATGTGATGTAGCCCAAGGAGGCACAGAGGCTTCCACCCCCATGCCTCATTCTAAACACCTCTCAGTTTTCTCAGCCCCAATAAGACAGTGTTTGCCAGACTCTGCAAGTTGATTTTTGTCTATTACTTACCCTGAGCAGAGGTTCACAGAAGCCCTAACTTCTATTCCAGAAGAATAGGAGGCTGGAGCCTATGGGGAAAGTAAGTGTCTAAAATGAGAACATTTTTATGAGACAGGACTCTCAACCTGATATCAACCTTTGGAGATCAGTTTTGGTGAGGAAATAATGAACATGTTTGTGTCAGATGCGATGTTGGTAGTTATAAATGCCTAAGTCTCTGTATTTAAAACTGTCCACACTGTCTTAACTCAGTGCATTAAAATAATCACAGCATTAACTTTAATGGCTTTGTGCTAACATACATTTTTCTAAATTGTAGTATCATATAGTTGTTTAAGTTTAGATTACAGCAGCAAATTACCATAAATGCTGTGACATAAACAATGCTGCGATTCTCATAGTTGTGGGGTCTAGAAATTCCATGGTCAAAATATGGCCAAATGTGTTGTCACTTCTTGATTTTGAAATGTCCATGAGCTTGTGTGGCAGAGAAAGAGAGGACTGTGGTCTCCCTCTGGGTTAATGCAAACACTAATCTCATCACATGAGCTCCAACCTGATGCCCTCACTTAATCCTCTTGTCTTCCCAAAGGCCAAACATCTGCTCATGATCACCATGGAAACTAGGGTGCCAACCAAGGAATTTTGGAAAGATGGAGATTTATTCCATAATATACATCCAGTATTCCTTCCTTTCTTCTCTCTCCTCTCTCCCTTCCTTCCTTCCCCCTCCTGCTCTACTTTCCTCTCCTCTCTCTCAGACATAGGTGTTATGTAGGCTAGTCTGACCTTCAATTTGATATGAAGCCGAGGATGACCTTGGTCTCTTGATCTTCCTGTCTTGCAATAACTGGAATGACAGTCCATGCTAGGCCGTGCTAAATTTCTTTAAAATTTGGATAATATTGAGATTAACAAGCCACTTGTGACTTGATGTGAAGTTTATCATAGTCCTGGGCACTATTAGATGGTGTGGCCTTGTTGGAGCAGGTGAGTTTTTGTTAGAGGATATGTGCCACTGGTGGTAGGCTTTGGGATTTCAGATCCTCAAACTAGGCCCAGTCTCTCTCTCTCTCTCTCTCTCTCTCTCTCTCTCTCTCTCTCTCTCTCTCCCTCTCCCTCTCCCTCTCCCTCTCCCTCTCCCTCCCTCCCTCCCTCCCTCCCTCCCTCCCTCCCTCTCTCTCTCTCTCTCTCTCTCTCTCTCTCTCTCTTTCTCTCTTTCTTTTCTTGCTACCTGATGATCCAGATGTAGAACTTTCGGCTGCATCTCTAGCACCAAGTCTGTGCACCACCATGCTTACCACCAGAATGATAATGAACTGAACCACTGAACCTATAAGCCAGCTCCAATTAAATGTTTTCCTTTATAAGAGTTGCTGTGATCATTGTGTCTCCTCACAGCAATAGATACTCTAAGGCACTGTAATAACACTCCTCTATGTCCAGATTCCAACTGAAGTTCTGAGGAGCTGTTTGACCATGGTAGGTATTACACAGCCTCCTGAAGCCAGTCTCCTCCTTCTGTACAAAGGCTCATGATTGCACTTACCTCATGGGACAATGATAACAACTATGTAAGTTAACAAATAAAAATCAGCACAGAGCCTACCACACATGCATATCTAATTAATATTAAATATGGGTGTTAATTTTGCAGTAAAAAAAATGAGATTGAGTGAACTAAGTGTCACAAATATCAGAGCTGGATAACTGCTTTATTTCACAGAGGGTGAATAGATACTTTTTCTTTTTAAAAAAATATTTATTTTTATTCTATGTGAATTGATGTTTCAGCTCTTGGAATTACAGACAGTTGTTAGCTGCCATGTAGATGCTGGGAATTGAACTCAGGTCCTCTGGAAGAACAGTCAGTGCTCTTAACCGCTGAGCCATCTCTCCAGCCCTAGATACTTTTTCTACATACTATCAACATGAAAAGATTAAAGTTTTAACTTTAAAAAATAAAGATAAATTTAGAAGAATTAAGATTACAAATATATATGTGTGTGTATATATATATTATTCAGAATTAATAAAAATTATAGCCCATGCAGAAGAGGTAACAGGAAATAATAACAACAGAGTCAGGAAATGCTGTCTGGGTAACTACGCTCCTTGATAACAGAGCACAGATGAAGGAAACTGAAAGAAGTTCAGCAGGTCATGTGTGCATTTCAAGCCATCAACAGCACTGTCCTGACAGAGAGCATGCAACAGAGTTTGACTATCAAAGGTGAAGGGGCAGCCAAAATGTTAGGTGATCAAACCTAGGAGAGCAGGACTCGAGGAACACCAGCCAATAGCCATCAAGGGGGACTTAGGTCAAATGAGCATCAACCCCTCTTAGTCCTGCTTGGGAAAGGGCTCCCCACAAAGAGCAGCTACTTCAAGTGCAGAAGGATTCCAGCCCCGCACTGGATGACAGGTTCACTTTAGTTCCTATGTCCTTATGTGGATGCAGTTGCTCAGGGTGAATCTGAGACAGAGTGCTTTATATTACAGGATGGCATTTCCCCTAAGTCACTGAGGAAATCACATACATAAGTGTCCAAAGTTCATACCTTGTATGTATATAAAATACATATATGTATATATATGTAACTATAAGTAACATTCAAAAAATTTACAATGTGTTTATTATATAGTTACACATTCATATACTATATGTAAAATTTATGATCTATAGTTTTATACAGTTTATAAGTTACAAACATATAAGTATTTTTATTGTAAATTTAAAATTTTTAGTTCTTAAGCTACAATATTGACCTTAAATGACTCTTCACTTCGTAAAATTCAAGCAGTAAACACACTGTGATTGGGTTTGGTGCTGCTGATGACGGTGAGTCATAGAGGACATGCCAGGCAGCTTAAAATAATGGAAGAGGTTGAAAGCCAACATGCAAATATAAACTTTTATGGGTTTTTGTTGTTGTTGTTGTCATTTAAGCTGTACAAGTACAAATAGTAGTTTTTTTTTTTAAACAATTCATTTGATTTAGGGCTCTTTGCTTATGTTTTTAGAAGCTTTATTTTCATTTGTAATTTTGCATACTGTCTGTTGGCATTTGCATGTGCTCCAGGCCTTAGGAGTCCATAAGAGGGCACTGGCTCTTCTGGAGGAGTTACAGACAGCTACTGGGTTGCTGGGAATAGAACCTGGGTCCTCTGGAAGAAGAACAGGGTTCCTGTTGCATGGTTTGTGTAAGTTCCAACATTTTTGTTGATAAATCTTTGCATACATGTATTTTTCTTAAATTGTAGAAAAGTCGTGTCAGAAGCACACTCTTCACCAGTCACATTCCTAGTGTATGAGAATGAACAGCTCCTCTTGCTGACCCATAAGAGAGCATGTTGAGAGCTCACCCCTGAGCATTTCCACATGCATTTTTGACAACAACACTTAAGGAAACTTAAGTATCATGATGCCATCCCACTCTTGGAGAAGTCAATGTAGACACCACATGTGTCTGTCAGAATATGTGTCCAGACTTCCTGATGCAATGCAAGTCTCCTTTGTTCAGATAGTTTACTGGCTAGACTATGATGAAGTGACCGGATTTCCTTCCACATAAAGCAATGTAAGGAGACATCATAGATAAGAGCCATCCATAATTACTACAGAGTATAATGTTATTATACTTGAAGTACACATAAAATGGATGCCAAACACAAAATCTGGCTTTAAAGTAAAAATTCTTAGCCCTTTGGGGAAACCTTCTAAAATATTTTCTTTTAAAGAGAAACCAAATGTGGAAAACTGAAGTGAAAAATCCTCACATTTACACACATAAAGGTTGGTGAGATTTAAACTTCAGATGGTGCACAGCTGCAATCGAAGCAAAGTTAGGAGGTAGGCATGGGGCTCATCTTAAGTTTGAGGTCCCCTAGAGCTGCATAAGGAGATGCTGTCTTAAAAAATATAATAATAAACCTCAGTTCCAGTAGAGCAAAGTGCATGCAAAGCTTTAAAGGACCTAATTTCTGGGGAGTGTTAGCATAAAGATCACACTGAGTGACCAGAGAGGAAATGTTCCATCTCCCACTCTGTTCAACACATTGCAGCCAGAAGGCCTCATTTCTCCAAATACCGCAGAATCACCTCCAGATCTTTTAAGTCTGCATTATGGTTCACCCAAGACAAATAAGCTACAAGTCCCTAGGGATGAAACTGAGTCCATACTGTTTATCAGTTTCCAGGTGATTCTAATAAGCAACCAGTCCTGGGACCCACATCCTAGGACAAAGGATGTTCATGTTGAGTGTGGCTGTGTACTTCTGCCCATCACTCTCAACTCTGTCATCTTGGAATGATAGACTGTATTTTTCCTTTCATTTGCTACTAATTTCCTTAAAAATCCTTCCCTCTGAGATATAGCTTGGACCATTTCTAAATGCTTTGGCTATCTGGCATGAGATATCCCACAAGGCTGGAAGCACTTGGAATCCCATTGCTTAATCCAGAGATTACAAACAAACACAAAGCCAACCCTAAATGCAGGCAGTTCATTGCCATGGTGCCACCGTATCAAAAAGTGATGACTGTGCATTTCACCAATGTTAGCATCCTAGATGTGGGGTTTGGAGAGGGTGTGTGCATGGCAGTATGAGGGTACAGTTTGTCTGGACAGTGTGATTCTGAAAGCAGGCGTGCCTGGTAGGCCAAGGAGTTTAGCCTCTGGATGGAGACAGGGTGAGTCTACAAATGTCTTTCCCAGACAGCAAAACTCCAAGTAAGGATAGATAATCAGATACTTTCCAATTTCTAAACTGAAGAAATAGCAGATTGGATTCCACTCTTTTTTTTTTCTCTTAATCCTATCACATCACGATCACCACCCTGTGTGTGGAGGAATGTTTGGGCAGTAACTTCAGCTCTGTCTCTAGTCAGAAGCAGCTTGGGCAGTCTGGGAGAGCTTATTAAGCTCTCACCTCATGCCAGGAGATGAGTCAGACATAGCCATGGCCAGGATAAGCCATGAGGGGTAGGGACAAACATGTCTCCTGCAGACAGACACCCCGGTCCATTCTGCAAACATTTCACATCCTGTCACCAATGTGGCTGCTGGGTCACACACAGGAGGGACACAGCACAGGGGATGTAATCCTATCCAGTTCCTGACACTGCGGCCCCCTCCCTCCTGGCTCTGATCACCATTACATCCTGGGATTGAATGGCCCTATAAAAATGTCCAGCGTGAAAGACAGATTCAAAAACTGTGGAAACATTATCCTGATGGCCAGCCTTTAACATCCTCCATGCTCTGTCTTCGGCCCTTCCCCCCAAACCCTACTACCCCCACCCTATCCTCATGTCTGGCCAGGCAGAGAATTTATGGGCTGTAAGTTCTGTTTTTCTACATTGATGGAAATCACTGGCAGGCATTTCCACCGGGCCAAACCCCATCCAAAGAGTCAAATATCTAGGCACCCAGCTGAGCTCCAGAGGTCTGCATTTATGAAGCTGATCGATGTGCCCTGTGGCCATAAACCATCCTATATTTACCTATGACAGCACAGTATTTGAGTTCATAAAAGGATGCTTTTTTCTAACTTCCTATGCCTAGAAGGCCCCAGATTCTTTTTTCAAAGGGTTCCATGTATCAGGTGCACACAATGTTAAATAACCAAAGCCTGTCACTCTTGGAGTGAAGGAACCGAGGGAGACCTAAAGGAACCCTAACCAAGATTCCACAGATTCCCCAGGGTGCCATACAAAGTGAAAAAAATATATGTATATATATACCTAGTGTCCTGTATAGTACAGATGTGCAGAGGAGAAAAGGCACCTGAAACCCCCATACGGGTTATTTCGGATTCATAGCCCCTGAGAAAGGAGAAAGTAGCAGTTAATCAAAATCACCAAAACTCTAGGAAAGGATGGAAACTCATCTTTCAGGCTGCTAGTGGTACTGAAGGATGCTGAGGTTTGAGTGCAAGAGAAGTGGGGGGATTTGAACCTGCAGAGGGAGGATGGGTCTTTGCTCTTTCTGGAAGAATTCCCGTATGGGTTGGTACCGAGTTTATCTTACTTAAAGCCTCACACATACAATTCCTCATTAGCTGAGATCAGGGGAAGCAGAGTGAGGTTTCTGTAGACAAACTGGAAGTGGGAATACAGGCAAACAGAGGATATTGCAAGGAGTGTCCAGGAGCTGCACTGCTGTGAACTGCGGACCAGGGCATGCAGCAGGAGGATCTCCCTAGCAGTTCAATGGGCTGGAAATCTGGCAGCTTCTTTCAATCTGAAACTCACTGATTCTAGGAACCACTAAAAATATAAAATAGAGGAAAGAGAAACCCAGCAAAGCATTGAGGCCTGGCCGAGGATCAGAGAGCCCAGAGCCCCTGTACTGGACCAAAGGCTACACCTCCCTTCCCACAAATTGAAATATGCCCTAAATAACATGGCTGTTCTTTCTCTTACTTCTCCTGACTCTCTCTCTCTCTCTCTTAGAAGAGTTCTCTATGTTACTGTGCTGGAGTCCAGAGATCCTTCTGGCTCAGCCTCCTGCACTGTACATTTTTAAGATATTATTAACCAGCATTGAGATTGTCTCTTAAATATTACAGAACTGTATATGTATGTATTGGTACTAAGTGCATCATTTTTTTATTATTAATTATGATTCAATGCATGGACCACCTACTATTACACAATAAACTACTTGTATTCATGCCCTGCACCAAAAACCTGAAGTGCCTAGAGAAAAGCCTACATTACTTTTCTTCCCACATTTCATCAACCCTCAGGAATGCTGCATTCTATAAACCAATGGCATCTTTATAATGCAGCTTCCTTCTACCTTTTCATAGTAACACACTTTCACTAGCAGTGCGGAAACAAGCCGCACCTTAAACTGTTCTCTTGTGAGACATCATAAGTGAATATGGTGAGTCACAAAACATTCACAACAGTAGAGGTTGGTGAACAAGCATGGGTCAAGTATGAATTCACACACAATAGATTCAAGCTGATATGGGCAGCCCTGGCCTGTGCTGTGCTGCAGGACTTCACTGCAGCCTAGGCTTAGCACATACAATAAGATCACACACTGCATATGCCCCACATCACGCAACACCAATGGATGATTCCTAAAACAACAAATCACATTCGAGACTATTGTTCACTTTGAAATGTGGTGTTTTGTTGCACTAGAAAGTTTCTGCTCTTATAGAAACATAAAGAATTAATTACAATTAATTACAAAAATCAGGCTTTTAATAGTTGTTTCCTACCATTAAGCCTCAGCATGTATGCATCAAATTAGTATAGCTTTGGGGTCTACCATGTCAGAGTGTTTTATTTTGAAAACTAATGTCTGAGTTTCTGGCTTGAACTTTATAAAAAAGTTGTTAAATGAATTTTGGCTTGGGAGTCGAGAATTTTCAACAATTTCTGAAATGGCACTAAGTGTACCTCTAGTTCCTTGTATTATGCATGTATATGAAGCAGCTTTCTCAGCACTGACTATCATAAGATATGGAAGGCACTGAAGATGCTGCCTTCACTGAAGATGATCTTGCAGTATCAAGCATTCAGACAAGATGCCAATCTTTATGTACAGCAAGCACACTCATCTACCTCATTAGTGGACAACTTTCTTCCATCTTTAAAAAGTGGTCAAATAGTCTTTATCAAAGAATTGTTTAAAGTACAGTTCTGTATGATTAATTATCAGTAAATATTTTGTTTGTGTGCTGATTTAATACCTCCAGGGTTGTATGGTTGATTAATGTGTTAGTTTGTATTTGTCTTGTGGTCTCTGCCCTTTTATTGCCTCCTGGCTCAATCTCTCAGCTCCTCTGCATGCACTCTTCCTTACACAGCATTTCTGGGGTAGTTGTTAAGCACAGGTCTGTTGATCAAATGATTTTCATGTTCATTTGAAGTTTTATCAAAATATACCATGGACCTAAATGATCTCGTCTCTGTTTCCAAGTCGCCCTGACCTAGGTCCTATTCCTACATGTCTTAAGTAAAGTTTTCCCATCTTTCCAGTATACACATCCTTCAGCTGCTCAGTTATTGTAGTAAATTAATCCTTTTCTTTTTCATTTTAACTTGATTTTCTGCTTTTTAAATCTTCAAGTTGTCCTCTACATTGTTTTTTTTTTTTAAAGTTATTGCCCCATATTTTAAAGAAGTTATATGTATATGCTACCTTGAAACCAGTTCTCAGGCCAGGAAATGTGGTGTTTTCTAACCTATGAAGTTGGGCATGGATCTTGTCAAGGCAGCTGGCTTTTATAGGGGTCACAGTTTTCTCCCTCGTCAAATGCAGACCCCTATCAATCGGAGAACTCCAGGCCCATCCCTGAAGCCAATCTGTGACTTAACCCTCCATCACCTCCTACAGCATTAGCACACATACTCCCCTGGCAGAATTTCCTTCTTGAACTTTGTCTGCACAAACTGAGATTTTGTTGGGGGCAGCCTTGGTGTTTTATCCAGCATTTTCAAGTTTATTATTAGTGAGTAGCAAAAAGAAGAACATATCTTCCCTCAGGTTAGTCCATCTCATGCTGGAAGCATCATCAAGGTAAATAAAGTACCACTAGGGGCTGGAGAGATGGCTCAGCGGTTAAGAGCACCTTCTGCTCTTCCAGAGGACCCGGGTTCGATTCCCAGCACCCACATGGCAGCTAACAACTGTCTGTAGTTCCAGTTCCAGGCAAATAAATAAATAAATAATAAATAAGTAAAGTTTAAAAAAAAAAAAGAGTCCATTTCAAAAAAAAAATAAATAAATTAAAAAAAAAATAAAAAAAAATAAAGTACCACTAATTTAAATACTCAAGGCTACATCAGTGCCACATCTCATGAGGAAAAGGTAATGCTCAAGCAACCACAAGTTTTTCTGAGACATGGCAGACACATGTGGCATATGGCATATGCACAGTATGCCAGAAGGTGCCTGAAACCTGGGTAAACCTGTTGTATTACCTACTGTTGCTCTGAGGCCATGCTGTTTTGATCTTTGTATACAAGCAGTGCTGATATTAATGTTTCAGTCATCAATAGCTGACACTTTATGTAGGGAAGCCAGTCTGGAAGAAAGAAACTGATGTAAATTTAGTTCATGGAGGAATGGAGTGGATAACAATAAAATAGACAGAGCCAAGAAGCACAGCTGAAGAACCTGAATCCTGTGTCCTCTGGAGCTGTCCCCTCTCTGGAGCCACGTTCTCTACTCATCACCATCTCAAATGAGTCTCTGGCCATTCCTGCCACCACCCACCTTCCTGCTCCCAGGAGCTGTGTCCTGCATGTGTAGGCTAGAAGCTTTAGCTTGAGAGACAAGCTAATCCCTCCTGGAGATCGGCCACACACAGAAGATGGAAGACAGCAGGTCAATGAACAGTCATGTCAACCTCTTGAGATCCTCTGTGGCTCTAAGGTGACAGGATGTTCTAAGCACTGACATTCAAATGTTGTCACTACCCTTGAGAAACTCCAGTCATAGCCAGGGAAGCAGAGAAATGGAACAAGTGTGGAATCTAAATGGAAAACATTGAGCAGTACTCAGGTTACTTCAAGTCTCCCCATTGTGGTATTTTGGTGTCTCTCCTGAGTGGCTGGCTGTGTCCTGCTCAGGACAATAACCCCACAACTCAGTTCTTTTTGTGTTAAAATGATTAAAACCTCAGACCTTTGCCTCTGACTCATCATTGAAACTGAAGATAATGTTGCCTTATAAATGACTTGGGAAACAAGACCTCATGACCTTGCCTTGAACACAACTGAAATGATGATATAATGTATTTTTTTCACATACTTACAGAGGCTTTAGATTTAAAAAAAAATCATGACAATTCTAGCTAAAGCAACGAAAAAGTTCAGTCATAGTTTGCAGAAGAAACTGAGGCATGGACATAGGACAGTGGTCCCTGAAAATTGCAGAGGCAGGAGATGGGAACAACACACACACTCTTCTCAGCTTCACAAGCCTAGGGTATCCATATATGTTACCACAGTCTATACAAGCCCACACTCACAGCAACTAGAGCCATAGAAAGAATTGTAAGCAGGAAACTGAGAGGGAAAAGTAGCCACAAGAACCTAAGACTGTGAGGCCATCACAATGTTGCCTGCTTAGAAACAATGAGGCCCATTCTCTGGTGAGATGCAGGTCTGACAGGTGCCCTAGAAGAAAAGTATCCACCAAATACTCTATGACATCAATAGAGGGGTGAATATTGTCCATGCTGGCATTTGTTGGACCGACATCACCTATCTGAGGTTACCATTTTTTCCCTCTTAGCTACTATCTAACTTGATGTCTGGGCATCATTTAGGTAGGGATGCTTTCAGCAAAGGCTCTATTCTTGAGCCGGTGGGAAGAACTTACTCAGAGCTCATCCTAGATCCTGTAAGCTACCAACTTGTTCCATCTGCCCTTTGTCCATAGCTAACTCAACTCTACCTGCCTAATTTTCCTGCAGACCTGTGGAGACCTGGAAGGGTAGGTGACATAGTGGCCAGGGTAAATACTACCAACAGAATCCAGGTAAGGGGTAGGCGGGTCCTCATACAAAATTCTTCAAGCTTTGCTGTATATTGAAGATTTTCATAATAAATTTGTTTTGCTTTTTATAAAAGTGCTACAGGGAGAGAAGGGGGAAGAGATAATAGAGAAAATATTTTTTTCTTAATAACAAAATGCGTTTAGATATTTTCCTTTTTCACCCTTACTATGCCTTTTAGACTCTATGTTTCACTTGGGGACATTTCTTTAAAGACGTCTAAGTATTTTTTGAAAGTTTGCAGCCATGTCTCTTTTTGAAAGGTCAAAACCGAGTCCTATGAAAGAAGCGGACTTGTTCCAATCAAGTCACCCAAAGGCAGGTTCAAATGTCAAAGTCCTCAATTCTACATCAGTATTCTACAGAAGTGGGCTCCCTGGAGGAAGGATACTGGGTGTGTCCAATTTGCTAGGGACATTTTTTCTGCCTCATCTTCAGACACAGGTTCTTCTGGTACAGAATTAAAGAGATGGAAATTCAGCAAATGACTTCTAGGCTTCTTCCAGGCAAGTGCGATGTGTCAAAACCACAAAAAATAAAATAAATAAAAGCAAAATGAAATAAATTAACAGAACTCAGACCCAAGGAGCAAGCATCCTGTTAGGAATATGGGAAGTGTGAAAAGAATAAGTCAACAGTTGCCTACTTTTGAAAAAAGACAGACGAACTTTGTGCACCATGTGATTGTGTGATTAACAGCCTAACCCCTAATGGCAGAAAACGTCTTATACATGGACTTGGAGAGCAAAAGGATGTAGAAAATTATTACAGCTAACTCCACTACAGCTTGACTCTCAAATATTGACCATCTAATAGATTGCCCACGCTGCAGCCCCAGCTGCCAACCCCATTCTATCTATAGCTTTCTTGGTCCTCAGCAGCCTCTTTCCTGTCCACAGCCCTTATCTCATGATGTCATTGTACCCTGGTGTCACATTCATTTTAAAGTATCTTTCCATGATTCCATTGTCTCCCCCCTCCCCGCTCCCCCCGGCCGAGGTCTTTCTCAAAGTCTCTCATTTCTCCTCTTGAAACTTGCTCCCACCATGGCTTCTTTTCTCTCCAAGCAGAGCGCTCTGAGGCCATAGCTGTAATCTATGTCTGCATCTAGACGGCTCCAAGCAGAATTTGCCATCTCCCATCCCTATTCCCTCTGCCCTCCCAGAACCACTACTCATTTCTCCCTCACTTTCACAGCACCATACTGAAATCTTTCCATTTTCTCAAATCATGCAGATGCCAGAATAGAATAACTCTTCCTTTTCATTCTCACCCAGGCTTACATTGTCTTTTAGCTGAAAAGATCACCATCCTCTGCTGGAGGAGTGTCCACCTCTCATACTTCTATCCAACATGGACCCCATAGCTATAGGTTTAACACTTTAATTCCTCTAAAATTCCTGAAAGAAAACTTTAATCTCTAGTGTGATGGGGTTGGGGTTGGGCTTCTGCAATTATTGGATGGAGATGAGGTCATGGGACACAATGGAGTTAAGACCGTCTAAAGAATATAAGAGTGCTTGTTTTATTTCCTCTGTCTGTTCTACAATAGAAAAATTAACCAAGAACAAAACAGTGTACAAACAAGAAGATTTCCTCTTTTAGATAATGCATCTAGTGATGCATTCACCTGGGACTTCCTGGAATGGACAACACGAAGCAACTGTTTGTCAGCAGCAACCGTTTGTCATTTAAGTGCCCCACCCAGGTTATAGTGAATTTGTTGTACCAGCTCAAATGGACGGACAGACACAGATGTCTTGGTGGAGTTAGACCCCCATTGTTGATCAGGCACACACCCAGGGTCCTTCATTGATTTAGCCTACACATACTGCAACACTGACTTTCTGAAACATTCAAATGCCCGTACCGTGACCCTGCTCAAAAATTACATATGCTTTTAAAACTGACTTCTCTAATGAGGTTCTATTTTTTTTTCTTTCTTTCTGATTTTAAACTTGAAATACTCCTCACAGACAAAATATCCACACTGGTCACATCAATCCTCTCTGCACCTCCTCCTCCTCCATGCACGGTTATCTTAAGTGAGAATTCCTTGTGATGTCTCGCTGTTGATGTAATTCCATTTTTAAAAGTATTGTTTCACTCGAGACACTTTCTCCCCAGTACTGTCCCTTTACAGAAGCTTTCCCCCAAACCCTGTCTCATTCAGAGACTTCCTTCCAACATCCTATTTCCCCAAGTACTGTCTCATTGAGCAGGTTCACCTCTCATTCTGAAATTCTCTTCACTTAGCATGGCACATGCTCTATCACTTAGAGTCTTTATAGTTCTGCTGTAAACTGCACTCCATGCTAAGGCAGGATACAACTTGCCTTTAAAAAGCTTTTTTTTTAAGTTGCATAAAGATGTTTGGAATAAAAGAACAATGACATTCCAAACTTCTATTTTGATTTTATAATTTACCAAATTGATAGGGCTTTGTTGGTGTGATGTGCCAGCCAGGTAAGAGCAGAGTCATTTTCTGAAGAAGAGGGAAAAGGGGTTTCTCCACTCCTGACTCTGCATCTTTTTTATTCTTCACCTCAACTAAGATCTTCTTCTTTTCATCTCTTCTAATTGTGACCTAAAACAACCTTTAAAATCATGTGCAATTTGAGGTATTCCATTTTAATTTATGATGTCTCACTCCATACAGAACACACAGAATGGGACAACTTCAGGATTAAAAAGAATGGATATGAATAAATGAGTTAGACATTCTCAGGAAAAATTTCCAGGACTGCTTCATGTAATCTCACTAGTTTATGATAAACCCAGGTCTAGCTCTTCCTGCAAAGTTCTTCACTATCACAATAGATTTCACTACCATTTGCATGGTGCTCAGACATGCTCCTTTTGTGTCTCAGCCTAAAGAAGCCAGTCACTGAAAATAGATCTTGGCATATAAAAAAGCATGCTTATATGTATACACAAAGAATAACATACAGATGTTCCAAGAAGCCATTTATAAGTTGGAGATAAATTGGTTTTAACATAGCTCCCCCATTAGACATTTCCAGCTTGGCCTAATGTACCTTCAAAGTAAGATGTTCATGCTAGCCTCAGCTAAGCCAATCATCTAACACAAGCTCACTTTGTAATAATAGTGCCGAATGACTAGCACACACTGATGGGCTTTTGTCCCCAGGACGAGTTATGAAAACACAATACAGAGTCTTGGTTGCTGCTTCACATGGTAGCAGGAAGTGGGTGCTGCGACTTGTTCCCAACAACCAGCATTGGTAAAAAGCAGTTGTCCTGTGGGCCCCCAGTCTGGAAACAAACAAATGCACACTTCAAAGTGTTATTTCTCCTGAGTGGGCACTGACTTTGTACTATTATACAATCAGACCAGATGATGTGATTACCTAAAGACACAGCCATTGGAAGAAACCCAACTTCAGACACACATGTGGACTCATGGACAAAGGTGTTGCAAAAAGGCTATCAATCTAGAATGCCATCTTTCTTTATTCTCTCACAAGACCAGTGAGAATCAGACACAAGTTTTCCAAAGGACAACTTTGCAATATCTGTCACAAGGTTTTAAAAATGTTCACATTGTTTTCCTCTACTGATTTTTCCCCCAGGCTGTTATCCTACAATATGAACTGTCAGTGAGAAGCAATGATTTGTTCCCAGGGAGTCCAATACAGTTATCTATTTGGAAGTTAAATACTAGAATTACATTCAACATTGAACAACAAGGTGGATGGTTCAGGTGACCTACAGTAACCCAGAGAGTAGAATCTATGAAACTTTTATTTTATTTTAATAAGTCCTTATGGTCCATTTGCAAGTCAAGACTTCTACAGGGGACTCTGACTTATTTCTCCAACCCTTGCTGGAGCCTGGGCACCTTGGCCTCTGTTCCCACCTTTGTGCAGGAAAGGGACTCTGTCACAGCTGGTAAATGGAAGTTAAAAAAAAAATGATACTCCTAGTGTGACTCTGGATGGACCCTCTTTTTAAAATATCATTTTTATTTCATGTGTGTGGCTATTTTGCCTGCATGTATATCTGTGCACCATATGCATGTAGTGCTAAAAAAAAGTGTGAATTCTCTGGAACTGGAGTTACAGAGAGTTGTTAGGTAGGTGCTAGGTATCAAAGCTGGATCTTCTGGATGAGTAGCCAGTGTTATTAACTGCTGAGCCATCTCTCCAGCTAGATGAATCCTCTTACCCGAGTAAGAGCAAAGACAAAGGCCATTCAATAGAAACATGGGTGGCAGTTGCTTGGATTTGAATTTTTTTGTTGTTGCTGAGTCAAAAACAGATGCTGATTGTACACTATCAGTGATACCCATTCAACTTGTAACAACTCACCATCTAAACACCAAGTAAAGCATCACACTGTCAGACAAGATGGACACACAGTTTTGGGCCTACCACACAGTTACACATTCTCAACTCTCCAGATGTCCACCACTGCATCTTTTTTTTTTGTAAAGATTCCAAACATTCCATTAACACAGAATTTTGCATGTTTCTTGCTCAGTCACATTTCCACCTGCAGGAGCCTGCTGAAAGTGTGAATTCACACAGCCTGCTGGAAATCTATTTATCCCTAGGTTTTGAATGTGCTTAGCCTTTGATCTCATGATTCCCTTCCTAGAAGATACATTCTCAATAACTCCTATTGGATATTAGAAACAGCATGACCAATGTGGATCCTATCAAGTGGACTATTTCTAAGAACCTCAAGCTTGAAATTGCTCTGGAGGCAAAGCCAGTAAAAGATGATATACCCTTAAGGGGACTTGAATGCCACTGAGTCTTTTATAAAATACTTAACAATATAGTTAGAGAATATGTATATATGCTCCCAAATAATGGCAGTGTAAGAAATACCCACGTGCATACAAGTGACACAAAGGTACTGCCTGACAAGATATATATCAAGCTGGTTGTAAGGGCTGGCCTGGAGTTTTGTTTGTTTCCAGGTTTTCTGTAAAGAATGAGCAAATGCAATGAGTTCTTCAGTCAATCCATGACTTGTACCAGTTAAAAAGAAAGCCAGCAGCAGTAGTAGCAATGCTTTACAAATGATAAATAGTCAATCCTTCTGTAATACCTTAGTCAACACAGCGCTTCAATGCTGGAAAGTCTAAGGCAGTCAATCTTATCCTTCCTAGTGCTGGGATCCTTTAATACAGCTCATGTTGTGGGGACCCCCAACCATAAAATTACTTTTGTTGCTACTTTATAACTGTAATTTGCTTCTGTTCTAAATCATAATGTAAATATCTGTGTTTTCTGATAGTCTTAGGTGACCCCTAGGAAAAGGTTGGGCAACCTCCAAAGTGAGTCATGACCCACAGGTTGAGAACTACTTCTCCAAGGTTTTCTCCAGGAAGCAGGCATTGGAAGGCATGTGGCTTGTGTGTTGTTGTAACGTACTGGCATGGGATTGAGCTGAAGGGGGTTCAGCCATAGAGCAGACTTCGGTATCTGTGTTTGAAGCACAGTCACCCTGGCAGTGCTGTCTCTGTTTAGCGTCATTCAATGAAGTACAGTTTTCCACATTTTTCTAGTGGTTTTTGTGGATGAATTCATGCATAAAAAAATATAAAATTCACATGATGCTCCAATGAGTTTAAAATATATTAATCTCACTGGGGAAAATGTCAAATGTTATGAATAACACTGTGTTCCTAATAAATAAACAAACTTGAATACAAGCTAACAAAATAACACTCCTGACGTTGACGTCCATGTGACAAATACTGTGGCAAAACCACTAGTCCCAAGGACAACAATGCTGTAATAAAGGAGTTTAACTCCCCAGTCAAGTTATGCTACACCAGCATGTGAGGATGTGCCTTAGCACATTATCCGGAGGAACTGCAGTTAAGATTGCTTCCTGTTCTTCAGAGTGCCTGGCTTCAGCTCCCAGCACTCATGCAGCAGCTCACAACTCCAGTCCCAGGGGTCCCAATGCCATCCTTTAGCCTCTGTGGACCCTGCACACATGTGGTGCACACACATATATGCAGGCAGAACACTCACACACAGAAAATAAATAACACTTTAAAATGTGTTGTCTAGTGACTATACTCGCTTTAGAATTTTGTTTTAAATGTTGATCAGATAAGAGCTAGACTAAATGATCCTGAGGTCATCTCTAATCCCAATAATGGAATTTAATGATAATCTGTTTTTGTTCTTAATAAGGCTTTTTAAAGGTATGAATTAATAAGATCCATTCCCGGAGGGCTGAACTTCAGAGCAAACTTTATCATTTTCCAGTAGGAATCGAGTATTATAAAAGCACATTCAACCACACATTCCGAATGGACGTATTTCTAATTTACAATTTTAATGCTCTCTACATTTCTCCAGTTATATCTCAAAAATCTTCAAGAGCATAAAAAACATCTTTCCTTTCTACCATTCTTCTTGTGAGTGTATGCTGTTATACAGTTTAAATTACTTGTTCCTGGTTTGGGAGACACCTATTTTCTTGAACTGCTGTCTTGGCATTTCTCTGCCAATAAAACACAGCCCACAGACTCATCCATTTTCTCAGCATTACGTGAGAACAGCGTGAAGCCATCCTCTCATTTCAAAACTCCTTTGACTGAAACAAGCAAATATAAAGGGACTTCCCTGGAAAAGAGTGTGTCCAACTAACCACTTCCTTTTTTCCTTGATGGATATTAGAGAAGAGAAACTACCCTAGAAAAGCATGGGACATCATCACTCAAATACGAGTTCAACAGTTCAGGCTCCTGGAGGCCTCAGGGAGAAGAAAATGGGGCTTCCCGTGTGCTGAGAAAATGGCTTTACCTGAGCTTCCAGAACGGAGACAGAAAGTCTATCAGAATTCTGATAGGAGTTCTACATAAAATTCAGATGTTTATATCACCTCACTGGAGTTGCTTAAGTATCCAGTTGCTAATTTATGTTTTTGAATTTCTTCCTTTGAAGGGTGATGATTTGTCCAAAGCTTTGAAACTTGGCTTGTGTATCATGGTAATAAGTACATAGCGGTAGCAGTCTAAGTTAGCAGACCTGAAAAAGGGCTTCTGTGAGCTTCGATTTCTCTACTGTTTTAATTTTTAAAACTTACATTGTGTGTGTGTGTGTGTGTGTGTGTGTGTGTGTGTGTGTGTGATAGCACACATGTAGAAATCAGAGGACACTTTATGGGACTCAGTTCTTTCCTTCAACCATGTGGTGCCTAAAAGCTGAATTTAGGTCAGGGGTGGTAGTGAGGATTTTCCCCGTCTTTGCTGTTCATATAGATACTGTGCTTACAAGATTAGAGCCCAAACACAGCCTGTCCACTGATACAGTTTGATAAACAGTTAAACCACAGACATAAAAATCATCTTTCATCCTGGGTGTCTAAGCATATTACAGTGCTACCTCTTCAAGGCTGCAGGGCACTGTTTTCTCCTTCATCACAGTATATTATTAATAATTTCTTTGCTATTGGATGAATCAATGATAAGGAAAGTGCATCTGCAGAGCTGTCCACCAGTGTCATAGAGAGGGGGCCTCAGTGTGCACACACTTGAGATTGCTATTGGCTGTAGGTGGTGTGTACTCAGTGTGCACACACTTGAGATTGCTATTGGCTGTAGGTGGTGTGTACTCAATGTGCACACACTTGAGATTGCTATTGGCTGTAGGTGGTGTGTACTCAATGCGCACACACTTGAGATTATGATTGACTGCAGGTTTGGCTGTAGGTGATGTGTGCTTTGTGTACACACACTTGATATTGAGATTGGCTGTAGGTAGTGTGTAAGGAGCTGCACATGCCATGAGGTCCAGCCAGTTGCTTGTTAAGGAGGTGGCTTAAATTTCTGGGAAGACCAC
Organism: Sigmodon hispidus; assembly: GCA_004025045.1. Taxonomy (NCBI): domain Eukaryota; kingdom Metazoa; phylum Chordata; class Mammalia; order Rodentia; family Cricetidae; genus Sigmodon; species Sigmodon hispidus. Next base: position 170,622 of record PVIH01001048.1, read on the forward strand.
ACTGCTGTCCATCCACCAAGATGCTTCTTTGTGAAGGAAGACCAAGAGAACAAATGTACAAGCTAAAAAAGTAGTCAATAGAAGACATGAGTAATCAATGAAACCCTCAGTTTCCCAGAGAAACAAGGCTAGGGAACCCTGGAGAACAAGTACCTGCATTCTCCACCTGTGATTTTAGGGCTCGTCCATCTCTAGGAGAAGACCCAGGAAATGCCAATGTTGACAACCAAGGAAAGGTGAAATTGCTTTCTCTCTCTCTCTCTCTCTCTCTCTCTCTCTCTCTCTCTCTCTCTCTCTCTCTCTCTCGGTGTGTGTGTGTTTGTGTGTGTGTGTTCATGCTCTCACATGTATGAATGCACACATGTGCTAGGGTATACATGCATGTGTGTGCATGTTGGCCTGAGGTTAATATCGGAATTTTTTTTTTATTATTCTCTACCTTGTTCATTGAGGCAGAGTCTCTCAGATCAATGCCAAGCTCACAATATAGCTGATCAACCTAGCCAGCTAGCTATGGAGATCCACTGTCTCTTTCTCCAAAGGCTGCAACTGGAGGTGAGCCATCATGCTCTTTTTATATTTATGTACGTCCTAGGGATCTAAGATCCACTTCTCACACCTGCTGCTCCCAGGACAATCACCTTAAGGGCTAAGCTGTGTCTCTAACCCCAGACACCACTTTTAAATCTTACTTTCCTCCATGCAGGCCACTTTGTCCTGCCAGAGCAGATGCTGTTTATGAATGCACCTTTACTTCAGTGCCCACTCCTGGCTGCTGTCTGCCTTTTCCTGGTCTGTGGAGTTTCTGCTCATACAATGAAACAACTACAGTGTTCCCCCTCCTCTGCCGAGAGTCACATAAAGGCTGACATTACTTCTGTCGAGGTATTAGAAAAGTGAAGACTTAGAAACCCCTTTCAATTTGAAACAAGAGGATTCTGCTCCTTCCTTCAGCTTTCTGGATCTTCCAACCTTGCCCCTTAGCCTACCTTCCTCAGGCCCTCTGAAAATTCCTCCTCATGAGTCCCTCGCTACCATCCCCAGCAGACCTGTGTGTAGACCAGGACAGTCATGGTGAAATAAATTCTAATGTTTAATTTAAACAGACATCAAAGAATAAATGCTGAACTACCTACAACTCTGCTTATTCTAATTTAGACTCATCTAGACTTTTCAGGTTTCTTCTCTGTGAAAGTTTATGAGTTGGAGAAATAAAATCACTATCAATGAAATGATAAATCAAACACTGCAACTGTATATTTTAGAGCCACAAGCAGTGCTTTGTGACTCAGATGACAAGGAATAAGCTCACTTGTTTTTTTCATGTTTGAGCATGTTTTATTTTATTTTTAGTGCTTTTTCATCTACAGTAAATGTCCAGAGAAGAGAAGAATATGTGAATGTTCACTGTGATTTGATGTCTACTGTGAAGAATAGAGACCTCTAAAGAATACATATAATCAGTCTGGTGTTGGTGGCGGGGTAAGGTTAAACTTCTTCATTGGTTCATGGGACTTTCAGGCTGGTATTCAAAGTCCATTTTGCTTCTCCCGAGTGTGCAATTTAGAAGGGGCTGAGATGACCTGCCACTTTCAGGATCAGCCACCACTCTGGCCAAAATGTTCAATAAAACAGAACAAGCATACTGAGTGCTGTGTGTCTTCTACAATTAACACTGAAAATCATTTGCATCCATGAA